>CM075301.1:8753448-9293062 GCA_037672795.1 Lagerstroemia speciosa | reverse complement strand
GGAGATGTTCTCCTGCAGATGAAGGAAGGTGTGGACTCCGGTTCAGCACTCCGGTTCAGCGAACGAAATCGAGTCCTATCTCACATCAAGAAAGAAGATGAAGAAGCTCATCTCAAACTCTTTCGAGAGCTTAAAGAAGATGGAGAAGCAAAATGTCCTGAACTTAACGCTCGTGTGGAACCTGCTCCTGATATTTTGAGGGAGGCCGAAAGAATGAGCATTTCGGTGTTCAAGTCCCTCCTGTGTTTCATTTCAAGGCCAACTGCCAGATCCAGTGACTGGTCTTTCATTTCGAAGGCTCTTTCCTCCAAGCAGATACTGTGCGATGATCACAATGGAGTAGAACACCTGGACGTTGAACTGCTCGCTCTGAAATCCGGCGAAGCGAGGAATCTCCAAGTGACCGTGCTGCAGAACAGAGTGGCAGCATTGGAGTCAAGCATTCAGGAACTCAAGGAGGTTCTGGAATGCGTTTTCAGGTGTCTGGTGAAAATGAGAGTTTCGCTTCTCAACAGTCTCAGCCACCATACAGCTATGCAGTTTGCATATGAAACCAATGTAAAACAAAAGTTAGTGATGACGAATACACATTTTTGATACAATACCGAACTCTGTAAACTTTATATCTTCTGTCGTCAAAAGAACAATCCGATCATCCCGACTTTCGCAGCACCTGCAGACTGTTCTACGTATTCTTGGTCGTGTTCCTACCTTCACATAGATTACTATTTACTATTCATCGCCACTGGTCCTACTGCACAAAAATTTTATCGAGAACCAAATCAAGGGCAAGGCTTTATGATCAGACTACCTGATGATGTTGAACTTTCCTGTTTTCCTCTGAAAAGCAGAACGCAATACTGAGATCTGAAAGCTTTACCAATGTAACTCTCAGTGAGTAAACTGAACGGTCGAGTTAGACTATTCTTCAAGCCACATGGGCCATGCAGCAGTCACAAGTAAATAACCATTAAACACAGCCCATTAGTGCACCTAGCCATGGGCTTCTGCATGCTCCGGGAAGCACGGAAAGGAAAGGAACTCGTGCGTGTTGTTATTTTTTAATCTGCCATCAGAGATGCACAAGTTTTGCTGTCAAAGAACTCCAAACACGACAGCCAGAGACAACAGAGATCATGTGATTATCTAACATCTGTATCAGGAAGTGGTTAGTTAGAGTAGTTTATCATGTCTGACAAGTCTCAGGATTTAAAGATTCCTCCAGGAATGAATAAAAGCTCACAACAATGAAGATTCCACTTGTCCCTGGTTGCCTAGTCAGACCTGGGACAGTGCGTTAAAGCAACAAATGGCATGTGTTTCTAGGTTTATATGTGAGATCCGATGCATTCAGCGACTTGTCAGTTCTGTGTCTGGCGATCTGTGACATGACAGCAGATGCAAGCGTGGTAAAACTCGATGCGGTAATGGCTCTAGTCCCGCTATATAAATGAAGGGGAAGAACTTCTGCTTCCAACATCTTTTCTAAAGCCATCTGCAAATCGAAAAAGTCCAGCAAGGGAAGAAACGGTCTGCATAAAGAGAAATGGCTGCTGGTGCTGGCCATATCCGTTCGCACAGCTTGCCTTTGAGGACTCACCCACTAGGAAACGCTGTTGAGGAGCAGTTAAAGAGGCTGAGATCGTCTGGAGAAACACCCTCAACCTCGTCAGTGAGCCGAAAGCTGGGAGGCCTCAAGGATCTCTATGACAGCATAAATGATTGGCTCCAGCTATCCTTCACACAACAGGTCCTCTCCAATCTGGACTCTAGGAAATGTGTAGAGGACTTGCTGGATGGCTGTCTGCAGATCCTGGATGCCTGTGAGACTGTCCGAGGAGTCCTCGGTCTGATGAAGGAGAGCCTTGGTGGACTGGAGTCGTCTCTTTGGGGGACTGCCTCGGCAAATGAACTCGGCAGTCGGCGTGTACACAGCATCAAGAAACAAGGTGAAGAAGGCCGTCTGCAGGACACTGGAGAGCTTGAAAAGCATGGAGAAGAAGCAGAACATCCACGACAAGGGCGCCGAGATCGAGGAAGAGGCCGCTCTTAGCATGCTACGAGACGTCGAACGGATCAGCATCTTGGTGTTCAACTCCCTCCTCTGCTCCCTGTTTAAGCCAAAGACAAGGTCCTATGGTTGGTTGGTCCTCGGTTTCAAAGGTTGCGTCATCCGAGCACATTTCCTGTGCAGCAGATGCCAGCGAGGTAGAAGAACTGGACACTCTATTGCTCATCCTGAAATCGGGCAAGGACACGAAGAACGCTCCGATTCACGATGTGCAGAAGCAGGTCGAGGCACTAGAGTCGAGCATCCGGGAGATGGAGGAGATCAGTGAATGTGTCTTCAGGTGTTTAGTGAAAACTAGAGTTTCCCTTCTAAACATTCTCAATCTTCGTAAGGTAGAAACTCAGTAGGACCGATCGATGGCATTCCATCAACAGTATTGTAGCTTGTACAGCAAAACATTGTAAATAGCAAGTTTGATCTTTGCCCTTAATCATCAAATTCGAAAATTCAAATTGTCTACTCAAAGTTGACACCATCTGCATACTGGAGGCTACTGGGCACCTTGCCACAAGGTGAAATCCTACAGCTCTTCTTTAAAACTCTCCCATACAATGGCACCGAGTTCACGTTCGCAGTACGGAAACCGGGAAATGGACCATGTCATTTTACAGATTATCGGTCACCAACCCCGACCGCAAAATCCTTGACCATCCCCATCCATTAAAACTAAGATAGCATAAAAACTTCTTGCCATTCCATTGAAACTGAATCAACAGTTCTCCCTCCCAATTCTCCTAAACAAGTTTGGCCCTTTTTCAGATACCCTCAACTGAAGGAATGCTGACGGCGATCTACCAGTTCCATGGCCGCCCTCAGCCCAACCAGCCTCCCCGTCGTCATCATCACAGTCAGCCCATTCCAAATAGACGGTCTTGAGGATTAAATCTCGCATTGTGCAGTAACAAAATGAATTGTATGAGAATTAAGATACCAGCAACACCTATAAGTTTAACATTTTAAGTGAATATGATCAACCTGCCAGTTCATTTCTTCGAGCCCAGGTAAGGTCCCCGGTGCTAGAAAGCAGATAATAAGTCTTCTCGACGTAGATGAAGGAAACAGCAGCAGCCATGACTCGGATGCAAGAGATCGTGGAGTCGGTTTTCACCAAGTGAAACTTTCCGAACCCTTTTATTCCCATGCTCCTCGTACCCCTTCTATGCCCATGGATCTGATGTAGAATCTTCGTGAGCAGTAACCCAAATCAATCTCTTGCAGCGTTGTCTCAGTCAATTTGCACCCATTAATAATTAGGAAAACATGGATTTGTCTTCAGTATGTCGCAACATCACAGACAGTGTGGATTGATTAGAGAGCATGTCCATATTCATTATCTGCAACCTTCAACTGGTAACATGATTTTATTGCAGGTGAGTTCCAATTAATCGCGTTTTTGACCGTGTTGTCTCCACTGATCCCGGGTTACAAGACATAAGACAGAGGCAGTTCAACCTCAGACTCGAACATCCTTGACGACCATGTTCCCCAGCCAGCAATGGTCACTCAGCCGATGAAAAAGAGAATATATCCAAGTGAAAATGCTGTAAACTCGAACTGGATGTATCGAACTACTCGAGAGGGAGACGGGCTGGGCATTTGTTGATGAGTCCACAGGATCAACTATCACCACCTCGCCCATCCAGCATCCATACAAAAATGGGAGCTTTTCTTCCGCAGGTCCAAATAAGACTAGAGATTAAACCGTGCGCGGTTCAAACCCGATGGATGCTTCCCGGAGAAAGAAAGAACCAAACAGGTACGTGCCCGACACGAAACCCAGCACGAATCAATACCGGTTAATCATCTCATATCGATGTTACAGGGATGAACATTGCAATGACAGGTCCTGAAATAGACCTCCCAACCTTTATCCTCCACCCCCTCTCCTGACATCATTAAAAATTTTGCCCATAGGATGCTAAAGAGATTCAAACGGCAGTTGCTTTGGCGAGCAGAATTTTTCCATGACACCTAAATTAGCTTAAAATATAGTACCACGCAGTCGAATTTCGAGCAACCACCGGTCTGGGATAAGGTGGATGTTTTACATGCATCGAAGTCAGGTTACTCTGTGGACTCAAAACACGCTAGGCTTGAGTGTAGGCCTCATAGTTTGTAAGCCCGAGACCGTAAAAAATATTCGAATCGAGATCAATTGTCAGTCTGAGGATGCAAAAGAAAGCTCGTCTCACAGTTAGTTGTCCCTCTCGCCCTCTTATAGATTCAGATGGATATCTTACACTTCTTAATAGAGCTCTGCAAGAAAGACATCGAATCCTTTTAGTCAATTCATGATCGATTTATTTAATAAAGAGTTTGGTATGGGGAAAAGTGACCGGAAAATGGAGCAAGCCCAGACCGACCATCTGTCCAAGCAAAATATCATACGCATCTCCCGAAAGTGGACAACCTTGTTAGATCAGCCAAACCGATTTCTTAATCAGAGCGTTGATTTCGGGCACCTGCCGGTCTCAAATCTCCAAAAGCTTTGTCCCCACCAATTGAAAAGAAGTTCCATCTAGGCACAACATCGAATGCCATATATCCGAGGGGTATGATTCATTTTGAACGCAGTCCGGACAATTTTATTCTCTCTATTTGGACGCAGTCCGCATGAAAATTACTTCTAGACCTTGTGAAAATCATCCTCGAAACAGATCGAAACCAAATCCTTTTAGTCTCGAATCGTGCATAATACAAACTGCACTAAATCTCGTCCGCGAAATGCATGATTTATGGAAGAAAGTTATAAATCGACTTCCAACGGACAAAAAGTCGTAAAACAACATAAGCTAATTCAAATGATTTGGTATTTGGTCTCCTCGAGTAAAAATCTCGAGTTCGAGTATTTGTGAATTTGTGAATGCCGAATGTTATATCTCATATAAATTACATATGAAAATAATAGTGGGTTTACGAGAGAACTAAATATCACTACCTGATAACTTAGACTTTGAGGTAGTAACGAGCCCAGTTTATGGTAAGGCTCACTAATAACAAGCGTCCTACTGCGATAGTATGTAAATCCGGATTTATCTTCAACAGTCTCGTCTTAACTCAATCGTTAGCGCAATGGACTGACCTGGATTTAAATTAGATCAGTTGGAGTGATACAAACAGAAAAAAAAAAAAAAAAAAAAAAGGAAAAAGGGGGTGGGGTGGCGCCTCACGTATAACGATATGCAAATTTAATATTGTTCTCTTGAAGATCATCGATGTCGTACTGTGTAACCAATGAACAGGAAGATTCTCTCGAACGAGAGTTTTACTGCTTTACTATCGTACTGCCACGTGGATACTTACAATCGAGTGCGGGACCCAGCCGACCTCCGACATTTCATCCCATCGAGGCCGACACTCCGAGGTCCCCAGCCGCCCTCCACGTGTCAGCCTTCCTATTGGCTGTTCGGACGCTGCGGAAAGCAGCACCGCCTCTCTCTCTCTCTCCCCCTGTGCAACTCTTCCTCTTTATTTATTTTTTTTGTAAATAACTCTTCCACTTTAATCTTTTTTCATAGAAATTATTGAACAAGCCAAGCTTATTATTAAGCTTATTTTAAATTATTAAAAGAAAATACAGGTATTACTTTTGAAAAAATACAGCTAAAGTATAAGTATTTTTTCCCTTATATGATGATGAACTCGTTTTTTGTTGGAGTATATGATGAACTCAGCACCTAAGAATTTCTCAATTTTCTTTGATTTTAAGACACCTGTCGTTTGGCCGGAAAAAAAAAAGACACTTGTCGTGTTAAAGTGGAGGAGCTTGATTGGCCAGTGGCAGTGTTCAATTTCTCATTCGGCATAACTTTCTTTCCATACTCGCGTCTGTCCGCGTGGCTAAAATGCTTTAAAAGCCCACTCACTCTCTCCAACACCACAACTCATCAAAGTGATATATCACTTCTTTCCATTACAGAAAACCTTAAGCTTGCCAGCCATCGTTATACTCATCACAGCAGTCGGAAAATGGCCGAGGAGCACCGCCACCACGAGAGCCATGAGTGCGAGGCCCCGGTGGTCCGAGAGGAGCCGGAGACCAAGGACCGTGGCCTGTTCGACTTCGTGACTGGGAAGAAGGAGGAGAAGCAAGAGGAGAAGCCGCTGAAGGAGGAGGTGATCGCGGCGGAGTTCGAAGAGAAGGCGTCGGTCAACGTGGAGGAGCAGAAGAAGCACGGCGGCCTCATGGAGAAGCTGCACCGGTCGGGCAGCAGCAGCTCGAGCTCTGTAAGTTCATCTTCTGTCACTCGTATGGTATCTAAGATCGCAATCATTAGGATTCATCGTTCCATGTTTCTTTTCCCGGGCAAAGACGATAAATGAACTTCGAAACATAAGCAGCTAGATCTTAGATCACACAATCACTTATATACATGTATAATATTAGATAATAAAGATTGCTATCAGGTTTATTGTCTGATTAATGGTATCTTAATGATCGAAATGGATTTACAGTCGAGCGACGAGGAAGGAGAGAACAAGGAGGAGAAGAAGAAAAAGAAGAAGGAAAAGAAGGGGCTAAAGGAGAAGAAGGAGAAACACGAGGAGGAGATCGCTGCCCCGGTCGTGAAGTGCGAGGAGGTCGAGACCGAGGAGAAGAAGGGTTTCCTCGAGAAGATAAAGGACAAGCTCCCGGGCCACAAGAAGCCCGCCGAGGAGGTGGTGGTTGTCGAGGCTCCTCGTCCCCCTCCTCCTCCCCCGGCGGCGGCGCCTTCTGCCGAGCCCGAGGCTTGCCCCGAGGAGGAGCACAAGGAGAAGAAGGGGCTGCTGGAGAAGATCAAAGAGAAGATTCCTGGATACCACCCCAAGGATGGCGCTGAGGAGGAGAAGGAGAAGGAGAAGGAGAAGGAGTGTGCTTCCCACTAGCTGAGGCTGAGCAAGGGGGGAAAAGAGGAACTAATCATAAGGCCACATTTGTTTTTGTTTGGTCTCTTTCTTTCAAAAAAAAAAAAGTTTTTTCTAAAAAAATTTAGTTCGGTTTGAAACGGCTCTGTCTCGAGGTTGCTTTTTGGGTTGGTGTCTGTGATGATGGTTCCTTTATTGCTTTCTTGTGGATGAAGGGATTTATAAGTACTGTATGAACATGGGTGCTTGTATTATTGTGCTTTCTTCTAGAGAAATGATATTTGGTTTCTTCTTTTCCCTGTAACTTTCTGGTGTCATTTCATGCTGTTGGGTTGCCAGTTCATGGATCCTTTTTGGTGGGACAGCCAGCCATTATCGAGAGAATTCAATCCCTTAATCAGGGAGTGATTAGGGTTGTTAGCGAATCATTTATTTTGAAGGATTTAGCATATGAAAACAATTCAGTTTGATTTGAATCAATTGTTTTATTTTTAAAATATAAAAAATAAAAGCTGATTTGGTTTGATGCTAATTGGTTAAATGGATTGATTACATTTAAAAATTAATTGACTTACTTTTAATCCTAAAAATTGAATTGAAATAGAATTGATTCGACTCATTTCTTGACAAACCGGTTTTCTTGCACAGCTCTGTTATGATCATCGGTACAAGGCTAATGTTATGTTTCTGTTTAGACCCTGAGGGCCATTCTGGACGGTGGTAAAATGCTGCCATCCCGCGACGGGATCCTCATCAACTGCCATGGAAGCGGCGCTATGTTCGACGTCCGACAAGGTTCAAGGATCGATATACCGTCTTAGCATATCCCCAGTCATGGTTTTTCCTTGAGTTTTGTCCCTCCCTGGACCGGTTACCATTGCAGGAAAGACATACAGGCTCCGGACATCGAATGTGGGACTGGCGAGCTCGCTCAACTTCCAGATCCAAGGACACAAGATGGTGCTCGTCGAGGTCGAGGGAATGCATATGCTCCAGAACTCGTACTCCTCCCTCGACTTTATGGGACAGTCCTACTCCGTGCTGGTGCCCATGGATCAGCCCGCCATGGACTACGCCGTGGTGGTCTCCAGCTGCTTCACCTCCCAGGTCCTGACCTCCACTGGCATCCTTCGGTACCGGAACTCTGCAGGGCCTGCCCCGGATCCCCTCCCCGGCAGGCCGAAGACCCAGGTCGACCGGTCGTTGGATCAAGCTCGATCTATCAGGTAAGAAATATGCAGTACCAATCAAGGCCAGGGAAATATAGAAAGATCGAACCTAAGACAGGTCACGGGACAAGCGGTAAAAATTGTATTAAATCTCTTTCTCATAAACTTTGTAACTTCTCGCTATGGAAATGCCATCTCAGGACCAATCTCACAGCCAGCGGTCCAGGGGCCGAACCCGCAAGACTCGTACCACTATGGAAGCATCAACGTAACACAGACGATCAGGCTCGCAAACTCGGCCGGTCTCGTGACTGGGAAGCAGAGGTACGCCGTCAACAGCATCTTGTTCGTCGCCCCAGACACTCCCACGAAGCTCTCCAACTACTACAAGATTGATGGAGTCCTCCGGGTTGGTAGCATACCGGACAACCCGACCGGCAGAGGGACGTACCTCGACACATCCGTCATGGGAGCAGACTACAGAGCCTTCATCGAGATCGTCTTCAAGAACACGACACAGAGTTGGCATCTCCACGGATACACTCCTTCGTTGTCGGGTAAGATTCAATCTCAGTACATCGCCTCCGATCGCTTCAAAGCTTTTGGCTTTTAAAATGATGTTTGAATGTTTCCTGGAAAATGCAGTATGGACGGAGGGCAATGGTCACCTGCGAGTCAGAATCAGTACAATCTCCGAGATGCTGTTTCGCGCTGCACTACTCAGGTGAGACTCGAATGCTGAGAACGAGCAATATCTGCTCGATTCTTAGGCAAGTGATTGGTTTTTCCCTTCGATGTCCTGTACCGAGTGAAGTTCCCCATCAACTTACCATGTGCAGGTTTACCCAAACTCATGGACAGCTATTTACGTTGCCTTGGACAATGTCGGGATGAGGAACCTGAGGTCTGAGATCTAGGCGCGGCAGTACCTGGGGCAGCAGTTCTACTTGCGGGTCTACACCCGTTCCGCTTCGCTGAGAGACGAATACCGATCCCGAAGAACGCGATGCTCTGTGGCCGGGCCAGCGGACGCCACACTCGACCCCCTCTAATCACACTTTGAGAACCGTGACAGATCGAAGAGTACCGTTTTTCTGCTGAAATCGGATGCGGAGTTAGTGTATTCGAACTCTCTGAGAGATTCCCGGCAGACTTGAGTTTGCCATGTCCGAAGGCATCTGTTGGGCATGGGTGTGGCGAACGACGGCCCGCCGTGGCCCAAAAAGTAAGCTCGTTATCTGCTTCAACGCCTAGGCTGGCCTACGATTCTGACGGCGCCTCGTACCACTGACACTGCTCTGTAGCTCCGACGCCGATCCGTACGTCTGACATCGCCTGCACATCTGACAACGTCTGTACAACAGGGATTACGTGACCTTTAAGTTATGTTGATTTGTGATTAATTTATACAATTTCTTACTTATATATATATATGGACCCCATGTGATCACAAAGGGATATAGAAAAAAGTTGCTCTCATTCTACCCGATTACTGTTCTCCTTTCTCCATACCCAACAGCATCCTTGAACTCTAGGTCACATTCTTTCCCGTGAAACATTACTCGGACATGCGCCGAGACTGTCGGTATCGAATAAAATTTAAAATGAGACGAGAGAGAGGTGCAAGTGCGATTCGGTTTTCTCTAACTAATTCACCGAATCGGCAGCTTTCTTCAGCATAGTTCTAACGGTCGTCCCGACAGTTTTTTGAGTTTGATTCATAGCTAAAGCCTCTAAGGAACAGCGAGATCTCTTGCAACCATGATGAAGACGACGCTGCCTTGCGGTCGTGGGACTCTCCTCGTCTGACGCTGACTTGTGATGTAGTGGAGTAAATGTTATACGTATAAGGAATTCATTGTGTAAATCTCTTTTAAATTTCAAAGTGCATAAAGTCTTTACAGTTTTCGATAGTCAATTTTACACTGTCAAAACATAAGTCGTAACTTATTATGTATTACACACTAAATATTTACTTGAAAGTGACGGTTCCGTACCGTTGACTCCGCTTTCCTTTTCCGATTACGATACAATTCACGTTCCCGAAGAAAGCGTCACTAAAAGTCAAGTCAAATCGAAAGCCTTTTCCTTCTCCCACGCACCAGATTTCGGCCAATCTTTCGGTGAAGGATCGATCGAAGCAGCTGGCGTAGTATCTTCAATTTGTTGCTGCCAGCTCTCTGCTCAAGGAGTGGCCACCATGGGAGACAGTTCGCTGATTGATCCTCGGCTCATGCTGTCCCACAAATTCCCCGAGGTCGGTCTATCTGTTTCTGCGCTCGATTTCCTGGGGCAATTCGTTGTTTCTCTCTGTATAACGCGCTCTTTTTGATGGGCTTGATGTGTTGCAGGAAGCGTACTCTTATACGGAGAGGTATGTGATTGTATGCTCCCGTTTTGCCACGACTGAAATTTGTATCGATTTTTCATTTTAATGCTGATAATTGCTTCTTCTTCTATTTCTTCTGCGACCAGAGATGTGGCTCTCTATGCGTTGGGGATCGGAGCTTGCTCCCTCGACGCAGTGGATGCCGACGAGCTTAAGTATGTTCACCACCGGGACGGGCTGCAATTCATTCAGGTTGCATTGAATACCTTTGCATAGTGGGTCATGTTTAAAGTTTTGATTTTGCCGGTTTGTTTAGTCAGAATCTAGAGTTTCTGAGATGGGATGCTCATTTTCCCTCCTTGCAGGTCTTGCCAACCTTTGCTTCTCTGTTTTCACTCGGGTCGGTTCCGATCGGTTTGCATATACCCGGGCTGCGGTGAGTGATCGATCGGACTTTCTTCATGGTATCGGAGGTTTACTTGCCACTTGTTCATTTCATGTTGTTTATCACTGGGGTCATTCGTTGCTCTTCTGTTGTACTTAGGTTAGTATCTTCGTGTAATGTTCTTGGCATAGTGGCAAAATGCTGAAAGCAGTTCTTGATTCTTCATGTCCGACAGGTTTGATCCTCGACTTCTGTTGCACGGACAACAATACATAGAATTGTACAAGCCACTTCCTTCAAATGCAACAGTAAGCAAGCTAGGAAGAAGCTAGCAGTTGATACAAGTCTTTGCATTTTTATTTTACTATATACTCACAAGACAGGGACTATTTACTGCGGATAACAGTGAAGTTTTCATTGGTGGTCCTCGGGATTACCATTAAATCAGAAAGGTTGAATAGATTTCTTTATAAGTGCCTGCACGTTTCATCACATGTCAGTGTGGATTTTCCTCAAGTCTTTTCCAATACTGATACCTTTCCATCACTCTGTTATCTTTCATTTCCTTCTTGTTACAAATGTTCTCTCATTTCTGGAGTCTAAATTTTGCTATAACTTTGATGCAGATGAGAAATAAAGTCAGCATTGCGGGATTACATGATAAAGGTTTGCTTCATTAGTCAAGCACGATTCAGTTGCTTTTGCAGGCAAATATGTAAACAGCTATTAGGATAGCGCATATAAAGCACCAGGAGTCAGCAGCTTTGCATCTTCTTCTTAATTTTCAAATTCAGGAATTTCCATCTTTTATATTAATTTCTTTTCATTCCTGGAACAGTAAATTAGTACTGCTTATAATCCATCTTCTTTCTTCGTATATATCTTCTTCAGGAAAAGCAGCTATCTTAGAGATGGAAGTTAGAAGCTTCGATGAAGCTTCTGGTGAACTGTTGTGCATGAATAGGTTAGGTTTTGCATCTGAATTGATTCTATTGCTGATATCTATTCCACTGACTGTAAGAATATCTAATATAATTACGCCACAGCTTCTGCACCGTATAGAGCTTTTCCCAAATCATAAAAGGCGTACTTAATTGCAAAGCCTGTTGAGGCTTCAAATACTGTGTAGATATTATTATTAGCCAATTCTTCTGATGAAACTGCACTTGTTGATTTGTTGACTACCTTAGAACTACACGAAAGTACAAGATCGTTGAACTTCTCGTTATCAGGATTTACGAGTGAATCTGACTTAGAAGAGGCTCTCCGCTTATTATCTTAATGCTGCCTCGGATTTGTTATGCTGATTCTTGCCTAAATGTATAGCTACCTATTTTGTTTTAGCCATGTAGTATAGATCATTTAGTAAAGTTCATAGTCTGAGGTTGTATGCTGCATGAGGGGTCACACAGTACAGTACTATCTTGTATCATCTTGCAATTCTCGAGCAGGGCAACGACGTTTCTGCGCGGAGCTGGCAGTTTCTCGGAATCATCTCAACCGTATTCCTACTCGAATTATCCACCCAACCAAGTCTCAACAGTGAGAATACCCAAGGAGCAACCGTTTTCAGTTTTCGAGGATTGTACTCTACCATCGCAGGCATGGTTTTTGAACAATTGCTCTCTTAAATTTTAAAGCAAAAGCAGATGCTTGAATGTTAAGATACCTATATTTTGGAGAAGGAACATGAAGCATTCACTTATTGTGGATAAATTATAATTCCAGAGGGCAAGCTTAAAACATTTTTCATGCATATTGAAATTTAATATTGAATTAGTATACGAATGTGATAAAATTTGAATATTGCTGTTTCTGATTCTCAGCACTGCCATTGAACATGAACAGCTGCTTCTTGGTTAATCATTGTAGCCTAGCCAAAAGGGAGAAACAAAGGGTTAATCACTATGCAACTATTGACATATTTATGGTCATTGAATGGCAGTATTTTTTGCGGATGATATGTTTTTTCTTGAAAGGTCATGCCTCTTTTACTCTGACTCATTCCCTCTTTATGGTTCTTTTTGAATCCTTTCAATGGAAACTTGGCAGGCTTTGTTGTATAGACTATCTGGAGACACTAATCCTCTGCATTCAGACCCAATGATAGCTGAAGCTGCAGGGTTAGTGCTCCTGAACTCACTTATATCAGCTTACTCGTCATAAATAGATCATCTATTGTCTGATCAGCGAAGCCATACTGCCATAGCACATGTACCTATGCTTGCTTGATCCATATTTTCTTTGTTATTGCTCTGAAAAAATGAAGAGATGATGATTTTGTTCACATTAATGTAGATCCTGAGTGTTTTCATTCTGGATGGTTATCCATATAATGGGATTAATAAATGAATTCATCAGGAATTTGAAAGTAGTGCAACTGCATGTCCTTTGTACACAAATCTTTAAATGTGATGGGATGCTTTTTTCTCATGTGAAGATTCTCCCGACCAATATTGCATGGGTTGTGCACGCTCGGGTTCGCAGTTCGGGCAATCATCAAGTGCATATGCAGAGGAGACTCAAGCTTGGTCAAGAACATCCTGGGCCGATTCCTGTTACATGTCTACCCGGGGGAAACTTTAATAACCGAAATGTGGATCGAGGGCTCAAGGTGGGTGTCATATATTGCATACTGAGTCTCCAACTACTGAGCAGTCACTTTGACATTAACATCTTGTAATTAATGCATAGAAATGCCTCCATTCTCCTCACCCATGGTATGTATAATTCTTATTTTCAGGGTGATGTACCAGACGAAGGTGAAAGAACGGAGCCGTGCTGTGCTCTCTGGGTACGTGGATCTTCATCGATTAGCCTCATTGCTCTAAACCACGGGTTGGGATATCGTCTACCTTAGTCCTTATAAATTGTCCTGTTAAGTATAAGCTTCTCTAGTCTGAATCACCGATGCCTCTAGTGACTTGCAACTGAATAGCGTTGGATACCTGCGTTCATCAGTGCCATAACAATTGCTGTATAAGAAACTGCTGCTCGCATATAATTTGCCTACAGTTAATCTTTCTTCTTAGTGGAATGGGAAACCGAGGCTTCTTGGTTAAAAGGCTGTAGGAGCATGTCCTCCAGTGGCTCCGACCACCTTCCCGCTCGGTGAGCTTCCAAGACAATGGTGGCCATGGAAGAAAGAGGGCAGTGAAGCCTTTGATATGTAACTCAAACCAAAGGCAAAAGATTAGCTCCCACCTGATTATGATCATGAATGCAGTGATTCATACATCGATGGATCTTCCATGAAGCCAGTCAAGGCGAGCAAATGCATGGACCGTTCTCAAGAACTCCCATCCCTCTATCGAGGAGCTGCGGTTTTGGTGGTAACTCTGTACCGGTTATGTTGCATGATCCGGGCTTTCTATACAGTCATAAGATACGGAAGTCACCTGAGTTGAGGTGTGAACCTCCATGGAGTAATGCAAATCAACAGAATTAAGAGGGAGGTAATTTGAGGCAATAATTAGGAGTGGGGGAGACACAATCATTTTGAACTTTTAAATCATGCATGTAAATGTAAAGCCAACCACCAAGCATCATCAATATTATTACACCTCGCTTTTCATTCAGTAAAAAACTCGATCCATGTTTGGGAATCGAACTTACTCAAGCTTAGTAAAACTTAATCCAGCAAGATGTGATTCCGGTGGTAAAGATCTGATTGTCTCAACTTTGGAAGGGCACGACAATGATGTTCAATTCCTTTTTACATCCAACTGGCAGTGGACAATATGATGCTGCCAGTAGGACGCTTAGTTTGAAGAATCTTTTACCTTCCATCCATGTCCAAAAAGACACGTTGACTCTTCCTTCTTGGGTCAAAGAGAAGGCTTTGACACTTACCGATGCAGATAATTTCATGGGCAAATCAATCTACCAAGGGAACCCACAACTTGTATATCTGCAAGCCGCAGCACTAACCCCAGACGATGCGGGAATCTCAATCCTAATCGAAGATATTCTTGAAACAGGTCACCTGCACCGTCTTCCAACCCCGATTCTGCATGCACTTTGCATTAGATCCAGTTAAACTATGCATGCAGAAAACTGTAAGAAACATGGCCCTCCATTGTTTTGTTGGGAATCGGAACTTGCAAACGATGTGATGAAACACATTCAAAATAAGGATCACACTGGCATTATGCCCAGTACATCCTGCAGCCCACAAAGATTTTGAGAAGAGAACCGCACACGCCTCTGGTTTTGGAGACGAGTTAGCTAGAAAGTTCGGAAACTCTGTTGTACTATCTAATATTTAGAAATTCAATAGTCGTTTCACGCTGACCCAGTAAGAGTAAAGCTCTTCCGAACAAGAATCTTCCGCATATGCAAGTTACACTCGAACTGAGATCTCGTTCAAGAAGAAGAGGTAAGAAATTAAATGTATTAAATCACCTCATGCGATCCTATTCCATGTGTGGGTCGTCCACCAGGCTCTCCTTTCTCATGTTTAATGGCCTTGTCAGAAGGCTCAATCATGAGCCATAACACTACGCGTATGGTCCTTTCGCTGCTCAAAGTTGCACTGGGTTGCCCTAACATTTATTTACAGCAGAGAGAGGAGCTGCGACAGAGGATATAAATATATACATATAATCTACATATATAAATACGCACTGAATTTTTGGCTGGAAAAAACAATAATAATCTGTATGCTATGCATATATACAATGCATATATACGTTTACGGTCAGTTTGTATCTACGGAAACTTCACGCTCATTTGTAAATGGAGTATCGTCGACGGGTGAAATAGAACATGTTGCTTCTGGCATTAGGGTTTGTTGTGAAATGAACCAGCAACGAACTAAAACCCGGAAAGCATGAAACCCTAAACAACCATTATCCGGAGAATTTTAGGGCATGCCTTTCTTGTCTGCATGGGCAGATTCGACCTACGTTTATGTTAATTCCATGTGTTTATGCTGTTCGGTCTAGATGCAGAGGGGCTTCGTGTAGATTCCATGATTCGGGAAATCTCCGATGTCACCACCATGGATGGATGTAGCGGAATAAACTCAGAAATGCAGAGATGAACAATACCCTAAAAAACAGAATACATGTATGTAAAAGGAATGTATTTGCACAAATTATAAAAGATATTAAGGCACAGATAATAAGAGGAAAAAATCAAAGTTACTGATTTATCTTTTTTTCTAATAATAAGAGGACAGGGTGTGCACGCGAACTAGGGTTTCAATAGGATGGACGATAGAGAGAAAGAGAGACCCGCGTTCAGGATGGATCTTGGTAGTCTTTTGATTCATATCTATTGATTTTTTTTGAAAGTCGATAGATCTGATTAATTTGAGATCGAGTCCAGTTGACTTATTAAAAGATGAAATTTTATTGATCACAAATTTTTCTTATTTTTCATTTAATTAACTCGAATCCGAATCTAACCATTTCTCCACCCTTAACTTATCTTCACAAACTACTTGCCTTTTATGGACATGGGCAGGAGAAAAATCCACAAAAAAACTTCAGAGGAGAAAACATCTCCGCTCCAAGATGGGCCTTTGAGGACCCAAAACAAAGAAGAGTGATACAGAAAGTAAGACATAGATTTCTTCCCTTTTTTTTGTGTGTTTGTATTTGTAATACTTACCTTTGATCTAACTTGGCAGAGTGGGAACCAATCAAGCCCACAACCTCGTACGGCAATGGGAATGATAGATCGGCATAGATCATAAAGGGTTTCACAAAGAGGACCTAACAAAGCTCTGTTGGCAGTATGCCCACCTCCGACTGCACCGCGGGTAGACAAGAGATGCAGATGGAGGGAGGGGAGGTGAACGGAGGTGGACAGAATGCCAACGAACGATACTGTTAAGAACCCTTTGACAAACCCCCCATGAACAACCTTATGATTGCCAAAGACACAATAGGAATCTTGCCAAAAGCTCTCTCACCTCATTCAATCCAAAGAACATGTGTGTAGGAGCTAGCTTTTTAATTTCTCTGTGTGAGCTTTGTTGTGGGGGTGAGGGGTCCTAATTTCTCTCCTTGAAGGGAAGAGTTAATTGGAGGAGGAGAAAGTGCCGGTGGGGTCCTGCGTTAAGATGGTGGGGATGAAGAAACAATGGAGAGACTGGTGGGAGAGGAGGGAGGGAAAGCTGGTGCTGGGGCTGGGACTGGGACTGGGACTGTAAATAGGAGGAAGAAGGCTCTGCCAGTTATGAAGAAGAGTAGATTTGCAGCCACTGGTTAAATAGTTTCAATGTCTCTCTCGCTTTGGATGAATCTCGAGCTATAAGTATTCTTAGCAGAGAAAATTCATAATTTGGTATGTCTTATTTCTTAGTAGATCGGCTTTACTCAAACTCATTAGTCAAATTTCATCAGACTTCTTGATACGATTCAGTACATACCCAAGAACAATTTACAATTATAATTTGGAATCATCGCGTTCCGTTGCTAGATGATTCGGACCACATCCACTATATTGTGGCGCAAAATGACTCCACGTCCATCTAACAGTGAATATGAACACACGTTCTTTTAAGGAATGATAAATATTTTTATAGTACTATCGGCTACCAGTAGAGTGGCTAATGACCGAGTAGCATATCTGGTGGTGAATATGGAGAAGAAGCACTGCCTATGGATATATTTTGGAAGAAGTGTGAATCATCATGGTTTATGACTTTATTCTTTCAATTTCCCTTGAAAACATGAAAGAGAAGAAGAAGGGGGAAAAAAGCTACTCCACCCTCCATCAGTCCTTTGCATAAGATTTTCTTTTCCTGGGGGATTAAGTAAAATCAATTGTGAATTGGAAATTCATATTAAAATTTGTGTTCCCTTAGCTTAAATTACTAGGAAAGAAATTATCTCTTCGCTTTAATTAAAATTTCAGTTCAAATTCTGTAAATAAAAAAATATATATGCTTGGATATATTTGACCTTCTAATAGGTCAACCGACTCAAATCTATATGATTAATTAAAACTTTTTGGACTTTTGATAATACACACATATATATACACACACATACATACATATATATGTGATGCATGAGAAATAGAATATGATACTATCTCCCTCGAGTCGAGCATAGGAATCACGCACGTGCTTTTTGCAGCAGATTGAATATGGCTTCCCTCTTAAGTGGAAAAGAGTGATGAAATTAGGGTCAGCCCTAACTGCCTAATTTGACATTGGACGACCTTGCTTAAGGATTTTTAATTAACTTGCGGTGACCGTGACCATGTTCTGCAAAAACAATGAGGTCTTTGCATGGTCTCGAGTAACGCAGATCTTCGGTTTTCAATCGATTTCAAGTTCGCCATTTTTGTTCAGATAGTGAAAGAACCCTGACACCGCAGAACTTCCATGGTGTCGATGGCTCGAATCCTTCATTTTTTTCAAAAAATATACAGTTTGATCAATGTTGAATAATACGAACGAGGACACCGAGATAGTTTTACTTTTCACATAGAATTTCTATTGCAGTAAGATCGCTAGCTCGATTACTCGAATATATCACAAAGATTCCCGTATTAATCTATTCTCGTATTTTCCTCCACCTGAAATCCAATAAAAATGCTTTTTTTTTATCTATATCATCGAATATTTAAAAATTTAACAAATTCTAATAAACTCAACCTCCAATCTTTGAAGGAAAATAGAACACTATCTTTAATAATAATTCGTAAGAATTTCTCGTGACCAGTGGCTGAGAAAATGGTTTCCTCTTGAGATCAATTGTGCTGTCTTTTCCTGTCGTCGCCTGCGTAATATATTCCAAGATTCAATGATGAGGACGAAGATTGTTTTGGCCGCACAATTGTTCCTTCGTATCATTGCTAATTTGACCTCCTTTTTCTTCCGTAATTATTAATAATTAATTAATTCATATATGTCCCCCCAGTTCAATAAAGTTTTTACTGTTCCCTCGCCGGAATATTTAATAGTTTAATCAAACGACTTATAATAAATAATGTAGATTAAAGGAAAGTATCCAACCTCCCACAATCTTTTTTCCCACCTGCTAAATGGTTCAACGGCTATATCGAAGAATTTTCCCTTGTTGAATTATACTTTCTTTTTCATGATAAATATAAATGAGAAAAATATTAAAAAAAATTTTATCGGTGAGAATTAAACGGTAAATATTATGATCTCTAGTCAAGGTAACACCACTATATGGAACCATTTTTCTCAACCATTTAACTATTTAAACAGATCAAACTATGAGAGGACTTTCACTGCAAAGCACACCACGAGAGTAAATCTCGATTTATCACTTCCATTTCGGTACGGGATATAACTCACTCAAACAAGAGCAACAATCTCGGAACACGCCGACAGCATCTCATAGCCGAGACGGAAATCGATTACCGATAGACCGGAGGGCATCTCGTAGCCTAGAAGAACGTTTTCCAGACCAATTTTAATCTCTTAACCAGCTAGGGTTCCTCTTCTCATTCTCTCTTTCTTTTTTAGGGGAGAAATTAATTAGGGGGTCCTACTTGGTTTCTAATTGAACGCAAGCGAGTGAGGAATCCAAGGCGATGAATAACCCAACAAAATTCCAAAGTTGAAATCCTCTCCCACAGCTTGCAGAGGCACAAGCATGCTCAGTTAAAAAGGTGGACTTTAGAACCCCAAGTGTGATTAATTAATTACTGAAAAGAACATTCACACATAGCTGGGGTCAAACTTGTGTCTAATGATCATGAATGCGATTTAGACCTAATCAGCTTCCTTATCCTTCATACTTTTTCCATAGTCATCTTAAGGCAATATTATTTTATATCCTCGGCATTTTTTTTTATTTGTTCGGTTGTACGACACAACAATCTAGAAGTTTTGTGATTTTTTAATTAATCTTGTTTGAATTTGATCGATTTATTAAAAAATAAAAATCTTCAAACAAGAGTTATTTTCGTTCAAAAAAATTCAAGCTCATAACCCTTACTTAAGAAGATCGTATATCAAACTGTTTAAGCCACCTGACATGCCTCGTTCTCCACGCATCTTTCACTCTTTTCCGTTTGCACCTTCTCATTAATTTCCAGTCACAGAGATGGGTAGGGAGAGGCGAGGAGTGAAAATCTCAACGTTTTGTCGACTGATTAGTCGTACCCATCACCGACATTCCTTCCATATGGTGACTCCTCTTCGACCCTGAAACACATTCAACATATGACCTAACTCCCCAAGAATATTAATCATTTTTTTGGTTTGCACTATACAATATCTCCGGATCAGCTGAAACGTATATTGATACTAATATGCGGTCGGATAAAATTCCTGAAATAATTCTTGTCGACCCTTCCAACCTGGAGATTGATCCCGGGATCACGCATTTAGCAGAAAAGTAGAGGTGTAACACGACGATTGTCCGAGGTGGTCACCACATAACACAGAAGTTTATTTTTGGAAATATATGTGCACGTTCGTTCTCCACATAACACAGAAGAATTCATTTTGTGTTTAATTCGAGCATTGTCTGATTACCAGAAGTTTTTAAGGTTGCGATAAAAAGTTTAGTCACAGTGAAGATTTCTTGGATTATAGATCGAGATGCAGGAGGTTCGAGATTTTCGGATGCCGTAAAAATGGAGTTTTTATCATGTTCATATAATGAAGTCATGGGAGACGAAAGGATAGAGACAAGGTGAAGTAGAGAAACTCTCTCATTGTACGGTATTATCATATAACAGTGCTTATATGATGACATCGATCAATTAGAATTAATTATTCTAAGGATTATTTTTTTCTTTTAAATTTTATTTAAAAAATCACAAAATTAATTGATGTTGATTGGTCAGTGTCATCAGGTAATCACTATAATGTGGTAACAATGTATCACAAAAAAGTTTCTCGTGAAGTAGGGTTTTGTTTTTTGTTTTTTTTTTTGTTTTTTTGGCAATGAAGAACAAAGAAATGAATGAGGTAATGTGGGAGTATTTATGATGCCAGCAAATCAAATTGACCCTTAACATATTAAATGCACTGATCTACCACCCTGTAACTATTCATACTCCATTTATTTAATTTATCCAAGTAAATATCCTATATCATCTGAGCAAGGAGGATGTATTTAAGTGTTTCAGTGAAATTTAGTGACCATAGCAGTAATAAATCTTGCACTTTTGGATGATGAACCATAACACATGTGATATCAGAGCCAATTTAGATCAATATTATTGGTGCACTGCAACACACAAGCAAAAATGAGTGGAGAAATTATTTCGAACCAACCAAAAAACCCAAATGAATTGGGTGTTTTTCCTTTTGCAACACACCTCCCCATGAGAGAATTTGAGAGTTTTGAGTTTGATTTTCATTTTTGGGTGTTCTCATGCTTCATTCTACCTCTTTTTTCTACTCATTCTAGACTAAATGGAAAGGAAAGAGACATTAAAGTGCAAATCAAGAAGGAAAGGTGCAAAGGATGATCTTTACTGAACAATTTATAAGTGATATTTCCAGTTTAATACAGCCGATTGTTTCACCCATACACGATAATTTTCATGAAGCAATTTACTTGCTCAAAGGACATAGTCGGGTTGCAATGCACATGCTGCTCAATGCTGGTGACAGTGACCTTTATTCTTCCTGTGGGACATTGAGGGGGACGGATGGGATTTTTGGACGTTGTAGGTTTGTCCCTATGAGGTTTGTATATCTGCCATAGCCATGATTTGATTCATCGGGACTATGGAATGAGATGGGTATTGAATGGAATACAATTTATTATTACAGTCACTCAAGTTGTACAATATCCTGACTTTTATTTTTAATTGTAAAAATGTCAAAAAAATTGAACAACTATCACTAATTCTGGCCTCGCTTCTCTGCATGTAAAAAATTGCCACATTTTTCATGATCGAAAGTGCATTATTAGTCTAGATTCGAAGTCAATCGATTCAATAAGGGCAATGAACTTATGAATTTTCTACATTTATAAAATTCGAATTTGAAACTATACCTAAAGAAAAAAAATGATACCATATCATCTAAACCGAATGGATGTTCATGGATTCATCAGCTCACGCTTTCAAATTCAGGTAATTTTACAAAGTAATCATGTGCTTGTTGGGTGCTTTTCGGGGACATTTGTTCAACGTTAGGTTTTCATCGGAGGAGGGTTTTCTGGGGACGGATACTTCATTGGAAAGAATAAAAACAATGAAAAGAAACGTAGTTACATGCATTTTTAATGTCAATACAGGGTGGCCCGAATCGTCTAACGATCGATATCGACATCTTGATTTCATTGCTCAAGAAGTATGTAGTCGATGTCGATGTCCATGGGTTCGTTCCTCTCAGCTCAGTGGCTTGAATGGACGTTGGTTCCATGCTATGTAAACCGACCACCAGCTTAGTTAGATTACAACAATTATTCTATATACAGTCTAATTCATGTCCAAAAACCCTTGCGGGCCGACCAATTCGATCCATGGACCCGTGAAACCATGCTTAGGCTGATTTCCGGCCGGTCCGATTTTAGAAATTATGGGATGCAGCTTCGTGTATTGTTGTTTAAAAGTCCGCTCCTAGCCTTCAACTGGGGCTAGCATGGTGGGCCGATCGATCACACTTTGTGGGCTTTATTGAGTGGCCCAATAAGGCCCAACAACTCGGCCCCATAAGCCCAGTATTGCTGGCCCAGTTAGTCAGGATACGACGCCGTTGAAGAGCAGGGATGTGAAGCGGGCCCATCGTCTGTTCAGGAGGATGGGAAGGTTTGAAAGTGCTTGCCCAACAATGTGTCTTGCTGTACACTGATGAGTAGGTTTATGGTGACCAAATCTATGGACATTTCTCTCCAGGTAAAAAGAGGGAGATGGACTCAAATAGTGTCAAGGCCGATGTGAACACTTCACAAGTTCTTCTGGCAGATGATCGAGAGGCGCTTGAAACCTGGTTTGTGGAGATTTTCGATAGCTCTGGCACAATATACCAGTGAAAGTTTAAAGGGAGTAGCTCACCATAATACTTAGTAGGCTCGAAAGTTTGATCTTGCGATTGGGTCTCTGGACAATTCAATCTGTCGGTTCGATTTGCTGAACCCATGATGTTAGCCGCACTTCTCCTGCGGTCAGGGATCGTTGTGAATTGAAATAAATGCGATCCGATTCAAACATTCTCGACTTTGCTGTTTGTGCAGCCAAAACAAAGCCAACTCGACCGGACAAATTGAATTTCTGGGTAGCAACGGAACTTAGCTTTCCTGAAGACCCTAACGAAGCTATCAGTCAATTATTAATCGCTCGAGACCACAGATTGTACGCCTCAAGGAGTAAACTGAGCCATTCACGCGACTGATTATTAGGACACTTTGCAATCCAGATATTGTATGGGTCGGCACTCTCCAGATCATGAATTCTCTCCATCGACTTAATCCGTCACTGCCCATGACCCCACATCAATTACACAGCGAAGGGGTTATGAGTATATTTGTAAGGTCGAGTAACCTCAAGATTACCTAAACTAGCACTATGTAATGCGCCGTGATTTTACGGATGGTAACAGAGCTTGCAACAACAGGAATTGTGGGCAGTCTGTATTATTATACTTACACGAACCGTGATTTTACTTAAAAAGAAGAAGATGTATCGAATCACTTGAATCTTTGATTTAGGGTTTGTAATTAAAGAGAATGGACAGAAATAATTGTACTTTATGCTTTGTGCCAACTTAGAAGCTACGCATCTTCACGTTTCCCCTTTTTTTCTCCTGCCACTGTCTTTGACTAATTGCACAATTTGCCATCAGAATCGAGCATCCAATAAACCCGAGCATTCATGTAGATCCTACCAGGTCGCTAAATTCCATCATCGGCTCGAATGCAACACGAGAAAACCCATCACCAAGCACGAATCCGTAACGTCCTGTTTTCACGCCCGACTCATTCCATTCATCCATAACCCGACTTGTAACACGATCTTGGGCATCCCCTTATAAGATGGTCCAACCAAATCTCAGTTGTCGGATGCCCTTAAAAACAAATTCTTTCATAAACCATCTCCCTCTATCGAGTCAAGGTACGGCATGTAACCCGATTCGTTTTATATGCCCACATCACCCATCCCGAAGATGTTCGTCCGGGCTCTTCGATATATGAAATTCATCGGCTGGAGGGGCTTCATCCAGTCTATCGGTTCGGGCATCTCCCCAGTTATGATCCCGTAAATTTTGTTAATTGGAAACATTAATTGAAGGTGCGATGAACCTTGAGCTCGCAGCCCTGCTCATTAAAACTGCTCATTGTTGATGATAGGACGTAATCAAGCAAGGGTAAAATCGTCTTTTCATCACAAGCGAACGTCTTCCATCCATTAAATGACACGCGGCAATCGATCAACGACTAATTCCAATAATTAGACCCTAATCCTCTGGTCATTAAGTTTTCAGATCTTCTACGTATTCATTCACTACTTCTTCTCTCTGCATTCATACACTAGCTGATTTGAGCATCGGAAGGTTTAATCAGATCGTCACCTCTTGCCTGGCTTCCCTTCATAGTTTCAGGTGACTCGGCTCCCAACCGGTTCAGGTTTACTAGGCTCCCGGCCGCTCCCCAAGTATCCTCTCTACCCCTGAATCCAATTCACACCTTAACAGTTACACTTATCTGAATTCACGAAAACCTGTTGACGGCACACCAGACAAAGCAAAGCAAAGGGGACGGCCCCACTTAACTCTTTCTTCTTTCACTCTCTCTTCTTCTCTAAATCATCGCCATTCACTCCATTTAAATTTGTTGCTTTAAGAGTCGCTTTGTGGGCTGCTTCCTCCTGTCCAAGAAGTTGGCGACTGCGCTCCTTCCTTCGCTTCCACAGCCACGCCATTCTCATAACTCAGCTCACCCTTCAAATCGAAGCTCGAGATTCGGATCGAGGATGGCGTCCGGGTCGACATCGGTGATTGGCCACCTTCTGATGACGATATTCCTGCACAACTTCTCGACGTTCATGGTGATCCCCGCCATCACCGACGTCACGATGTCGGCCCTCTGCCCCGGGAGGGACGAGTGCTCCCTGGCCATCTACCTCACCGGCTTCCAGCAAGCGGTAACGTACACTCAACCCCGAACTGTGTGGCTCTTAGATTTCTTGTGGTTAATCCTCAATGCTGTAGCTCTTGGGTTTCTTGTGGTTAATCCTCAATGCTGCAGCTCTTAGGTTTCTTGTGGTTAATCATTCGGTAGGATCGTGGGCACGATGAACCAGTTGGGCCGGCTGACATTGTTATCTCGTGCCGGTTTATAACATCGGTGCATCCGATCATCATGGATGTGGTTAAAACGATTTTACAGCTCTCTCGCCTATGAGAAACCTTTCGTGATCTGACGTAAGAAAACACCAAATCAAATTGTAAAAAATGAAATATCAATTATTTTTTAACGATTATTATAATTATTATTAATTAGAGTAATTTTTCTTATTTATGTCCCTGTAATGTTTCTCTCGTCATTTACTCTCATTCAAAACATAAAAACGTTATATATATATATATATATATATAATACAATTTGATGAATTGTTATGAGCAAACTGATTAACATATTAAGATACTCGAATATTATATTATTATTATTTTTTAATGAGCTTACGGAAAATTGAACTCAATAATACTCCATTCTTATAATTTTATAATTTTTTTATCTTCATTGACGGGAGATTCAACCTATATCAAAATAACTTTATCCAATTTTTAATTAACTTATTTTATTATTTTGTTCGCTAAACTCGTTCTCTTAAATCCATTTTTTCGGGATTCTTGACTGAACTGAGTTCATAAACGACATGGTGAACTTACATAATAAATGTTCGTCATGTAAATAATTTAATAATAATATTTTAAATATTTATTGATAGAGTTGCTGTGAATTAAGCTCATACAAGAAACCTCTTCTTTTTCGGAGTACTCTTTCTCCTCCATTGGTGGGTTTAGACTGGCAGCTTCCCCCGGCAGGCAGGGCTTCTGCGGCCCGATGTTGCTTTGTGTCTTTTACATGCCAAAGAGACGAACCTTCGCTTCGACGTCAAGGGATAATTTGGGGAAATTTTGTTGGGTTTTGGTGGGGCCCCCACATGTCTTTCTTCCTTTCGCGCATTTTCCGATTTCTCCCAATGGGCCCACAGTTCTTTTCGCCCTTTTTCACTGTCACTCCCTCTTTCCACTCTCTTCTAAAATATGAGAGAGTCATGTGTGTAATAGATATACCACGTAATGATACTGATATAATATCAAGAGCCAATAGGATCTACTTATTTTTATGATATTTTTAATAAAATCTAAAGGAGAAAAAATAACACTAAAAATAACTTGATTAATTAGCACGTGACACCATATTCGTAATGTCACGTGACATATTTATTACATAGAAGACTTTCTCCTAAAAAAGAGTCTCTTCAATTCTCCCGTGAACTCGGGCTATATATTTCCTATTTTTTTACAATTGAGTTTTATATGTTTGAAAATGGTTAATTCAGTCCTATAAAATTAGTTCTGTTACACGTTTTAATCTGAATTGTCATTATTTCACCGACTTGGATTAAGGAAACAGCCCACGAAAAAGCAACTATTTGAACTGAAACGTGCATCATAGCTGATCTTGTAAGACTTGATTATCCATTTTCAAATAAATTTGACTGCACTGCGAACAAACGATAATATATAGAACTTTCGATGTATCCTTTTTCATAAACTTCTCCTCGGATTCCATCTATATAGATTTCAAAATTTTTATCTTTTTCCTGAACTTGCCGTGTACAAGAGACTCTACCCGACTTACATGTCGTCGAACAACGTCGGTTCCTGCTGGACTCGGAGCGCGTCACATTTGATTCTCGATGCTTGTATCGGAATATGTCTCAAACCCCACAAAACGATTACCCCTTATCCACCATACCGTAGAGCGAGCACATGTTCAAACTCCAGATCGGGTCGGGTACCAACTCAATGTCGTGTGACATGGTTCTCGATGCTTACATCGGACCTAATACTCGACCCCTTAAGACTTACATCAAGGACACGTAAATCCATTTATGTACTCTTTATAACTAAAGGAGAAGATGAACCTAACTTTCCCTTTCAGCACCCAATCTTAGTTTAATTTTGAGCTCTAATTAATGCATAGAGGACATTAGGGGAAAAAAAAACCTTGTAAATTACTATTATACCCCAGAAGATTTCAGCCGACTTATTTAATTATTTGTGTTTAATATTTTATATGACAATTATTTATTAATCTTAGATATGATCAATTAGATTCTTTTCACGAAAATGGAACTAGAAATTTTATATATTTTTTTCCTTTTTTATAATTGAGTCCTATAAGTTTGAAAATTATTAATTTAATTATATAAAATCAATTCCGTTACACTTTCAGTTCGAATCATCACTATTTCGTTAATAGAATTATTAATGGCATAAAATGTAACAAAATTAATCTTGTCTGACTGAATTAGTCATATCCAAATTTATAGGATTTAACTGTCAAGAAAATAAATATATAAGACTTCTGATTTAATTATCCCAATTCTTTTCGATACAAAAGGTGTGTATTTATATCGACATATCACGTGACAATATTTATATATTATTACAAACCAATAAAATAGATTTTTTTACAAAACTCTAAAAATAAAAAAAAAGTTCTAGAAATAAGTAAATCTTATTAGTCTATAATATTATATAAATACTATCACATGATATATTTATATAGCGCTATTTGTCCGCATAGATTAGATCTGGCAACAGTGGTAAAAGCGAAATTTCCTCCCAGTTTCTGGGTTTGTCGGCTCCTTAATGTGATCAAATCTTGAAAGTACGAATCCATCCCTCACGAAGCTTCGACCCGGTCACGTGTTGACAAGTTCCCTCGCCACCATCATTAGACATAAACAATTGCTGTAGCAAAAACTTAACCGAACTGTTCCATGAAAACCTCTTATGTGTCAGATACCTAACTGTGAAAAATTCTCGATTGAGTTGAGTTCACGAATGATATGATAAATTTAATTAATAAATATTTAACACATAAGTATTTAAAATATCATTAAAAATTAATACTATTAATAAATAAAAAAGGCGACGTGATACGTAATAATAATGGGTTAAATATTTAACGATAGAATTTAAGGATTATGTGGTGAGCTCAGCTTACGAAAGAATCTCCCCTTGACCATTATGTTGAATTTTACCGCGTTCATATGATTTCCGTTAAATCCATAATTTCACTTTAATTAAATATATAATGAAGGAAAGATCTAAAAATTGAGTATAATCGGGCGTACCTCATTGTAAAAATGAAAAAAAAAAAAAAGACAGGGACAGGAGAATGGTAAAATTGTAAATATTTTACAGTTTCTCTCGAATTTTAAAGGGTAACTCGATCTCTGATCACAAGAATCGCTAGCAACATGAAATATCTCTGGGTGGTAGCGATACCTAACATGAATGTTTCATGTCTGGACATGTGTGTGCAGGTTGTGGGGATGGGATCTCTAGTGGTGATGCCATTGATAGGGAATTTGTCCGATAAGTATGGCAGAAAGTCTCTGCTCACATTGCCCATGATCTTCACCATCATCCCCTTAGGTACCATCTACTCTCCAAGTCCGGCATTTCTGTTCCGTACTCGGGATGGGAGGTGAATGCTGACCATTTTTCCGATGGGGGATTCTGCTCCCGACGCCGTTGTTCAGTCAAATAACGAGTTTCTGTTAATGTTTTTCTTCCTTTAATTTCGTCTGAGAATCTCAACGGATGGTAACGTCCTCCTGGTCGCAGGGATCCTGGCGTATAGCAGGTCGAGGAACTTCTTCTACCTCTATTACGTGCTCCGAACCCTCACCGCCGTGGTCTGCGAAGGAAGCGTCCATTGCCTTGCCCTCGCCTACGTGGTGAGTCTCCTGCCCGATCTCTCTTTAACATTCAGTGCCAAACCGGTCGTTCCCTATGTATCTATCATCGCTCCTTTTACGGTTTGCCACCGCCTCAGAGCGACAACCCCGAAGCTCAAACCAGTCTAATGCTGACTCAACTCGAATTTAAATTAGCGAGGACCAATAATATTTTTGAGCTTCATGGGCCAAATATTCTATGGACAAGAGACTACTAGGCCCATCTATGCTAAATTGGGCCGAGTTTGAAAATTAACGGCAGTTACACGGTCCCTCCAACTGAATTAACGGCCGTTGCACTTTCATTTCGAACCGAATTAACGGCCATTTCGCTTCACTTTCCTTTCCCTCGATCTCCCATCCTTCAACTGCAAACCTCATGCATATGATCATTAAGCAGAAAAGCAACTCAACTTTGGCTTAGTTACGGGCTTTCGATTTCGATGAGCAGGCAGACAACATTCCAGAGCGAAGAAGGGCTGCGGCGTTCGGGATCCTCTCGGGAGTCTCATCTGCTGCCTTTGTCTGCGGGAATCTCTCCACTCGCTTCCTCTCCACTCCTTTGACGTTCCAGGTTTCGGTCTATCCAATTCTCGAGCACAATTCGGATGAAATGACCTTTAGTTTGAGTGGTAAATTGTCGACGTGTTGTTGCTGTTAGGTTTCAGCCACTGTCGCGGTGGCGACGTTGTTGTACATGAGAGTTTTCCTTCCGGATTCAGCCGTGAACAGCGATCTATCTGCTCCAATTGTTGCCAGTGGTGGAAAATTGGGCAACGGAGATTCGACTAAGAGCTCGCAGATCTTTAAGACAGTGCCGTCCTTCGAGGACATGGTAGCTCTGGTGAAGAGCAGGTCAGTGAACTTAACCAACCTTGTAAGCTGATGGAAGAAACTCAGGATAACTGACCAGCAATCGGTCAAATTTCGGAAATGTTGATATATTCTTGTGCTCTTGATTTGCAGCTTGACGTTTTTACAAGCAACATTGGTTGCATTCTTCGGGAGTCTCGCGGATGCCGGTCTCCATGGTTCGATGATGGTTTGTACTCTCCGGGCCTAAGCTTCGGTTTTCTGAGATCCTTAGTTTTGTGCTTCAAGCTGAATTAGAAAAGGATGGATTTTTCTCTGTGGGCAGTACTACTTAAAGGCCAAATTTCACTTCAACAAGGATCAGTTTGCTGACTTGATGGTAATTTCCGGGATCGCAGGCACCATATCTCAGGTTAGTTTGATTCCGTTCTCTTTTGGATAACTTGCTGTCTTTATCTCTCTGTCAAATTTACGGTTTTCGGGTCAGTCTGATAAAGGCAACCTCTGCAGCTGCTAGTCATGCCGGCCCTTGTCCCAGTCTTGGGGGAGGCGAGATTGCTCTCGATTGGGCTCTTCTTCAACTGTGCACACGTGAGAAGCCCGAAATCTTCCGGACTACATATTTTTCACTATGTTCAAGATAACCGAACCTTACCTCGATCAATTTTGATCTGTGCTAAATGCAGGTGTTTCTTTACAGCCTTGCCTGGGCCTCTTGGGTAAGCTCAGTAGTTTTGCTTTAATACACATTCGTTCTCCGCTCGTAGTATAACTTGCAGCTGAAGCAACCTGACATCTTTCGGGTTCAACAGGTTCCATATGCCGCTGCCACGTTCTCCGTCCTCTTTGTCTTCGCACATCCATGCGTGAGTTCTCAATTCATCTGTCTCGGCTTTTAAAGGATCATTGAAGTACGATTTTTGAGTCCTGCTGGTTATTTTCAGATGCGGAGCATTGTATCCAAGCAAGTCGGCTCCTGCGAACAGGTAAGTTCGATCTCACAGGTTTGCATATGAAACTATGCAGCAAGAGACACATAACTAACGAAATAAACAAAAAAAAGTGAAAGAAAATGCTTCTCGATCGTGCCGGAATGCCATTTTCTCCAGAACAAGGAGAGTTTGAGGTCACTGAATTGGTTTTCGATGCTTTCGGTTTTGCAGGGAAAGGCTCAAGGCTGCATTTCGGGCATAAGTTCCTTCGCCAACTTCATTTCTCCCTTGGTTTTCTCTCCTTTGACAGGTAACAACCAGGGAATGAACCCGAAAACTCTCCATCTTCCCCAATGTTCATTCACATAACTGACGAATCTACCGTGCCCTGGCAGCTCTGTTCCTGTCGGAGAATGCCCCATTTGATTTTCCCGGTTTCAGCATTATGTGCATCGGCTTTGCTTCGGTAAGTCTGTCGAATACCGCTACGAGTGTCTGGTCTGCTCTTTGTATAGCTCGACATGAGATTGCATTTGCATCTGTTTTGCAGATGGTAGCTTTTGTTCAGAGCCTAATGATCAGAGTGGCTCCTCCTATTTCCGGGGATCGAGTCGGAGATTGCCATTTGAATGCTTGATTCCCCGGTAAAATGTTTGCCCGCAAGGTGAAATCCCTCCGGCTCGAAAGCTTGAAAATTTGCCTCGGCCTTGCCCCGTATCAAGCATTCACCTGCGACGTGTTCTCCCATTGTATTCAAGAGTAGTCGTATAGTCAGCTAGTTTCAAGTATTTATCCATCTGCAGAGATAGTAATCTGCAACCAGAAAAACAGGCAGCTGAGCATGCTTGAGACCCGATTTTCGGTCATGGTTCTGTGTCAATTATATCCCGAGGGTGATCGAGGGGATGGCTTGTATCTGGGTGTGAAATAGGATTTTGGTATGGAAGATTAGTTCAATTCAGGTTACCAAAAAGCCGACCGATTCACTATCACTGTGATAAATCAGAAGCAAAATACTAACGGATAGGAGCTCGTGCAAGGCTCGTTGAGCCCCTTTACCCGAATGGTTCAGTTTAAGCACAGTTCCGTCTCTGTATGGAGACCGGTATAAAAGATGAACAGTACAAATACTGTCACCCACAGACTCAACAGGGTGCCTGCCCATAACGGGCTGGGAATACCAGGTCGAGTCGGGTTTAGATATGTGTGTGGTTGCAGCTGCCGAAGTGGTCCAGTCCGGTCTATTGGATTCTGATGTGCCATTGATCTATCCTTATTTGGGGACCCAGTTGGCCTAAAGGTATCCATATGATCCTAGTGTTCAGTCCAGGAGGGGGGGCCACGAGTCGGTGTATGGCAATGAACGCTGTCTGAATCGCGGTCGTTGGGGAATTCGCATCAAATTCGGTGCGGTGTTTGCTCTTGGGTAGCTGCAACCTTTGCCTTTTTGAAATCAATGATAATCAAAAGGCGGTCAGTCCCATGCCCATCCTAATCAATGACCAAGTTCCTCCCTGTTCACACTGTTCCAGAAAATGAGGAGCCAACTTGATCCAATTACACGTCAAACCGACGATCCCTGCACAATCCATCGTGAGGCTGGCAGATCTTGTGTCACGATTCAACCGATCGTGTCAAGCCGTGATGAATGATTTTGGCCATATTGTTTCATGTCATAGGATGTGGTTTCTTTCCGGACACGCTGATAAACATACGATGATTCACGTAACCTGTCCTGATTTTCGCTTCTGTCACTTTCGGAGGATTGAATACGCACTAACTTCTATCTCTGCTTTCTTTACCAGAATTCAAAACTTGATCAGTAAACAGAATGGAGACACCATTCATACGATCTCCGAGAGAAATAGGCCAGCAAGGTGAACAACTAACGAGAGCAACATCTGGGGTTCATCCATTCGGCTCCATTACTCGGAGAGAGTCCTCTATGTAATGGGCATACCACGTACCATACCTAATAAGTCAATCAGTATTTAATCGATCAGCAGAAAAAATTACAGATAATTGACAAATACAGTTATGTAACATATTCATCAATTACAAATATATGATAAATTACAGGTACAGTACCGTAACACATTTATCGGCTTGAGACATATGTAACGTGGTAAACTACGGAATACTCTCTTCCATTCCTGAGGGCATCTCCTTTTGCTGATCTGCATTTATACACAGTTGGAGAGAGAGAGAGAGATATTCAAACAGAACCATTAACACAAAGAACCGAGCTCTATGTGGGCATCCTTCTTCTTCCTCCTCCTCCTCGCCTTCCTCTCTGCCGTCCTCTCGGACCCCCGAATCTCCGAGGCCGGCCTCCTCTGTGGCAACTCCACTGCCTTGAGGACCGGCCTGAAAAGGGGCGGCAGTGGCACCGACCCGAACTACGTGCCGAAGTTCGTGAAAGATATGGAGGCCCTGTCGCAGCTCATGACTACTCATCACTTCGCCACCCATGTCATAAACTCCACGACCGTCCCGGTCTACGCTCTGTCTCAGTGCCACAGGGACCTCTCCCAGACTGACTGCCTCCTGTGCTTTGCTGCCAGTCGCACGAAGCTCCCCCGGTGCCTCCCTTCCATCTCCGCTCGTATCTTCTTCGACGGTTGCTTCCTTAGGTAAGGAAGACCAGAATTTCAGGCCTAAGCGTGGAATTCGTGTTGGCAGTTAAAGCACGTGGACAAAAGAAAACTGTTCGGCTCATGCCCAGTTGATCAAATACTGAGGAGATATCCGGACTCTTATCAGGAGGAGAAAGCTCGCCTAGTTGTCATGTGTCCCACTCACCCGACCTGCTTGAGGTCGATTGCTGAGGGTCGGCGTTTAAGGCCACGTGACTGGCGTGAGAGCGAGTGTTGAGATGATAAAAGGAATTCGATATATAAGAGTAATTGGATGTCACCACCTCTGATAAGGCCTAACTATTCTTCACAGGTATGATACATACCGATTCTTCGAGGAGTCCGTCGACTCGTCCCGTGATACCTCCAACTGTAGCTCAGGTTTGGGCTCGATGGATGCACCCAGCCGGCCCAAGTTTGAGGCAAATGTGGGATACGCGGTCGGGAACGTGACGGAGATCGCAGGGTCGAGCGGAGGAGGGTTTGGGGCCGCTAAAGTAAGTGGCGTGTACGCGCTGGGACAGTGCTGGAGCAGCCTGAGCATTGGAGAATGCAAGATTTGTCTGAAGAAGGCAGGGGAGGAAGCTAGGAGGTGTCTCCCGAGCAAGGAAGGGAGGGCTTTGAACGCAGGATGTTACTTGAGGTACTCAACTGTAAAGTTCTATAATGATGTTCTGGGAGAAGCACAAGAACCTAATAATTCCGGTAAGGTCCTCAAACTTTTCATTATTGTTTCAAATCAGGCATTCCAGAGTTTCTTCAGTTACTGTAAAGTGTAAAGACTTCCCGAAAGTGTTTCCAATGGAACTTTAACTTCGAGAAGTAAATGAAGAAACACCGAGCTTACTAGCTCTGTAACTTCGAGAAAAAGATCAACCTTAAAAGACAAGAACCTTTGTTTCATATTTTGTAACATGAAAAATCTATTTCACTTTCAGTCCATTACAGCATGTCGTTCGAATGTTCATCGGTGTGCTGTTTTTCTGTCGTTTCAGGAACATCTGCCATCGGAGTCATAGTGGCAGTTGCTCTGGTAGCATTTGCTCTCATCATGCTGTCTGCAATTTCCACTTACGCAGCCTTTAAATGGATAGCTAAAGCAAGAGAACCTGGTATGTCATCTAAAGTGATGTTAATGCATTCTTCTTTCCTTGTTCTGTCGATTTTCAAGAACCTGAACGTGGAAAATTAGACTGCTGAGACATGAAGCCAATGGAATGGATGTGGCAGCTGGTCTCTAATGGTTCAGGGTCCCGCCCTTTGTCTTGCAGAAAACTTCAAACTCCGCCAAATCTCAATCGGGGTCGACAGGTCGAGTCTGAACTTCAAGTACGAGACGCTCGAGAAGGCAACGAATGTCTTTGACATTTCGAGGAAGATAGGCCAGGGAGGGGCCGGGTCGGTGTACAAGGGGACGCTCCCGGATGGGCAAACTGTGGCAGTCAAGAGGCTGGTCTACAACACGAGGCAGTGGGTCGACGAGTTCTTCAACGAGGTGAACTTGATCAGTGGGATTCAGCACAAGAACCTGGTGAAGCTTCTGGGGTGTAGCATTGAAGGGCCCGAAAGCATCCTGGTCTATGAGTACGTCCCCAACAAGAGCCTCGACCATTACATCTACGGTAAATAATGATTCAGCCTTCTTTTTTTAAAGCCTTGATTCATAATTTCACACCACATCTGTATAATTTCCGCCAGACCTGAGTTACACGCTCGAATTTAACAACTAACCACGAACCGGTCATTTTTTTTCCGGCACCACGAACTCTAACCTGCTATTAGATGAAACCGACGAGTTCGTTTTTCTTCTGCAGACAAGAACAAGATTCAGACACTGAACTGGAAGCAGAGGTTCAACATCATTGTTGGTACTGCTGAGGGGCTGGCACATCTCCACGGTGGATGCGAGGTTAGAATAATCCATAGGGACATCAAGAGCAGCAATGTACTGCTGGACGAGAATCTCGATCCCAAGATCGCTGACTTTGGTCTCGCTCGGTGCTTGGAGACCAGCATGAGTCATCTCAGCACCGGAGTTGCCGGCACACTGTGAGTGAAGAAAAATGTCCACCGGTTTCCTTCTGAAGTTCTGACATGGCAATCAACTTACCCCCAGATGAGATCGGGAAATCAAACTTGTAACTTTTTCTTCGGTTACATTGCTGCTGAGAATCATTGGTTCGTGCAGGGGATACATGGCTCCGGAGTATGTTGTTCGGGGAAAACTAACCGAGAAAGCGGATGTCTACAGCTTCGGAGTGTTGGTCCTGGAAATCATCTGTGGCCGCAGGAACAGCGCCTTCATAGAGGACACTGCCGGATCCCTTTTACAGATGGTATGACTTTGGTGCTGGAAGCTTTTACGCTATATGAAGCCGCACTCGCATTACTCGTGTTCTTAAACACTCGCGTCATATCCACGAGCCGGGCATTTTTCTCCCGGTGTCGAGTTTAATTCCATGAATTCCACACTCAGATTCAACAACTAACCATGAACTGACCATTTTTCTTCCGGTCTCGAGCTTAACTCGGGTTTGGTCAGGTGTTGACCCACGCGCTAACCCACTCTAGGACCGAGCATATAAAAGATTTGAGTATATCCATTTAAAAGCTGTCCATTTCCTTGTATCACAGTTTTTAAGCTTGGGATTGATCTAACAGATGTGGAAGCTGTACAAACAGAACAGTCTTTGTGAGGCTGTGGACCATTCCCTGGAAGGCGATTTCCCGAAGGAAGAGGCCGCTTACGTGCTCAGGATCGGGCTGCTGTGCACGCAAGCTTCAGCTGCCGATAGACCGTCGATGCCTCAAGTGCTGGAGATGCTAATGAATGGCGATTCTGAGATCCCCGAGCCAAATCAACCTCCATTTCTGAATGCGAGAGCCATGGTCTCGGGAAGCACCAGCAGGTCTCACAGCACGAACAGCTCGGTCTTGAACAGGGCCCAAAAAGTGGAGACGTCCTACACATCCTCGGAATGCTCCAGCATCGGCTTACTCAGCTTGGACAGGAATTAACAAGATGATCTTGATCAAATCACATTACCGCTCATCGACACCCCCCAAGGCCCGAATTTGTTACCAGAGTTAGTAAGGTGAGTGAGCATCTCTGGGTCGAGTTATAGCCCACGAAACCTTAACATGGAAACCGGTGAATCGGGAGACTGAAAGATTCCCGATCAGCGATCAACATCTGAAGTCCTGCCCTGCATAAGACAGATTTTTGACAGAGAAAGCAATTCTTGACGGGTGTAATTGTTTTCCTATCGCACAATACTTGTTGTCGGTCCACTTGGGTGCAAGACATGCCTGTGATGTGCGTGTACAATGTTGTATTTCCTCCTTCTGCCACATGAATTCTGCCCGTGCTGCAATCCATGAAGGTGTGCTGCTAAGAAAGGCAGGTGGAAAACGCGAGATAAAGACTGAACGGGATAAGTTTGGCATGTCGTAGCTGTCTGTTCAGAGTCCACATCCACCCCATTAATGACAGCATTCATTTCGTTTCTCACGGAATGGAGAAGCAACCATTTGACTCCAGATCACCGTGAAGTCCGCTTCATTGGTCCCCTTTAGCGATGATCTGGTCCGGGGTACTATTGTATTTTTTCATACTACCCGAATCATGTCATATATAAGACCGGTTTCTAAATCTTAGAATCAGATCCTACTTTATTAAATCTTGAAATTAGACCCTACCCGAAACTTGTAAGATACCTCAGGTTTCGAGAACTCTGTTGGAACATGTTTATTATTTATTCGTTTACCTCTCTAATATGAATTATCTCAATATTTTTTATAATTATTATTATTTCAAATAGTTTTTTATCATAACCAACTATGTATAATTTTTAAATATATTTACATCATATTTAAGTATTATTTATTGCTGAATTTAAGTTATAATGATATTTTAAACATAAAAAATTTATCAAATATACATAATTATAATGCTAAATAAAAATTTATCGGGTTAAAAATGTAATGGTTTAAAGTGTTTGTGAACTAAAGGTCAAATAAAAAAATTACGAATGCTTAAAATTAAGGGCACGAATGAATTAACAGATCCAATTTTAGATACGCTATGTGCTAGAACTGAAACTGAAATCGATCGATTCATCAATTCATTATCCAGAACCTATCCTATTTTTATGAAAATCTACTCAGAACCTACAAATATGGTAGGTTTTTATCAGTTTCAGATACTTGTGTGCCGGAATCGAAACCAGAACCGACTAGTTTCTTAATTCATTATGCAAAGCCTATCATATTTTTATTGAGATCTAACTACAACTTATTCAATATGATAGGTTCTTATCAATTTCGAATCTACCCTATACCTGTGCACATCTCTCGTGGCATCGTGGCAGCAGATCGTCTCACTATTTCGCGATGCATCGCTGGACTCCATAATCATATAGATCCTGACTTCTAGGGCAAAGAGGCCTGCGTCTTTGTCAAGAGGACAAAGAAAGATGAGAGACGTGAAAGTAGACCACAGATTTAGATCTTTGGATAAATGTGACTCGGTGCAGTTGATATCACCCTCGATCTGATACCGGAGTCTGATTCTTGTCAATAGGACTTCATATGTCCCTTTATTCCTCCCATTCTCCCATTTTCTTCTAAACCCACGAGTCTCCTTCGTAATCGGGAAAGACAAATTGGGGAGGAGCTTCTATCCGTAAAGCTGGAGGACAGAGAGCAGTTCAAACTACGGGTCTAACTTGTCAGGAGTTAGATCGCTTCTTTAAATGCTGATACATGTGTGGACCACATCCATCTGGTCATAACATCAAAATTCAAACACTGGTGGCTCGCCTGTCCCGTGGAGAAAATCGATACCTTCGGTAGATTGACGAGGTCAGGCCAGGCCGGGCCCAGTTAGACGCCCATCAGCCTGATCTTCTTCACCAGAGCCCTTCCAAGCCCAATCCAATCTCCTTGCACCAGCACCCAGAGCCTACATAGAGGCCATCCTTCAACTCTGGAGGCACCAACACCTCGACTCCCGACTACGTCTCCTCGATGATAGAATTTCCAGTGCGCCCGTCTCCTTTATGAAAAAAAACCAGTCACGGTCATGCCAATGATCAACAGGAAAGGAAAGATGGCACAAAGATACCTGAGAACTCAGCAGATTGCTTATAAACTGAGCAAGAAGATACCTCATAATGCATATCCATGTCTAATCCACCTCCTCAGAAGTCATCGGAGTTACGATACATACATGGCGAAGGACAAAACGGAAACGAGTCTAGCTAACAAAATTTTATGAATCAAGAAGCAACTCGGCAGCTACATGTGACTCCCTGATATTTTATCGGATTGGAAATCCGGCAAATCTTGCCCCACCAGCTTCATGATTGTTTTCAGTGACAGTTGCATCAACTTCATCTGCACCCGGTGCTCTCAAGCAGTGGAATAGGTTTCTTCAGCGGAATGAGTTCAGAAACCGATGATCCAACTTTCCACCATGTGGTGGTTCGAGATGTTAGCTGCATCACAGCTTCCGACAATCAAGCGAAACTTGGTTGCAGTGTCCAAGTGCACAGGCATTCAAGTTCAATGTTATTTAATCATCCTTCACAAGTGACATGACCGGAACTCCTTTTGTTGAGAAGCTCGTGCACTCGACCACCATCTCATCACCCACCTCATACTCAGGATTCTCAGCAGTCTGCATGAAAAAACCTCGATATATTGAATAACTGCATTCGGTCTTACAGGCACGATCAATAATATTTTGATGAAATGAAAATGCCCAAGCAACCATTTCAGCACACTGGAGATGTTTCTTTTTTTTTTTTTTGTGTTCAAAATTGGAAGCAAGTTTCTAGGCAAAATATAACATGTTACTATGAATTTTCTTCAGAAATCTCCTCAAGGAAATTGAACTGCAGATTTGAATGACATATACCTCAAACCGGTACATCCCACGAATTCCATTGCCCAAATCAAGGACAAGTCCTCTTGCACGAACTTGATGGACCTTCGCAGTGACCTTTGTTCCCAACTTCAATTTCTTTGCACTAACAGGATCCTCCTTCTCAGCTGCCTCATCACTTCCACCGGAATCACCCTCCAACTGATGATTTCTCTTACTGGAATTACTTGACTTCTTGCCCTTCAAGTTTGAAATAAAGGATATGAGAGAGACAGCTCGCAATAGAACTTACTTACATTTGATTAATTTTTAAATTTGTCATCGGAGCTAACTTGCTTACCGATTTTGCAGAGCTCTTTGAGGTTTCCCCATGTTTATCTGCTTCATCGCATTCAGCAGCACTTCTGATTAGGATTGAAGGTGCGAAGGATACAGAAGTCTTAGGTTTGATCAATGTGGAGCTCTTCAGCTGGGAATTATTTTCTTCAGTATCAATGGTTTTATCTTCAATTGATGCCCAGACATTAGATGCCTCTTTTGTAGGGGAATGGGAACCATATAACTCCGCTGCATTCTGTGAGCTCGACTTCGGCTGGGGTGAAGTAGCTTTAAGGGACAGCTTGATGTTTCCCCGAACATCTTGGCTTATGCACATTAGTGTAAGATGCTGACCAACAGATACCAAATCTGTAACCCGGGATACCTGATGAGAAGATTATTTGTATTTCAGTTAAGAAGGTACCATACTGAGAAAAATGAAATTGTGAAATATTAAGTGACAGTGAAACCCAGTGACATTAAAGAGCGAATTTCAACGGGGGATAAGATTGCCAAATACAAGGACGTTCACAATGTTCTTTATTTCAACTACAGCATGGAGAAGAATAATCCATTTCTATCTAGAAGATGAAAACCGTTGTGATGAAAGGAGAAGAGAGAAATATTCAGACATCCAAGACATACCGGGTCATGGGACAACTCAGAGATGTGGAGAAGGCCTTGCTGCCCACCATTAAACTCCACAAAAGCACCATATTCCTTGACAGATGTGACAACACCTTTATAGATTCCACCAACTTGGATCTCTCGCCCAACTATAAACTCAATCTACGAACAGAGAATTAAAAAAAAATCAGCTAACATTCACAAGGATAAAATATCCACAACTGACTGAACCAATTTGAACCTGCTAGGCTATGGAGACCGTTTTGGATGTGTAGAACATGAAGGGCGTGATTTCACTTAACATCTTCAAAAAGCAATGTTGAGAAACAAAGGATGAGAGAATAATTTTGGCACAAGAAATTGCAGAACTAATTAGATGTCGAAGAAATCAAATGAAAAGAGAGGAAAACTGGTGATGCAAATGACATCCAAAAGCTCACTCAAAATGTTTTCCTCTCGCCACATATTTGAAAATCAAGAAAAATCCATCTTAGCGCTAATCACAAGAAAAGATACTAAAATTCAGTCAAAATACTAACACATGAACCGAGATCATTGAAAAGTTTATGACAACAAATTACTTTTTGGTAGCTTTCAGTCACAAACATTACATTAAACTAAAACAGCTAACAGAAGATCAGACATGCATTTTTCTAAATGCTATGCAGAGAAAATTTATTTGATTATACACTGGGTGGGTAACAGCCCATAACTACTAAATCATACACGACAAAAAATGTAAAATGAGTTGGGACAAATTAACCCACCTTTTCTTGTACTTTATCCATTACTGATTGATTCCTGGCCACTACAGTCAATGTTCCATCACTCACTGACAATCGAGCTCCTGGACAGTGGAAAGTAAGTTATCAGAGAAGCAGAATACTGTATGGCAGCTAATATTTGACTCTAGATTTGCAGCACAAAAGGTCTTAAAGCGAATTATGCAGGTATCTCGACAACTGAAATACTATTGTCCAAGATTAAATAACTGAAAACTCAGGTTTGTCATTTGTATCTGCTGAAAAGAAACGCCAAGACATCCACATATAAAGCCTTCCTTGTAGCCTCCCTCTTTTTCTTTAAGTTTCTCCATTTTATTTCTTGCACATTTTCCATATCAAAACAAATGGATCCTACTAGTTTTTCACGAAATTAAGTTGATCTAATGGCGGATTGATATCACTATCTTGTCAGTAATGACTTTGAAGCTCAAGGAGGAGCTTCCCATGGGCATTTTAATTGAACACCCTAACTATTAAAATAAATGAGGCCTGAAACACAAAGAAGGCTAGATAATCAAAGACATACCAGGAGTAATAATTAAAACGAATTTGTAGATATACAGTTAAAAGCAATCGATTAACTTTCATGTATAAGCTAACCTGTTTCCTCCTCAATTTTCCTTTTAAGAACACCAAGAGGACCAATCAAGCGACGGATAGCATCATTGCTGAACTTCATCGTAGCTGTATTCAAATCATAAGATCTAAAATTTAGCAAAAATAAATGCAATTTTTCAGCAAACAAAAAGAACCCAAAATCACCACAATATACAGAACCAACCTAATCGAGGACCATTCCTGTCATCTCGAGTACGTGGGGCATTAATTTCCCGCTCCATATGGTCAAGTATCTGAAGGCGTCCTTTGTATGCAGGTTCTAGGCACTCGCAGATAATGTCTAAAGGGATTCCAGCTGGTTTTATGTCAAGCTGAATCGCAGTGATCCCTTTCCTAGTGCCAGCAATTTTAAAATCCATATCCCCAAGATGATCCTCTAAGCCCTGAAAAATGAAGACATTGTCAACAGTTATCCCTATAACTGAAGCTAATAAAAATTCAAGCACAGTAAAGCATAAAAATCCCATATCATCAAGCAGTTGGTAAGTCACTCATTTGTAAAGATTGGCATCAAAAACTTCAGGTCAAAAGAAATGCTTAAAGAGGGAGTAAAAGCTATTTGAGATTCTTGGTCGTGGTTTTAAGTGAATATCTGTCCAAATATTAAGGTCAGAGATCCAGTTGGTCTAATTCATCAATTTAGAAAACCATTGGCATATTAGATCAGAATCTTACCAATATATCAGTCAATATGCGATAGTCCTCGATCTTGCCAGTTAATGGATCAACTTGACTAACAAGACCCACAGAAACACCAGCTACATGTTCTCGTAATGGAATTCCAGCATCCATGAGAGCCATGCTGCCTATAAAAGAGAAGCCATTTCTGTCTCATGCCAAAATTTCCACATGAATGAAGCATCCTAGCCTGTTAAAACATACGTAATATACATCGTCTGATCACCTTTCTACTAGCTAAATATAGTATGGCAGATACGAGGGAGAGCTTAAACTATTGGCTCACCTTCTTACTATCATATGCTTCAGAGATTAATAGTAAATTAATAAGATCAAGTCTTTTACCTAAGATAACGAATCTAACCCTTTCCCAAGCAATCAATTATCCAAGTAATTATAGTATTATCATCTAAATTCACATGTTCAAATAGAATGGAATTTCAGATAAAACCACTTTCTGGTTAATTGAAAGGAATACCTCCACAAACAGTGGCCATAGATGTTGAACCATCAGAAGCCATGACTTCTGAATTAACACGAACTGTGTAAGGGAAATCTTCTTCAGGAGGTAAAACGGCAAGAAGGGCTTTCTCTGCTAAGGTCCCTGCCAAATTTAATATTCGAGCTCAAGTTATATCAGCCTTAAATCATATATCAAGATCAAAACCTTAGTAAAGCTAACAACAGATGAATCAACAGACTAGCTAGATATACAAGGAACTTTGACTAATCAGAGCAATGAACACTACACTGGTACTAGTAACTTACAATGTGTAAATCGTATTCCACAGAAGATAGCAATAATAATAAATCATAATTTTTGCATGTTGAGATAATTTTTTAACATGTAAAGAAATCAGGTAAAAATCTCCCATAAATGCTTTTAACACTATTCTCATTTGACAAAGTGATAGATCAAACAAAGGCAGAAATTTGCGGATCCAAATGAGTAATTTACACAATCTTTTCATAAAAAACAGCCTGAACATTATATATAACAAACCAATTCTAAATTACCATGACCAACTTCACGCCTATTTAGGCCAATTCTTTTTCCAACTTCATTTATTGAGAATGGGGGAAAGCTATAATGGAGCATGAAACGCTTTGTTGGAGGACCAACTATTGACTCCAATCGTTGAGCATCTCCAGGAGCACCAAGTGTTATTGTACATAGAACCTACACAAACATAAATGCACTGTCACCTTGTTTTATCCCATCTCAACATCGGTGTTTTTTTTTTTTTTAATGGATTGCCATTTCAAGTTTGCTCCCACAAACTTCTTATGTCAGGATATGGATCTAATAATAAATATTCCTTTTTAGGTGGTCTACGAGCTGCGGCTAAATCAATTAGTTATGAAATTCCTTTTAACTCTTTTGTGTCACCAATATCTCTACATGCGATCCAGTTATAAACTTTTTCTTACTTCGTTCTTTTGAAAATGGCAAACAATTACTTTTAACAGCCATATTCTACAACTGAAAATATGAATAGGTCCTGACCTGAGTATCTCCACGAGAAAAGAGAGAAGATCCATGCAATATAGGAAGATTTCTAACTTCACAGTATATCGGCCTAACTTCATCAAGCCGTCTTCCATCAACTCTAGATCCTCCGTCAATAACCCTTTTGCGGACGATCTACAATTCCAAAGAGAATAAATTTCTGCTATATATCCGAATTAAAAGAGAACTTTGCTGAAAACCAAAAGCTTTGTTGATCAATATGCCCAGGCCAAGTGACACCTCTCATGATTGACTCCCGATATACAAAACTCCATAATTAGAAGACAGCATTTAACTATACCTGTTTCCTCACTGTGTCAACTGTTTTGGACAAGACTTTTAGGCTTTCCTCATCACCTTCCTCTTCAAGTGCCTTTTTTACATCTTGAGCTATATTTTCTAAGGCCTCCCCACGTTCAAACTGGGAAAATAATGAAGAAACAAATGAAGGTAAAAGATTCCATGAGAATTATATTTATAATACTAGATGTGCATGAAAAGCTCTGAGTCACTGACAATCTAAAATCAAATATTTCAGCAGAAAGTCTGTCAGCACCTTGCCGTATGAAGGATCAGTAAAAACAGCTTCAATAGGTGCTGCAGCTAAGTCTCTAACTTTCTCCAACGTTCTGTCCGAGACCATGGAGAGCTTATATTCCTTCTTGTTTTTACCAGCCTTTGCAGCCAATCTAATTTGCGGTTCAAGGTACTTGACAGCCTGGAAGAAAAAGCATTTGAAAAATTAGCTGCACAACATGGGAAGCATAATGCAGAATCTTGCACATTTTCATTGGAGTTACCTCAGTATGAGCCAGCCTCAATCCAGCCTCTAGATCTTTCTCTGGGATCTCACGTGCTTGCACGTCCATCATCAAAGTTTTGTCCTTCGTGCAGGCATAAACTAAGTTGAGGTCGCTTAAACTGAGCTGCAATCCATTGAGAAACATTTAAGAATTACGAGGTAGATGATATCATGTACATAAAGTGGAAGAAAAACAGAAGATGCAGGTGATATATTATTCTTCAATTATCAAAATCTTGTCCAGGATTGCTAATGAGAAAATAGGAATGTGAAGTCCAACTAGGAGACTTTGCTGTAATGAGATATCTAGGTCATCTTGTACAACTCATTCAGAGCAATAAATCAGTTGAAGGGAAGCCTTTCATGAAAACTAGGCAAGATTATATCCGCAATCAGATCCATTTGGTATGCATCAACCAGCTGTGAAAATTGTAGAACATAACTAAATCCCAAAGAAGAAACCTTACAGATAGTAGTAAATATGATATCAAAACATTAGGAATCGAATGCGCCAAAACATTCAAAGCAGAGAGTAATATTATAACTCATCATTCAGAACCAGGGGAAAAAAGGAAAGAAGGCTTATGAGAAGCTTTACCTCATCCATGGTCGGATTTAAGATAAATTGCCCACAAATCCTTCCAACACGGATCACACCTATGGGTCCACTCCAGGGAATGTCCGATAACATGAGAGCAGCAGATGTTGCATTAGCTGCCATTACATCTGGATCTTGATTACCGTCTGAAGATAGGACACTCGCCATTACCTAGCACCAGGGAACAACGATTGATAAAAACTGATAGAAGATGAAACAAATATTACCAGAAATTACGGGAAACAGCATAAAGCAACACCAGACCTGCACTTCATGATAAAATCCTGCAGGGAATAGAGGACGGATTGGTCTATCAATCAGTCGGCCACATAGAAGCTCCCGCTCCTTTGGAGCACCCTCACGGCGCATGAAAGTGTTTGGGATCACACCTTGTGCGAACTGCTTCTCTTGGTAATCAACCTAAGCAAAATGAAAAGGAACACTTATATCAAAATAAGCATTGGCACGCAGACATGAATGAGGCAAAAGATATTACAACTAAACAATCACAAACTGTCGAATAAATGAAACCTATGCTATGATTACTAGTAGACTTGCGATAAAACAAAACAATATTTACATGGGGTCCGAAAAACAACAAAAAATTCTTCAAAGACTCGCAGCTTTTCATTTTCTATAAGCTAAAAATTAGGAGCTCGACAACGTTTTCTACTGTACTTCTCAAAAATGAAAGCACGAGAATGAAAAACCGCCGAGAAAGAATGGAAAAGGAGAGATTTTGTTTGTCGCTCTGTTTGAAGATGTCATTTCCACAAAATGAATAGAAGCAATTGCAACCAAGACAAAGCTCCACAATGCAAGTTGACCACAATATGACAACAAAAGGTAGACTTTCACTTACAGTGAGTGGCAAAAAGTCCCTCGCGGCGTCTCCCTTAGAAGAAGCAACGGTCGACAGGACCTTCGTCTCGTCCATCCCCAAGACGACAGCTCCATTAGCAAACCGCGCGATTTTTCCCGTTTCAAGGGTGATCAGGCGCGAGCCTATCTCAAATTCCTCTCTGAAGGTCTCGAGGACCTTGGTGCCGGCGGACACGGGTGTCGGTTCCGGCGACGGATCGGTGAGGACAGAGGAGGAGGAGGATGAGAAGGAAGCAAAACCAAGGCGGTCGGGGAACACTGCACGAGAGTTGTAGGACCGCCAGGTGAAAAGGTAACGGAATGAAGACCGGAGAGGGTCTCTGGCCCTTGAGACCATGGACGAGATGGCCATTGCTGCAGAGAGAGAGAGAGAGAGAGAGAGAGAGAGAGAGAGAGGGGGGGGGGGAGGGAGAGGGAGACAGGGTTTAGGGTTTAAGCAGAGGTCCGATTTTTGCGCCAGGAAGGCGTGTTATTCCCCTGATTGAACCGGCGTGTCCGTTGAACCGGGCGGGTTGGGTTACGTGGCGCGAAACCTTCGAAAGGACCGGAAACCATCCAATTTCGTTTTGGCCCCTCAACTTTCTATTTAGAACAATTCGCATCCTGAAGTTTTTTTAAGAAGATGTAAACACTTTCATCAATAATAAAATATGTACAACATTGACAAATTGTATGATAAACCATAAGTAAACTGAGAGGACCTGCCAACTTCGATGATTGTAACTTATATCGGAGTCTTGACAAATTAATTAATTTCATCCTAACAGAGTAAAAAATCTTATGGGTTAGTCTATTCACTGTCTCCTGTCGACCACAAAAAATATAACTATTCCTTTCAAGCCAAATAGTATAAACATATTGAGTCACAATAACCGGGAAATGATTGAATCCAAGGATTGACCTTTATGAAGCAAGGCTCAAGTAGCCTCAACCTCCCAGCCTCCAACATCAACCTCCCAGCCTCCAACAAGTATGACAATACCCACCTACAGTAATAAGTGCTCCCAAATGATCTGTGTACCCGTGCATGTAAAAAGTAAGTGGGATCGAGATTCGGGCTCGAAAAAAACAGAACACAATGGACCATTTAGAAACTCGATCTTTGGCAGGCAGTCTGTCAGGCTATGCCAGCCACCATCCTGTAGTTTAGCTGCACCATTGCACCAAAATTGGTCCATGTCACTTGTTCAATCTCTCTAGCAAGAAAAGGTGGCATCCTTTTATTAATTTCAGTCGATCTTAATCATATTTCGATATCTTTGTAAATTACAGACTCGTACCTGGAGATAACTAGCATGCCAGTTTCATACTTAGTTTTGGCCAAGACACCGGAAAAATGTTAAGGGAAGGACGCTGTAAACTGCATCCCTTTCGACAGTAGAGTTACATATTCATCAAAATCAAACTAGCAGTGGAGAAGGGAGCAGAAATCTGCATGTCACTTTCTGGAACGAAACAGAGCAGTCTCTGTTACATCGGCAGGCTGCCATCTTAGTAGAGAAGATGCTTCCAAGGATCACATTCATGATAGAAAAGCTCTAAGACAGGACCGAACGATCAAGCGGCATCACTATGTTCGATTTTCACTAGAGCAACAATGAATTAACCAACATATAGTGTACTTTGAAAAATGAATCCGTTTGAGCAATTTACAGAATTGCCCGATGACGGAGGGTCTTATAGCTAATCAGGAAGTACATAAGATACTGGATCATGATATACTTAGTAGAACGTGAAAGGGAACAGATCCAGATCATAACATTTCAAGGTTTTCAATTCAACTGAGTAAATCAGAACAGCTCAATCCTCAATGGATCAGAATTTGAGGTCATTATACAATTCAGAATCGGGATCGTAGGAACCCGGAAGAATTAGGGGAATTGTTATCCTAGCAACAGGTCTCAATTTTAAGGAGAAATGAACAACTCCTTTCTTTTATGCGAATCTAGTCAGTCTAATAACAGAGAACAGAGAAGAGAATCAACATCTTAGATGTAGAAATAGAAACTAACCCATAATCGAGAACCTTTGCGTGCACATCTTCACCACGAGTCTCTAACGTGTCAGGCTTGTCGACTTCTTCACTCGTCTTTCGACATGACACATTTGACAATATCAAGAACCCTGAAGAAATCATAGAACAGAGAGGATTCTTTACCCTCAAGCCCGTCCCTGTGGTACCGGTTGCTGCCTGCGAGGTTGTTGCAGGGACTCCCACCGATGACGAGATCAAATCCCCCGACTGCGTTGATAAGCTGCTCAAGCTTCTCTGCACTCAGCTGCTGAATGTCACCAACATCAATCAGGTTTCCCTTCTGATTTGTCTGTTCCCACCAACTCCTCACAATGTTTCGGTTGACCTCAGAGATCTCAACAGACACAACATTCTTTAGGGGGATTCCGAGCCTGTGGAGTGCAACCTCAGCACCTCCAATCCCAGAAAAAAGGGACAAGAGGTTTACGCCTCCTGGAAAGATATCCCTCAGGACTGACAAGTGGTAGGCAACGGTATCAACCTGAAAATGTCTCTACACAAGATTATTACTGATCAAACTGATCATTTGAATATAAAGACCATTAAGAGATCACTATTCACTAATTGATATCATCTCCACAGACCCAGGAGATCAGATTTTGAAACTTTAAGCCACAGATATAATATCAAGCAAGCATCCAGCAAGTCACAAGACCAGAACTGATCCTGAATGAGGACTACAATCTGAATGAGAAATATTATCTGAGGAAAGGAAGGACACACACCTGGAATGAGTTTCCAAGCGACTTATATCTATCCGTTCTGCTTATTCCACCTCCTCTCGTGTGATTCCTAGGAAACCCCAGGAGCATCTCCACCTCATCAGGTTCCAGTGGGGCCACCTTGTTCCTCCCGACCCACACCAAGTTCCACTTTCTGCACTCATTGAGAACATAATTCTGGACATGCAATGGAGGCTCGTCCTCATAATCCTCAATGGCCTTTCGGATCCTCTCTGTCAGCTTTGCACTAGCAATGCATGTCTGCAGACAGTTTAATTTGGTTCTGGTGTCCCAACTTGGCCACCATCTTTTTGTCATTGGCAAAGCTTCGCTAATGGTAAGTGGAGGGATCGGGCGAATTGGACAACGGTTGTGGATGGGAAGATTGTGCACATAACCCCTCTTCCTTGCAGCAGCACAGAAGTACCTAGAGTCAACAAATTCTGGATCCACGTCATATAAGAACCTTGAAATGGTGTCCCACACTCCCTTTGGAGCAAGTGCAACATTCTCGTAGTAGAAATATGGAGGTCCAATGGCTGCCTCTGGGAGATTTCTATGGGTCAGTTGGAGTGATGAATCAGTAGGTACCCCAAAGCCCACCATTGGATTAGGAAGGCGAATTGGCTCATCATCTTCACAGAGAGTTTTCTTGTCCCTGATCATATTCCGCTTCCATGAGTCATATTTCCCGAGTTTCCTCTTCTTGCTTTGGCGAAAATCATCTACTGAGCGAATCCGTGGCTGCAAAAGTTGAACAAGTGACTGAAAATTTAAAATGGGGTGTAAAGCCACGAGGATTTAACCAAAAAAAAAAAAATTGAAAGCCACAAGGAAGGAATGAGGAATGAAAATTTAACCTTCTCCTCAGGTAAAAGTGCATCTGCTGCTTTGGCCATTTGGGCAGCACAAATGAAATCCGCCAACTCTGCCACTGAGGCATCGATACCTGAAAATAAATAAGTAAACCTTTTGAATTAGTGCTGTATTCTGTGAGATTTGTACTAATCTACCACTTCTATTTTCTAAGTTAGGTAGCTACTAAATTTTCGTAGTTCATGTTGACCTCAAAATTGGTCTAAAGCTCCCACCAAAACCAGTAATCTAATCAATTTTCTTAGTTCCTTAGAGTAATACTAGTTAATTGCAAGGGAGGTTAAGTTTAAGAGATCTAGCAGGCTCAAGCATAAAGGAGGGGAAAAACAATCAAAACTTCGAAAAGTACACGTATTCAAGCAAGCTCGACATAATAACTGAGAATTATTGTTTGTTCTAATAAAAATATTCTACTAACTGAAGCATTTAGTCAATATTAAAAGGTGTAACTAAAATCTCAGTTCAGTCTTCAATGAATATATTTAGGTGGTTAAGAAAAATCTTTGAAGAGAAGCACTAAGCAGCAGAAGAGAGTGTCCTAGTCTCCCAACTCATACAGTAATAGCCTGGAAAGAAGGTTTTCATAGTGGTAATCCCTGAAACACAGGCCATCTGATTTGTAAAAGGAGTATATCAGTGCAATAATTTCTTAAGTGAAAAAATAAGATCAGCAAACATTAAGCCATCGTCTTATTTGTCCGGCTATTTTGGAGATGAGTAGAAGGGGAACAAGTGACTAAACAATATCACGTGCAATACTAATCAAAGTTCAAGTCATTTAGAGTAAAAACCAACAAAAGCAAATGAAAATGAGCATAGATTAAACTTTGGCAGGTAGTGGAAACAATATAAAAGCCCTATTCATGTCTCAGCAATTGCTTTGCTAACAAAATTTATCATGGGTTCACAAAATATCAGTGTTTTTACCCTCTACTTACACAAACACATTAGTATTAGTCAATGCAATAATGAGATGGTATGAGATGGGGATAAACAAAACCAATTCAAAAATGTCCAGAGCGTCAAAACTATGCTGACATATAAGTATGAAAACCAACTGGGATAGAACATACCACATCTTTCCATGGCAATTGAAGCTTCATCCATTGTGTAACCCATCTCTGCCAACATCATCATTTTCTTCTCCTCTTCGGATACAGGATTATAAATTTCCTGCAACGCAGATTCCTCGCATTGCAATAAAATTTATGATAGAGAGTTATATAATGACACAGATGCAGATGGCAGCAACCATTTCTTTTATCCCCTTGAGAGCTTATCAAGGTTCTGTAGACTGTGGAGATGATATTTGGATCCCATCAATTCAAATGCAATTCAGGATTTTCCTTTCGAGGAAATTCACTCATTGAGTCTGAACAAGAAGGGGGAAAAGACTGAGGATTTGGTTGGAAACTGCCAACGAAATCTTACTTCACATTTGGAACTGCACAAAAACTTTCATCTAAATCAAGAGAAGCAAAAAAAAAATAGCTTACCTCGCTGTCAGAATCATTATCAGTATCTGAGAAATCACCCAAAAAGTTTTCCTCATATCCTGAAGAGCAATTTTCATTAACAACAGTCTCCGTCTGTTGCTCTTGAGGAGAGTCTTCAAGAGCCTGGAAGAATTGGAATTATTACACAACAAAACAGTTTATTTAACAGATCACATAAGAAATCTTACAGTCTGGCAGAATGGATTTATACAAAAAAAAGAACTTTGTCACTCACAGTGTATGTTAGAAGGGATTCCAGTATTAAATCAGTATTCCCTTCTCCTGTATAAGAACTTCATAGTTGTTAAAATAGATACCCCATATGAAACTTTTTACAAGAACAGGCTATATTCAACACTTACCATTTTCATTTATTGCCTTAGAAACCAATTTCTCTGAGAAACCCATCCCAACAAAATGGTCAAACAATTTGCTATTGGAAGAACCACCAGATGAGCTTGCCTAAACGAAAAGGCGAAAACGCTTCAGGTTTTTTAATCTTTGTAAACGATTTGTACAAGGATAAAAACTTAACGACTTAAATCGATAGACAAAATAAGGAAACAACAGCAGGCCATTCTACAAGTTTTACCTCTCCAGAGCAGCATGAAACAGAATAATTCTCAACTTCAAGCTCATCCTCAGTATTCCAATCAATGCTATCATCACTGTCACCAGCAGCACTCCCATTCTAGAAATGTTCAATTCGCATAGTCATTACCATCAAACCACAGTACAAAGATAACAGAAGTTAATGTGGAAAGAAGAGGTACCATTTCCCCATGCCCCATAGCCTCAACGCTTTGAGATAATTACAAGCAGGTAACTGCATATATGTGAGACATTTTTCAGAACCATTATCAGATTGAAACAAGATCTCCAGTATAAAAACAAAAAGCATCCAATGCTCATGCCCAGACCGTCAACTCTCCTCGGTAATTTCTCCCTGCATGACATGACTGCCTACATCCTAGAGAGCCAAAGTACTCTCTTTGTGGTTCTCCGTCCTACACAGGCCAACAATTACCGCACCAAGTGCCCATAAGCACTTGTTTCGTGGTCAAGACTGAATTCAGAACAAAAATTTGGTTCAGCCAATGCTACATTTACGAATAAAAACTCTGACATAGCACCGGCTAAGCACAGCACAATAGTACATGAAATTCAAAGATACAATGCATCAGACGCGATCATTTTACTCTTCAAGACAAAAATACCGTCTTGAGTACAGATTATTCAGCAATAGGTCACATGCAGCACAAATTGCGATGATCAGAATCAACTGCATCTCATAACCAAATAGTGAAGACCTTTCTCCCCCAAAATCAGAACCTTATCAACAGAAAGAAGCTAAAAAATCATCATAACAGCGAAATTTGGGAAACGGACGGAAAAATCAGAGGAAGATCATAACCTCAAAGACAGCCGCGAAACGGAAAGATGCAGATTCAGTTGCGAATCTCAGCGTGTCGTCGGCGTGTGGACTAGGGAGAAACGGGGACGGAGTGCTCGTCAATCCGCAACGTCAAGTGAATCTCTCCATGGCTTAAAGAGCAGCGAGACGCATTTGTTGCACCTGATGAGAACTCTGCTGTACCTACCACCGCAGTATCTGTAGAGAGAGAGGACGGAGAGGCTCCGGTTCCATAGAGAGAGGGGGGGGGGGGGGGGGGGGAATCGTGTCGTCAGTGGGAAAGGGCAGAGACGACCAGTTTGAGTGCGAGAGTGGAATCCCGTGAGAATATGAAATTATCACCCGCGCGCGTTTCGTAGATTTCGTACTCGCTCGCTCTATTTTTGCCTTCCCCTTCGGATATTTAGTTCTTTTTTGGTACGGATAACCGACAGATGGTAGAAAGAAAAGGAGATAAAGATATATATGAAAAGCTCCATGGTGGGATTGAACTCAGAATTTCTAGGTTATAAGATGAGAGAAGTATCAACTGTATTAAATTTTTTTTTTTATAAACATGGTAAATTATCCATTTTTCCTACATACAAATAAGGCACATAAAATTAGCGATGATAAAATAAAGAGAGAATAAAAGGGTATGAAGGGATAAAATATTAGATAATTTTACTTCATAATAGCATAGTGAGAAAATACTAATCAAAATACTATAATTAGTGATAATTATGATAATTATTCAGTAATTAACACTAATTTATTCGTCTGTCAAAATTTGATTGGTATTTTCTCACATCACGTGGTGAGGTAAAATCACGTAAGAATTTCTCGATGTGAAGAGTATCACATGTGAGAATTGAACACCGGATTTTTTTGGATAATTAAATATATAATAAAAGAGAAAAAATGCATTCTTTAAATGCAGTCCAAGTGGTGTATACTGTACCGAAAAAAAGAATGTTTACATCATAAAAATGTTGATAAATGATTCATTAAAAAAAATATCTTTCTTAGTAGAGTTTGCAATACAGAACAAGCCTTTTAATCGATCTTTTTTAATATAGTAGGAGAAATAGGGATAAGAAAAAATTTAAAATTGATAAAAATTAGTGGAATTATATGATATTTTACGAATTTACAGTGTTTATTAAATTTTAATTGTTTAGTAATGATGGTAGTACGAAATATTAGCGACAAAAATTATGGTCAAGTACTGAACTATTTGGATTTTTGAAATATTGAGAACGATGTTGACAGTGAAATTAGATCGAGGATAAAAATAAAAATTGTATAAAATATGAGGGACGAAAATGACAGGGTACTCTTTTTATATATACGCGGATGTCCATCTATCTTGTGATATAATTCCTCACGCCATACAGACACAGCTTATGTACTTTAAATCTATTTTTTCCATTATTTAATAATTAATAAATCAATTTACGAAAATACAAAGTATCCTTGTAAAGAAATATGTTTTTATATATAGAAAAGAAGTTTCAACCCATTTTTAAAGTATAATATTTTTCCGTACCAAATGTGACCCGACTATATCGTCATTTTCCATTTTCTTCTCTTGAAAGAATCTCTACGTTCGATGCCACTGCACATAAATTTCCTATTTTACCCATGCGTTTTCCTCTAAAAGACTAATCTTATAGGTCAAAAATGTAAATTAGCTCATTTTATTGGAATTTGCTGCACCCCACCAATAAATGCGTCAACTGTTCGGACACTGGAAAGTAAAGCAAGCGCACAAAATGACTACGTGTGGTTAGATTTTTTTCTTTAACTTAAAATATTAATTTGAGCCGTTGAATTAAATTATTAGCCAATTCAATAATTGGACCGCAATCACTTTCAATTGGATCATTATCTTTTAGATGGGTTGGGTCCCATAGAAAATTGTTAATTATCATAAAAAGAAGATAACTTTGGTCATTTATTTTATTTATCATCTTCTTTTTAAATTAGTTTAAGTCCTGATTATTTTTATTAAAATTATGCTTTTACAAAAATAATAAATTTTCAAAACCATTTTTATAGTATATAATCATTTTTAATGTCAAATGCAGTGGACCTTATAGTCTTTTTTCATATTATTTTTTGTGATTATTCTCATTCTAACAGCGACTACGTATAAAATTTCTATTTTGCCCTCATCTTTCCTACTAAAAGGTCAAACTCATATGTCAAAAATGTAAATTAAGCACATTCTATGGGAATTGGTGCACCATACCAATAATTAATGAACCACCATTTTCTAGAGGACTGGGTCCACCGAAAAATTTATGTCAGAGTATCAATAATTTTCAAGAAAAATGATACTTACGATTTATTTATTTAAGTTTAAACTTTTCAATTTTTTGGCCAAATTGAATTTTTGTGTTGCTAAGTTTGCATATTTTCAGTTTTTATAATTATCTTGAATATTTTTCATCGCTTATTAAAATATTTTAAGACTTCAAAAACAGAAAAATATGACACCCATTTGAAATGAAGAGGCCCAAGTTCGATTATTGCTAGTGAAACTCACAACTGGTGGGTAAGTTTGCCGTGAGCTCATGCACCTAGCCATTGGTTGCTTTCCCTTGCAGGCTCAATGCGATTGGGGTTCACGTAATCGGGCAGTCAAGGGTCACTGTGCTATGGGTCGAGCAACAGGCTCATTTTGTTCGAGGGTTACGCTCGGCTTCACCGGGTTAGCACGGGGTGGCTCAACAGCAGGCTGATGGCAACGACAGAGGGCTAACCATGATAATGGAGGGAGAGCGGTGGCCGAGGGATGATGGGGTAGAGGTTGAAAATTTAGCAAATAATTAAGTATTTTGAACAAATTGCACTTAAGGAATAACTATTCCTTACTTCACTATAAGGAATATTATTCCACAAAACATTCTGAAAACATATTCCCGCCCAGAACAGATATTCCAAATGGACTTGTTTAGCTCAATGGAATTCCATCAAGAATAGAATAATTTATTCCCATGGAATTCCCCCAACTAAACACCTCATTAAAGACCAACCTTATGTTGGAAAATTGAGGTTAAACTGCACAGAGAAATTATGTAATTTTACCAACTGATTCAAGTCCCCCACAGAATAATCCAAAACCGACTCTGCTAGAATACAATCCATCTCAGTTTTGCGAAAAGGAAACCAGATGAAGAAACTGAACACGATGCAGAAAGTACCGATATTCACGCAACACGCGCATGTGCTACAAACCTATGCAACCTTCTTAAACCAAAGCATGTTGATCTGCATCTGCTCCCATGACTAGAATGCTTAAAATGCACATGGCAATGAAAACAGGGATCAGTCATCGACAGGGTCCTGGGGAGCCTCGTCTGCTCGGCGTTTGATTGTTATAACCGGGCATTCCGCATGCTTTGCGCAGAATTCACTAACCGTTCCAACAAAAACCCTGCGAATATAAGAATAACAAGGGGAGGGAAAAACCACAATCTCAAATATTTTGTCGCCTGCTTGAAATGAGGTAGTCTCCAGAGACAACAAATTCATAAATCAGTATGCAAGAAAGAATGCAAAGGCCGACAGTGGTGTTCTCCCACATTAGCTAGCTAATACTTACAATGAAGATACATGCAGCTCCAGTGTCGAGGAACCTCGTGCACAACATGTGAATTCCTGACTATTGTTGATATCTTTGGTAATTATGCAAATGTACAAATACTGACTGTACAAGATCCTTTTGTTTTCCATCAAAACTGAAACTAAATAAATGGAGTGACAGCATTTTTAAGTTAGAGTCGCCTAAATTACACCAACTAGCATTTTTTTACACTGCCTATTTACCACAGGAAGATGGGCTGAGTACACTGCCCGGTGATATAGAATGTTGAACTGACAAAATAGAGGTAGGGAAATATGTAAGCAGAAATCGAAGAGGTGTATGAATCAAGCTATGAATGGATCTATGTAGACATACCTCTGAAAAGGGCCAAGACCCCTGCTTCCCATGACAAGAAAATCGGGCTGCACTCGTTTCACCTCGTGACAGATTATTTCCTTAGGATCTCCTTTCTTGATCCAAGCTTCACAACTTATCTAAATGATCACAAGATTAATAGAGTGTTGCATGAGACATAAGTGCCAAATTTTAACAAGGCAGCACGTAGCATGAAATTTAGTTTGCCAACTAAGCTTGGATGTTTTTCATAAGCAAAATCAAGGGAATACGCATGCACGTTATTTAGTGTGTTTGCGCTAGCGTGCATAGAAAGAAGAAATGACATCCTCCTACCCCAATATCATGGCATCGGTTCACAAAATACTCTAGCAGATGAAGTCCTCTGGCCTTGTCCCTCCTCTTCATGCTCTTAAAGTCATCAGGTGATGCATATATGCTGTCCATGTCATCAAAAGCTAGAGGCAAAAACACAAATAGACTATTCAGATATGAAAGTGGTATCCAGCTTCATATGGTGGCAGGAAAAAGGTTCGATATCAAGCTGAGCATGCCTACTTGAAGGAAGACCCCAAGAAAAAGATCTTTAGCAATGTCTCTAGGGAAACTTGAACTATAAATTTGGTGCACTCCAGTTAAGTCCTACTGTTTAATCATGGATCAAGGGCAAGTTTACAGCTATTTGGATAGATTAGAGATGTCCAAAACTTTTTATAGTGCTTATCAGTAAAAAAATTACACATCGAAATGAGCAAGTTATTTATAGCAAAAAATACTATTTGAAATTCAATGCAACTAAAATGAGCAAACACCCCTTACTCCGCTCAAAGCAGTGTCGTCAACCCATGAAGAAAACCAAAGTTGAATGTTTCTATGGACTCATAAGGTGCTAATGACACCCAAAGCTTAGTTTTTTTAGCAGTCAACAAGAAAATCTCCATGTCCAAATAAGCTCTTCTGATCCCTATATCCCAGCCAACAACAGGTTTATTATGCTGCTAACCGAAGTGCATTCCTCCTCGAACAGGAAAGTAGAAATCCTGGAGTTGCAATCTCATCATGGGAATTCATCACTATCCATTCGGAATACTTAGAAAAGAGAGAAACATCACTAGAACAGTTGATTGACAAATTAAGAGCTCATCCATCATGGTGGCTCTGCTCAATTAAGTACAGCAAAAGACATCCTGTGCTTATATTGAACATAGAGTAAACCATCAAAATGGTCCTCAAAGCTTTGACGAGCCATCAATTTGGTCCTCAAAGTTTACAAGCCATCAATTTGGTCCTCACTATTCACTTCCGTCCATCAGTTTGGTCCAGACGTTAAACTGTTGTGACGGAAATCCACGTGGCATCCAGTTGGCAGCTGACATGTACTAATGAGGTCAAATTTTATTCTGAAAATATTTAAAAATACCGAAAAAAAGAAAAAGACATCGTTTAGAACATTTTGGTGTCCTTTTTCATATTATAACGACACTATTTAGTTGCCTTTTGGATTCTTTCAACCTCTTTTTCCTATTGTTGAGATGCAATACTGCTAACACATGTACTCGCAATCCTCCAAAATGGTATCGTTAGAATATGAAAGAGGCACAAAAATACTCTAAACAGTGTTGTTTCTTTTTTTTTGTATTTTTAAATATTTTCAAAATAAAATTTGACTCTATTAGTACATGTCAGCTGCCAACTCGATGCCACGTGGATTTCCGTCACAGCAATTTAACGTCTGGACCAAATTGATGGACGGAAGTGAATAGTGAGGACCAAATTGATGGGTTGTAAACTTTGGGGATCAAATTGATGGCTCGTCAAAACTTTGAGGACCATTTTGATGGTTTACTCTTGAACATAAGTATACCTATTTTTCACTCAACGGAGTTCATACTTGAGAAAGGAAGAAGAATAGCCACCATCTGCAAAGACAAAGGGACAGATTCCAGATCTATTCTTCACCAAATCTTCCAGCCTTAAGACTCCAGTTCAAAAATTGACATTAGTACCCACTACCCAGAGCCTAATGAATGCGGCAAATCCAAGGACTCCTGATAATAGTTCACTGGCACGATCAACCCGAGCACATGAACTTGCTCGATCAAGAGAAATAAACTCCATATCACAAACACTTGGTCAGAATCACCTAGACCTTAGCATATCCAGTCTCAAAACAAAATCGAAGCACTGACCGCATAAACCCATACACAAAGAGACAGAGGCCGTTGAAACTAAACTTGCTGATTACTCTGAATACACTAATACACCAATGACTAGAACCAGTTCCACAGCCCTAACCTGAGAACCAAAGGAAAATCGATATCCATTTCCATCCATAACCACAACACAAGCAATTAGGCATATTTTGCATCAAAATCGGGGTGGGGAAAGAGCCTGACCGTCTTCGTCTGGAACCTGGACATGGAGGAAGAGGAGCTTGAAGCCGGAGGTGTTGGAGCGGACGATCTTCTGGAGAGTCCAGTCAAAGGCGCCTCTGCTGCTGATGGATGGGTGAGGGTACCCCTTTATCGTCGACTCATTCACCCCGATCATTATCCGAGTCGGCTCGCTCTCCACCATCTCCCCTCTCTCTCTCTCTCTCTCTCTCTCTCTCTGATGCTCACTGAGACTTGGAACTCCTCACTCTGCGTCTCTTCGGGCCGGTCTAAACAATTTGAGGAAGAAGATAGCGGAGGCGTGTGGAGCACGGCGGCGTATGACAGCACGGAGAGGATAACGTTTGCTAACTTGAACCCATCATCGCTCCCGACGAACCACATGGCAGTTTCGGAACGCCCAGCACGCGTCAATCATCGGTCTAGTCGGGGCCCGCCATTTTTGTTCGAGAGTCTGGCCATGCAGGCAAGGGGTGCTTCGAAATGTCAAAACTGCCCTCGAGCGTTCTGGGTTTGATCGGAACAGAGGCCGTCTACGCCGGCTCTGGTTAGGGCTGAATAAATGCGGTGCTTTCTATTGAGCTTTGAACTTATGCCCACAAAGGGGCAGCCCGAGTGGTTAGGCTTTGGGAGGACCCCGAGTTTGAATCTCCAAATGTGCATTTTCTCGTGAATGGGAGTTTTATAACTCTCTCGAACCCGTCGGATTCACTTGGCTCATCCAGCAAGTGTGGTTTGCTAGGTGTTGCGTGTGTCCCGAGAAGGAGGTATCGTAACCCCTCCTAGTCCGACCCAGAAGGCGCTTGAATACCTCAGTTATAAAAAATAAAAAATAAAAGAACTAATGTGATTATCACAGAGGAAAGAATACTCATCAAACGATTCGAACAATTAGCTTAGCATCGGTCCGTCTGCATGACACCTTCAAAGATTTAGTATATTTAAGGAATCAGTGTTTTCCAAGTTCAGACTAGAGGTACAAATGAAATGGTACGATTTATGAACAGTTCGAGTTCGGCTCGATGAAAATTTGAATTTGCTCCACTACAAGAAAATTGTTATTTTCCGACGGACGAATCCGTCGGTAATCTGTCAGTAAATGACTTTCCCGACAGATTACCGATGGATACGTGCCGTTACATTTTCCCTTGTCGGGAATTTAATTGCGATGGATTCCCGACGGATATCCGTCGGAAAATGAAGAATTGCCGACAACATACTCATAGAGAATTTCCGACGGCTCGCCCACTTGCGACGGATTACCGACAGTAAATCCGTCGGGAAATTCCGGACATTGGTACGTTTTATAAGTGTTAATATATTTTATTTTGTAATTATTTATATGTTTCAATTTATCAATCATATAAATTAATAAAATGTCATTAATATAAAATATTGAACCAATGAAGAAAGTAAATTTTATTAATTAAGAATATTTACAATATTTATCCGAAAAAAATACAAATAAAATTTTGGGGTGGTCGTCGGCGGTAAGGATTGGGCTCGAGGGGCCGACAGTGGCGGTCGGTGGCTAGGGTGGCCTCGACGGGTCTGCTGTGGGTGGTTCGGCGGGGCTAGCCGTGGCTTGGTGGGGCTCTTTGGAGGCCAGGGCTGGGACTTGCTGGAGGCCAGGGCTCGGCGAAGCTTGGGGGCCGGGACTCGGCTAGCTCGTGGCACACTTGCTCCGTTGATGGGCTCCGGTGTAGAGGGGTCGGGGCTCGGACTCTGTGGGTCGCGGCTAGGACTAGATCGGTTGTGGCGCGAACACCTCGGAAGAGAAATCACCGAAGAAAATAGGAGAGGAGAGGCCGAGCTCGAGATATATATATATATAAGCAATTTTCCGACGGCAAATCTGTCGGAAAATTGGCACCGTCGATGAAGAGCGGGAAAAATCCCGCCAATGAAATTCAAATACCGACGGAATATCCGTCGGTAAATCCATCGGAAAATGTCGCGTCCATGATTCACCGACGGATTCAGCCATCGATAAATCTGTCAGTAATTACCAACGAACATTACCGACGGTCGAATCCGTCGGTAAACCTCCCGCTCCATTCCCGCCATAACATGCCGACGGATTTGCCTACGGAATACAATACGTCGGTAATTGCCTACAGATTTACCGACGGAATCATCTGTCGGTAAAACTCGCGCGCTATTCCCGCCATGATATACCGACAGATTTCCCTATGGATAATCCGTCCGTAAACCTTGTCGACAATCCCTACAGATTATCCGTCGGAAATGCATACGGATTGCGTTCCGTCGATAATATCTGTCGGGAATATCCGTCGGAAATGCCTACTGATTGCGTTCCGTCGGTAATATCAGTCGGTATTTCCGACGGATTTTTTATCCATCGGTATTCGGCAGTTTTCTTGTAATGCTCGATATTAATGAGTTCCAACTCAGCTTGGCTTGGGTTGGTCAGTTAAATGAACCGAGTCAAGCTTAATGATATTTGGCTCGTGAAACTCGCAAGTCTAAACAAGACATAATAATTGCTACTAAAACCCTAGGAGGGCCACTGGCACGTGTAAGAGCACGGGCTAACTGCCCGATGGGATTGCCGGCTTCCCATTTGGGCCGGAGACTAGTCGGATCCCATACTTCGAATACTCCGTTATCAAAAAAAAAATTGCTACTATTGTTTAATTTTAGAAAAATAAAAAAATAATTAATCTACTATTTCAAATGCGTATTTAGAACTATTGTGTCCTTCTTTCTCACCCATTTAGGAAATCCAAATCGTAATTAGTTTTCATCCCCTTCCTCCTTAGCCTTCCTTGCTCTATATAATTGATACGCCAACCTCTCGCCCACGTTATATTTTCTTTTTCAGTTGGGCTCATATAGGCTCGACAAGCATTCGTTCAATATAACGAGCCGAACCCAAGTTTAAATTATCGGTCTTGGCCAAGCTCGAGGCCGAGCCGAGCTCACAAATTAGTAAACGAACCAAGGTTGAACATTATAGATTCGGGCTCGGCTCGACTCGTTTACACCCCTAGTTCAAACAACAAAAACGTACTTCTAACATATTCATTTAACATACGCATAAAATGGATTCAAATTGACGATTATGGACTTACCAAACCATTTTGCAATGAATTTGGATCAGCCTTTGCGATAATTTTGTGGTGCACTTGATCGATCATCGGGAGATCTAATAGTATTGTTAAGAAATAAATCTCATATCGGTTAATTAATATTCTGAAACTCAACTTATAAGAAAAATTGAATACGGGCACTTATAAGTTTGGGTTTGGGTTCTTGTCCTATATGTTCGATGAAAATTTTAAGGTACCGAGACATTTATTGTGTGAACTCAACTAAGATAGACCCGAGATTGAAAGAAAAATGCATGGGGGAGTGGTCGTACTGTTAATTGAGATTCGTATTCATTTCGATTGGGAGAAGGGACAACGTGCGGGTAGCCAAACATTCTTCCCTCCATCTTCTGCCCTTTTCTCATTCTCGGAAAAATGAGAATGAAAGACCGAAGACATCCCTAAATGTTGGCTACGGACCAGTTCATTTTCAGGCAGCTCTCACCATCGATCTAACGATTCGGTGCAGATTGGTTCGATTCGACGTCGAGCAGGTCGAGCGCGACAATTGTTGAAGAAGAACACCTAACCAGCTCTCAACAATCCAGGGAGAACACCGCGGAACGGAACATTGCTATTGGACATCTTACAATGGGATTCTCATTCTCTAGCTAATCGTGGGCCAAATCGAAATGATTGACAGTCCATTAGATTGGTCGGGCTCCTCCATTGTAGCTTAAAGATGCATGTACACGATCCCTTGCCCAAGTTAGGGTTAGGACTAGGAATGGCAAAGGGGTCGGCAGCTAGTTGAAGACTCGGGCCTATGCACACCCTTAACCAGTCGACCCGATTTATAAGAAAAATAAATATTTGTAATGGCATAGTTAATTAAATTTATAATAATTGTGATTTATATAATTTCGATAAAATATAGTGATTATTATTATATTTATTAAGATAAAAATACTTATAAATTAAATAAAAGTTAAATTAAAAATAAATATAAGAGTACTATTTACGGGTCGATGCGGGTTAGAAGACAGGTGCAGACCCGCCTCAGGGCAAGGCGATCCAAGGTTGCGATCCTTAGATAGCACCGGTAATTTTGGGTTCAACGCAACATAATCGGGGCCAATCCATTTTTCGATCGGAGTGAACCGATAGCAAGTCTCAAGTGCAGCGGTTATACTACTACGTGAAAATACTGACGCGATATTTTCATCCCATCAAATATTGACATTTGTTACGATTTTTTTATTTTTAGGATTTTATATAGTTTAATAATTATAACTGATAATGACTTGTCAAACTGTAATTGGACAAAAATACTCTCTCTCACCACCACATAATGAAACCAATGCACTGGATACTCTCTCCCGGAAGCAGTTGGGTTTTAATATAAGCAAAGGAATAAAAATCCGTAGGAGCCAACCCGATAAATGCGATCTGGTTCAGTCGTTGTCTGGGGTGGGACCAAATAATTGCAATGGGTTAGCACGTCCATGTGCATCTAATATCCACGTCAACACATGCACATATAAATAAGATCATATTTATTTATTTATTTATTTAAGATAAGATCAATTGGCATCGGACTTCCTATCTTTCACTTAACCTTCTCTTGCGTTATCCACGGGTTACCCAATAATCTATTAAACTTCAATTAATTTATATTTTAGATGAAATGATTTATTAAACAGTAATATTAGGGATTAGCAATATTGTCGGATGGTCAAGGTATTTGAAAATTCAGGCCCGTCCTGCACTCTCGACCGATCAAACCAATTTACAAAAATGCCCGTGATATATAAAATAAAAGGGATCGACCGGTGCTTCGCACTTAAGAAAAATAAAGACAAATAAAAACAATAAAGCTGTAGGCGAAGTATTTTCGGAGATAATGGAGAGAAAAATGATAATTTGATAGTTAAAACAATTTTGTATGACTAATATTATATATTTTTTTTAAATGATTGAGGTATTTGAGCTCTTCGAGTCCGACTAGGGGGAAGGGGGCTCCTAGGGGCATACCCAAGAGCCCTGCTCGGGAGACACGTAGCAACCCACAAACCGCGTGTCTCGACTAAACAGCATATCCAAGAACCCTCCTTGGGAGACACGTAATAGCCCGCAAATCACGTGTCTCTGTTAAACTAGGCGAAGTCTGACGAGCTCGAGGGCATAAACCCCCACATTTGAGGTGAATTGTCCCTTGTGTGATTTGAACTCAGGACCTCCAAGACGGATGTCCTATGCCCACACCACCAAGCTACCCCTCAAGGGCAACTAATGTTGTAGTTAATAGAGTAAAAAAAGAAGAATATGAGTAAATAAATAATTTTTTCATTAATGATCTCGTAATTGTGGAGTAGAATGAGAGAATTCGGGCACTTGAGAAATTATTTCTTACTCTTGAACTGAAGGAAGTTTTAAAATATATGTGTAGAAATAGAATTTAGTACGTAAATTAAATAGAGGACAAATTAAAAAAGGAGAAAGGAACTAGATAACTACTACTTTTATATAATAGTGTAGATAACTTAAAATGCAATATTAATTTATATGTTTATAATAATATGGTTAACTAAATTTTAAAATAATTATAATTTAATAATTTTAATAAGATATAATTATTATTTAATTTATTAAGGTAAAAATGCATATAAATTTAAAAAAATTAAAATTAAAATTATATGATTAGATTATATACTTAGGGCAGGGCGGATCCGCCCACGGTCAATCCATATCCGCCGCGACCCGTACACGTGTCTGCGGGTCGATCAGTTCTCAGGGGTCCTTGTCTTTTTCTCATCCCTAGGTAAAACTCTCTCTCTCCCTCTCTTATAAATCTGGTGTTTTTGTATGGATTACAGTCGCGTCGCACGGGACTTGTCGGCCTGCTTATAAAGTTTCCTATTGGTCCACGTGCACTTGTGTCATCCATCGCTTTATCCCTTGAGTCCTGACGCCCCTTTTTTCAGGCTGAAGGCTTGAATCTTGACTTAAAACCCTACCAACTTGCATTAGAAATTATCAGAACATGTCACCATTTAGCTATTTCCACGATGACTTACGTGAATCATGGGTTTATAGAGTTTTCTTGAATAGGGGCAGGTAGAGAGATCGAATCAATCAGCTAAACCGAGCCAGACCGAATGAAAGTTAACCGAATAATCTCTAAAGCGGCTCCTTAATAATGTGCTTCTTCTGCCCACCATGGATTCGAGTAATTACATAATATTTTTATTCAGTAAACTACAGTTAACTCAATTGAACCAATTTTTCAGACATATATTAAATCGAATTAACAATAATAAAATGATTGTTGTTTATTCATTAACTTTTCACTTACATTACTGTTTGGTTCAGAATAATTCGAAATTGAGGTGATCCCATGAGGATGCAAAAATTCGTCTCTCAAGAACTACTAGAAGGTTTCTCGAGGATCGCCTTCTTGTAATGATCATTTAGAGCTGCAATATTACAAACAGTCAATGTTCCAGAAACTCTCTAATAGTTTTTGGGAGATGGATTTTGCATTCACAGCTAATCTATTTATAAAGGGTGAGCAACCAAGATCAAATCGGATATCCGGTCTAATACGAACCGAACCATGCATATCCCTGTGATCATGAATGAAGAATAAACTTCTCTCTCTCTCCAGCAAAGAATAAACCTCTCACATGGCATAAAAAAGGAACATGTGCACTTAAAAAAGACCCTTTGTTGTTACCTGATGGATTTTGAGGTGACAATAGAGTTTGTCGCTCTTCCAATCATTCTGGGCACTAAATTTCTGTGGGAGATTTTTTTTCCTCGCAAGAGGATGACAATAATTGTGTCTATCTACTCAGTCAAATCCACTATGCAATGTTCGGACTTTCATATTCAACAACGATTATATCAAGAGCCGATCACGTGAAGAAACTTCGGATGATTTTATTTCATTACACGGTATAAAATACGCTAATTAAATGTGTAGCTATTGAGAGTTAAATTTCACATCGACTGGGTTGAACAATTAATTTAGGTCTATTTTATAAGAGGATTGGGTAGCACAATCTAATAACTTAGGCTTTTAGTTGGAAACGGGTAGACTCAGGTAAAATTTTCACATGTTATCAGAGCGAGTTGAAAAGGCTTGCCCTGTCCCCTGCCGGAGACCGAAAGGGAAACACCGGTTCGAGGTCAGTTGCCAATGGCGGGTGTCCAGGAGCACGTGTCAAGTGTGAACACGTTGACACGGGAGGAAGTTAAATCCCATATCGACTGTTCTGAACAAGAAACTTGAATTTATAAGAGAATTCAATACCCCTATGTAATAACTTAGACTTTTACGTAAAAATATGTTGAAGATCCTTGCGGGGTCAAATGAGAATTTAATATTAGCGAATAAGTGAACAAATATTAGTTACCCGAGAATCACCATGATTATTGCTAATTGAATTAATTTTATTGTATCAAGTGGGTTGCGTCGGTCAAGAAGCCCGAGGGGGTGGCGTCGGCGGAGGCCGAGGCCCTCCTCGCCAGTCAGAAGGGACAACACTTTGCCGAAGTGGAAAACTCGTACACTCCAACCATTTGGGAATAGTCACGTGGCAAATAACTTGCCGAATCCGACGGCTCAGAAACCTCGACAGAGACTCCAAGTTGGCAAAGAAAACTCCAGATCATTAATTATTAGGACGTCGCTTAAATAGCCTGGAAGTGAACAAAAAAATCGTAGGAAATTTAAATTAAATTATAATAATTATAGTAAATAGTCGGTTAATTAAAACTAATTTATTCGTTAGTATATGTCGTGTGGCAATACATAATTATTTAAGAATGCCTCGAAATTAAAAGTTGGACTTTTTTTCCTATTTTGATGTGTTTATATATTTCTTTTTGATTTATTTTCTATAAATGAGAAAAGATTCTATCACTCATTCAATTTGAATATAAATTATTATAATTTCATTAAATTTTTTGTGTATAAATTATTATTTGCATTAAGTCAAAGTTTTGAACTTCCAAAATAAGAAAAAAAAATTAAAGTTAAGGTGCTTAATGTGTTTCTATAATGTGAAATAAGGTTTAATGCAATAATGTAATATTATACAATTCGAAAATTCGACTTTCGATGAGATTTTTTATATCGTTTTATTACATTTCTTCCACCTGTACCATTTGTATACCAATTAGATTTTTCAGCTTTCTTTGTAAAGGAAAAATGTGTGGATGCGGAACACTATGTGTCTCACGGAAAAGAGTGTCCCACAATCAGCAAATTCTTTTTTTTTTTTTTATGTCGAAGCCAGAATCGTAATAATCGATTAATCTATCAGCCAGTTATGTTATATCACTTAGAGTCACCACTGATCCAAGATATTGACTTCTGAGAGAGTCGAACTCCGAATCTGACTTACTGTATTTTCGGACGCGATCAGCATCCTATGCGTAAATTAAAAAATGCAAAAAAACAATCCAATTTTCAGTCGGAGTTGCCCAAAAAAAAAAAAAAGAGTCCCCCGTGAAGACGATGACGATGAGAAACCCGATTTGATTTCCAGCTGAATTTTCCGCTATATAAGTTATGGGTCTCCGAGCTTCAGTCCCAACCAAAACATAGAAACTTCCTTTGAATTTTGACTCGGTGCGATCGATAGTTTCTTCGCCGTCCGGTCCTCCGCGTTAAGAGAGCGAGAAATCTTTCTGGGTTTTCATCTGCAGAGACGAAGGGCATGGCGATGAAGAGAGCTGCTTCCTCCGCTTTCAGGGCTCTCTCTGCTCCCTCGGCAGTGAACTCCTTCAATCGTCACCTCAGCGTAAGCAGATATCTCTGGTTGTTGAACATATTAAGGATCTTACCGATATGCATCTGCGTTTGCTGTTGAGTGTTTCTTGCGAGTAAGGGACCTTCATGATCGGTGGAACTGTCTAAATGGGTATCATAAAAAACAATTTTACTCTGTGTTACTTGTGTTACTGTTAGTGTTTTTCTTGCATTTTTCGATGATCAGAGATGGGTATATGTAACTGGGGCTGCTTTGATAGTCTCGGTACAGGGCTTCATCATTTGGGTTGCATGTAGCAGAGTAATTTACCCATGTCTTGCATGTTTATGATCCTACTGAGTTGGTCTCATGTAAGATCAGGAAATCGTATTGTCAGGTTTGTCAGAATTTGAGGCTGAAAATGCAGAATCCAGACAATTTTACGTTACTTGTCTCTCTGAAAGCACACAACTAGAAGAATTTCGTAGTGATGGAAATGTACGATGAAGTTAATTATAGAATTTTAGAGTCATATGCTGAAGATTTGGTCAAGTCAACGATTCATCCATGCTCCAAGTAAATTTAGCTACATACGACAGTTCTTTTGAGAAATTAAGAATTATGGTGTGTGCCCTTCCATGGTCTGAGTGTTTTTTTGGTAATTTCACAAATTTTATGTTTCACTAATCATCACAGATAAGTAGTTGTTTTGGATGTTGTTTCTTAGTCTCTGATTCTTGTGTTCTATTGGATAGTAAAAAGAAACGTTTACTGGCAGAATTACATGGTTTCTTGCTTATGAAATGATGCAAAATCATGAGATATGAAATTGATTGTTTGTGATTTGTTCTATTTTTAACTCTTGATGCTGCATATGGAGCAACTTTCAAATGATTTTCTAGCTGTTCCTTCACGTTGTACATTTAAGATAACATTCTGTATGCATCCCTACCTGCCGTGTTTCTTGCCATATGTATAATCTGCATCACTTTCATATTGTTGTTAGCCTTTGCAAAGAAAACACTCATGTTTCTATCTTGTCTTGCAGTCTGCTCCCGAGAGCAAGAAGATTGTAGGCGTGTTCTACAAAGCCAATGAGTATGCTGCAAAGAATCCTAATTTTCTGGGCTGCGTCGAAAATTCTCTGGGCATTCGTGATTGGCTCGAGTCACAGGGCCATAAGTACATTGTCACAGATGACAAAGAGGGACCCAACTGCGGTAAATTCATAGTAGTGTGCGCATTGCTCATTCATGTACTGAGCAGGAACCATTGTTTCAGTGATAATACCCTGAATAAGTTCTTTGAATATCTGGACACTTAACTTCCCATCTTTCTCTTTCAGAAAACAGACGATCAGTGCCGCATTGCATGTTAGAGGACATTTTGTTTACGGCGTGCAACATCTTTTCAATTAAACGAACATTTTGTTCATGATGTGCAACATCTTTTTGATTAACCGGATACATTTCACCTTTCTATCCTCTCTCAAGAGGAAAACAATGGAAAGAACGGGAATATTCTGTCCTGATTCTCTAGAACTGTGTGGAACATACATAGTTTTGTTCTCTTTTGAAAATTCATGCGTCGTCATCTCTCTTCCTTCTTTCTGCAGAGCTGGAGAAGCACATTCCTGACCTCCATGTCCTCATCACCACTCCTTTCCACCCTGCCTACGTGACTGCAGAGAGGATCAAGAGGGCAAAGAATCTACAGCTTCTCCTCACTGCTGGGATCGGATCTGATCACATCGACTTAAAAGCGGCTGCAGAAGCTGGACTGACTGTGGCGGAAGTCACTGGGAGCAATGTGGTCTCAGTGGCAGAGGATGAGCTCATGAGGATCCTAATCCTTGTCCGTAACTTCGTTCCAGGATATCACCAGGTCATCAACGGTGACTGGAACGTGGCGGCAATTTCCTATCGGTCCTATGACCTCGAGGGGAAGACTGTCGGGACTGTGGGAGCGGGAAGGATCGGCAGGCTTCTCCTCCAGAGGTTGAAGCCCTTCAACTGTAACCTCCTCTATCATGACCGGATCAAGATCAGCCCAGAGTTGGAAAAAGAGACTGGTGCAAAGTTCGAGGAGGATCTTGACAAGATGCTTCCTAAGTGTGACATAATCGTGATGAACATGCCTCTTACAGAGAAAACAAAGTAAGTTTTTTTCCCTGGAGTTGACGTAGATGCAAATTTGCATCCAGTTTTCAAGAAATGCATCGTTTAGGTTATTCTGATTGTCGGGATTAAGAGAGGCTGTTTTGATTTGGTTTAAAGAAAGCTAGATTCTACAACATTTTTGTGTCATAAATCGGAATTTTCGCACTCAGCTAGTTATTGCCCAAACCACGGGCTTTGGAGAATATTGTAGGCAGAGCATCCAAGTTTATGGATTGTCGAGTTTAGAGCAGAACACAAGAAACTGTATGTGGGATGTTTTCTGATGTCAGGGGAATGATGAACAAGGAGAGGATTTCTAAGCTGAAGAAGGGAGTCCTAATTGTAAACAATGCTAGAGGAGCACTCATGGACACACAAGCAGTTGCTGATGCTTGTCACAGCGGACATATTGCAGGTAAACTTTCGGTACTTGCTTTGACAACATGGAAGATTAACTCATCTCTTTTAGTCTAGGCTTGGGAATGGGGATGTTTACTTGTGTTTCCTTGTCGTATAAAATGCGATACAGGTTACAGTGGGGATGTCTGGTATCCGCAACCTGCTCCAAAGGACCACCCATGGAGATACATGCCGAATCAAGCCATGACCCCTCATATCTCTGGTACCACCATCGATGCTCAGGTACTGACCCTTTAAGCAGTTACTAACATGGTCATGTTGCAATACGATCTCCTCTTCATCCAGAGGTTTATTTTTAGATGAACAAGCAAGAATTTTTTTTTGGTCTAGACTCAATGAGTTCTGACTAATCCAGATTCGAGTCAAGTTAGTCTGTAAGGGCAAAACTTTCCCAATCATGATTTTTAAGACTCGAACTCGATATCTTACTTAAGGGGAACGGATATCGAACCATCTGAATTAACCCATGTTGGTGTCCTTCAATAACTTTAATTTGCTTAACCACAGCAACTCGGTATTTTGATGTTGGTATCTGAGTAGATACCCTATTGTCTTGACAAGGAACTTACATTAGAACTTTATGCAGCTTCGTTATGCGGCGGGAGTGAAGGACATGCTGGATAGGTACTTCAAGGGGGAGGACTTCCCTGCGCAGAACTACATCGTCAAGGAAGGCGAGCTTGCCAGTCAGTACCGGTGAGCAAATCTCGACGATATTTCGGGCCGAGAAATGGAGTGTCGTGGGAATTAATAATTTAACTGCTATGCTAAGCTTGTGGTAATAATATCCCCGTATGGGTCCCGAAAAGTGGCTGTTTGTGTTGGTCAATTGTGTAATGTAATGGTTGCATTTTAGAGGATGTTTGGGAGCTGAAACCTATAGTTTCGGCTGGAGAGTATGAGACTAGTGTCGCCCTTGGTTGGTGATATTTTTAGTATTTTATCAATCGGTCGCTTGTCCGGACTATCTACTTAGGCTTTCTGATTAAGCTTTTGGATATGGATTTGGAATTTATCAGATAGAGCGGAGCGTACCGAATTTTCCCTAGATGGATGTGGCACTGGGGGGAGTTGAACCATCAATCAACTGGGCTTGTATCGGTACATATATGTCAAAGACCAGGACAGTTTAATTACATATAATGAGCGCATGGGACAGACACATGAACAACATAAGATCAGATTTTGTGGACCTCCTCGTTTTGTGTCCAGTTAAAATTCTATTGTTCGGTCAATGGAAGGTTAAGAAGTGGAAAAATTGCAATGTCAACATAAAAATTTTGGCCAATATAATGTTTTGATATAATTTTTTTTTTTAACTTAGCACTATAAAATATTTTCAGAATATAATATTTTGATACAAACTGTTAATTTTCTATTAACGCCGTTCAGTTTGCCAATGTGACAGCATGACGTGGACACTGACTCAGCGTCATCTGACAATTTAGTTAATGTGTCACTATAAAATAATTTGAAATTATATAAAAATAAAATAAATTATAAAAATTAAAATTAAACATAATAAAATGAAAAAATATAAAAATTTAAAATCTCCCTCCCCTCCTTTCCCTCCCTCTCGCTCCACCTCACCCTTGCTCTCTCTCCCTCTCATTCTCCCACTCTCAAATCTCTCTCGTAGCTTTCTCCTTGCCTAGCTCTTGATCTCTCCTCCCTCTCCGTCTCTCACTCTCAATCTCTCCTCTAGCATTCTCTCTGCTTAACTCTTGATCTCTCTCCCTCTCTCGATCTATCCCTTTCCCTCTATTGATCTCTCTCCCTCTCCATTTGACTCTCTCTCCCTCACTCGCTTTCTCCCTCTCCCCTCCCGTAAAGCGGACTCCCCCCCAAGAAGTCAAGTACTGCTTCTTGAACTTCGAACAACTGGCTGCCTCCTCAGCTTGCAGACATTGGGTCACTTGTTTTTTGTCAAGGCGGCGAAAACAAACAAGCACTTACTGTCATCGGGTTTATGTACCCTCCCCACCCAGCTCTCGCTGGAGTAGTGGGCCCCTTCTCTCATTCTTATTTTTATTTAGGAATGAGAGAGACGGAATTGAGAGGAAGGATGGGAGAGGAGGAATGTACCGTGTGTATATATAATGTATATGTGATAGAATAAGTGAAAAAGTGATGTGCAAGTGGATGGAGAGAGGATGGAAAGGGAGAGGGAGAAGTTGGGAGCAACAGAGCGAGAGGGTGAGAGGGATTGATATTAAGAGAGGAGGAGATTGAGAGCACGAGGGAGATTGCAAAAAAGCGAAAGAAGGTGAGAGAGAGCGCAAGTAAATGAGAGCCAGATTGAGGTGGAGAGAGAGAGAGAGGGAGAGAGTGTGAGATGGAGAGGGAGAGAGATCGACAGTGAGAGAGGGACAGGGAGAGCGATCAAGAGTGAGGCGGAAGAGAGCGAGGACAGAGAGTGAGGTGGGGGGAGGGAGGGGAAGGGGGAGAGGAAAGAGGGGAGATATTAAATTTTTATATTATATTATTTTATTATGTTTAATTTTAATTTATTTTTATACAATTTAAAATTATTTTATAGTGATACGTCAATCAAATTGTCACATGGTGCCGAGTCAGCATCCATGTCACGTTGCCACATCAGCAAACTTAACAACTTTAATAGAAAGTTAACGGTTTGTGTCAAATGTTACATTTTGAAAACATTTTATAACACAGAGTTAAAAAAAGGTTTTGCACCAAAACGTTACATTTACAAAAGGTTTTTATGCCAACAGTGCAATTTTTCCTTAAGAAGTGGAAGTAAGTGAAAAAATAAATTATGAGAATTTTTTATATAAAATATTCACATGACTTTATACAAGATTAAATTATTTTTTATCCAAAAGTGTAAGCTAGTAGGTGGTGGGTAATCAATTCTCTTACAAATCTGGTCACGGGCTGAACATTTTTTTCTTGATAAATTCTGATACCATGTAAAATATAGTTGATCTTACAAGAGGTTAGACTCGTTTCCACTATAAGTTTAAACTATTAAAAGGTGATACCTAATCGTCCTATAAATAAGATTTCAGTCTACCGACTCGTCGATATTAGGTTTATTTCTCAATACTTATCTTCATGTGACAACGTACTATTAACCACCTCCCTCAACATCCTCCGATCTCAGGTTTTTTATTGACTCGAAGTTCTTTTATACTCGAACTTGGTAAAGTGTCAATTCAGACGACTGACTCTGATATCAGATAAAATATTCACATAAACGTATAAGTTGTTGATAAACTCATTTTTATCTAAAAGTTTAAACAGCGAAGATAGTGGAACCGATTCTTTTGTAAATAGAATTTTAATTCGGTAATTTTACTTTTAAATTATTGATTACCAACGGTTAGAGTAAGCTGGCGGACAAGAATTTATACCATACAATTCATTAGTAATAGAATAAATTCATAATTAATTTTAAATACCTGAAAATGAAATAAATAAAATGACACAGAGCTCAAAAGCCCTTCTCATTACTGTTCTTCTATTACATTCTCCATTTCATACTCTTTGGGCAGCTTCCACTTTACTGGGAGAAGAAACAGCAAATCCTTTCCTCTCCTCTCACGAACTCCCATTGCCTTTAGCATCACTCGCCCACTCGCGCTATATAAAGTGTTCCCTTCCCCACTATTAGTCGATTACTGTTACTCTCTTTCTGTCTGTCTCTCTCTTCTCCCCGGAACCTCGCTCGGAGCTGGAGAGAGCCGAAATGGGAGCTTACTGCAACGACGACCTCTCTCTGATGCCTACGCCGCACGGATTCACCTCTCCTGATGAGGTTCGGCTGTCCAAGCACGTCTACGACAACGTCCATGGCAACATCTATCTCGATCCTGTAAACGCTCTCTCTCTCTCTACGCTTTCTCTGTATTTTGTGCAATAAATGATCGGATGGTGGGAAGTATTTTATCGGTGCTGTTCCGTACCGAATGTGCGTGTACGAGTTTGAATGTGTGCTTGTTGTCTCTGATTCTGCGGTTGGAATTCTGGAACTGAGGATGTTGCTGCTCCGCTTACTGCTCGTGATTTAGCCTGTCTGATGTTTGTTTTTGATTTGATGTCTGTATAGTTCGTTAGGCAAAGGAAATTTAGAAAGCACTCGTGGTTTCAGTGTAGTCTCTGTGGCCTGATTCGAATGTTATCAGCCTGTACTGTGATATTGTAGTTTGCGAATTCAACGTGGTTCATAATTGTGTCTCTCACGTGGTTTTGGAATTTTAATTTGGTAATATTTGTTCAGCTGAGACGAACAGAGAGATTGCATTTACTGGATATTTCATATGGCTTTTAGCTCTTTTATCGTTGTTATGTTGAACATAAGAACTGGATGTTTTCAGTTAGTTCTTACATTTTCTTGTGCTCTGTAGATCATGAATCGAATTGCACTTTGCAATTATTATTGCATAGTGTTTGATGAACTCTAGTCTGTGTTTGCAGCTCTCTGTGAAGTTTATTGATACCGAGCAGTTTCAGAGGCAAGTACATTTGGTATCCATTCATCTGCTCAATTGTCAATGCTTCTCCATGAATTTGATATTGATTGTGAAGTTGATCTCATGCTTTTCGTTTTACTCCCCTGTTACGTTCAGGCTTCGGGACTTGAAGCAACTTGGTGAGTTTGGGACCTTATCACATTATTATCTACCTGAAATTTAGTATATCTCCTTCCCTGGATTTTCATTGATTTTACCATCCTTCTTGAAAATGTAGAACGTCTTCTTTTTCCTGGATGTTTCAAACCATCTAACTGTGGTAAACTTCTTTGCTGATTCTTTTTATTGCAATATAAATTCAGGATTGGCCAACATGGTGTATCCCGGGGCTGTTCATTCTCGATTTGAACATTCTCTTGGTGTGTATTGGCTTGCTGCTGAAGCTGCTCAAACACTTAAAAGTTACCAAGTATGGGGATATCTACTCCGTTTCCTAGTTACTGTGAATTAATAATCTCATTCGCACAGTTTCTTTGGGTTCCGTGAGGATGGAAGAAACCTCATAGAATTTTTTATATCTGTTAAATTTTGTAGGGCTCGGAGCTAGGAATTGATCGGTTTGACGTTCAGACAGTTAAAATTGCAGGTAATTGATGTGCAAGCTCAATTTTCCGGTAAAAGAAGCTAACTATCCTCTACGTTTTGTCTTGTAGGACTTCTTCATGATGTTGGGCATGGACCATTTAGCCACTTATTTGAAAAGGAGTTTCTTCCACAGGTCCAGAGTGGCTCTAAATGGTACATGATTCTTTCTCTGTCTCCCCCCCCAGAATATGTTTTGTACTCCCTACATATAATAATTCTGATGATTTCATTTATGATCACTTTTTAACCATCACTATGCTATGGCTAGGAAAAAGAAAACCAAACCTTTTGTAGGCACTGGCACCGAGTGAGATTAGAGTAGGCAATTTCTCTGCCTAGTCTATTGACTCCAAGCTAGGAAAAATTTTGACTAATTTGCCCAAAATGTGTGATCCCTATGATATGCACACCTTATTGGCGTTTTCATCTTTATCACTTTGTTCTCTAGGTCTCACGAGGAAATGTCTGTGAAGATGGTTGATAATATTGTGGATGAACATCACATTGAAATTGACCCTGAAATGCTCAAGAGAGTTAAGGTAAAAAGGTGTTATAAGGATAAGATGTTTTCAACTTCTTTTTTTTTTTTTTTTTTTTTTTTAAATTTTAAATTTTCGTTTCTTAACATTTAAATTGCTGTGTCATTCTCATGAGTTCATTACTAAAAGAATCTGCTTATTTGTCTTATTGCTTTGTCTTGTTCGGCTTTCCTCATGTTTTCATTACGTGACAACTAATCTTTTGGCTTGGTTTCTCTGTAACATGCACCATACATTAGTTTTACCTGTAAACCTATTGTACGTAGCTAATCAAATAATTTCCCCCCTTTTTTTCTGTTGGTTGTCTGCTGCAGGATATGATTGTTGCCAGCTCTACACGTGCGCTGTCTAAAGTAATTCTTTTCAAAGTCCAATTATGAACATACCATTACTACTTTCAGTGAAAGCATTTTGTTGACCATTTCTTGTTTTCCAAGAGTAGAAGTTTAATACTACTGTTTATTATTACCCTCAGACAATTCTTTTTTTCATATGCATAGGGCATGAAGGAGAAACCCTTTCTATACGATATTGTTGCAAATGGTCGAACTGGTATTGATGTGGACAAGTAAGTTTTGTGATCTCTCTCTTTGTTTATGTGAGATAAAACCTCGCTTTTTGTCTCTGGGGTGTGATCAATTTGAAGGTAAAAATAAATGCAGGTTTGATTACATAGAACGAGACTGTCGTGCATGCGGTTTGGGATGCAACTTCCAGTTTCGGAGGTCTGTATTGAGTCTTATTTCCTGATAATATCTTGCTACAATTACAGTACTGAAATGACTCATTACCTTGAGCTCTTCTCTTCTATTGAAGGTTGATGGAGTCAATGCGGGTTATGGGTGATGAGATCTGCTATCGCGCTAAGGACTGTTAGTATTACCTGAAGTCGTCTTTTGGGTTTATGTTTTGAGTTTCACAATGTTTCATAACGAAAATCTGCTTCTTTTGCTAGATCTTACAATTCATAAGATGTTTGCCACTCGTGCCGACCTGTATCGAATTGTATATACACACCCAAAAGTAAAGGTAAAATTTGTGCAGCTCCTTCAACTCAAACGAAGTAATTGAACGCATTTTTATGTTCATGCTATTTCTTTATTTCTCTATAATGCCACCCAAATCCCACTGTATCACCGGTGATCAATCAATAGGTCCTGTTTTTGTGCTCTCTGTTGGATGTTTCTCATTAATGGAGCATAAAAATGCTGATAAATTTGTTGTTAATATTGCAGGCTGTAGAGCTCATGGTAGTGGATGCCTTGTTGAAGGCAAATGATTATCTGCAAATATCTTCGTACATTCACGATCCCTGCGAATACTGGAAGGTGTTTAAGACTGTTTGTCGGGAACTTTTTTTATTGTGCACTGTACTAAACGCTGTGGTTTTGGAATTGCAGTTAGATGACACAATAATCAAAACCATCGAGACAGCCCCAGACCAAGCACTCAAGGAATCTAGGGATTTGATTCTGCGGATCCGAAGGAGGAACTTGTACCAGGTAGAGAACCGCTATGAACTCGTTCTTTTGTGTTGTTCTTCAATTGCTATAATCATCCTTTTTCCCCTCTTGTATCGACCTACTTGTTAATCTGTCTGTATCATTTCAGACTTCTAAAGTTGATTATGTCTGTGTGTGGGTTGGCAGTTTTGTAATGAGTGTGCTGTTCCAAGGGATAAAATAGATCACTTCAAAGAAGTCACTGCACACGATATTGTTTGTTCTCAGGTTCTGTTCTCTTGCTACCTTGTTTCTCCTCAATAATTTACATTTACCAGAAGTATGCCAATCTCTGTGCAAGAAATTGAGGATTTGGCCTCTCTCTATTTACTTGCAGAAAAATGCTGGCGTAACACTCAAAGAGGAGGATGTTGCTGTCAGCAATGTTAGGATTGATTTGACACGAGGGAAGCACAATCCTCTTGAGAGGTATTGGAGGAGCAGATATGTTAATGTGCTTTGCTCTGTTTCCTTTCTCAATATAACCGACCAAATCTAATTCTTTCCCCACTTCCTTTTCATGTACTTCAATTTCCAGCATCAACTTCTTCAAGGTAATTCATTCTCACTTTTTGTAATTTCTATTGTGTTGAGTTGTTTCAACTTCTTCAATCCATGGGAATAATCTGCTACTATCTTCTGCAGGATTACGAGAGTGATGAGAAATTCACTATTCCCGATGACCGAATAAGCCACCTGCTTCCTGCGTCTTACCAAGACATGATTGTGAGGGTGTACGCCAAGAAGCCAGAATTGGTCAGTGTCTGAATCTCTCTCCTGCTTTTGGCTGTAATTCGAGTTATCTTTAACTATCAGGATAGCTCACAAAATTACTCGCCCGAACATAGGTGGCCGTAATTTCGGAAGCCTTTGAAAACTTTCAGCTGAAAACGTATGGAATCAAAGCGCAGGTGCACTCAACACCAGAGAAGAAGAAGCGGCGATTATGATCTCCTCTTTATTTGGGAGGTTTGCAAGTGCTTTTAAGCCTCCGTTTACATTTACATCATATACCGAGGAAGTTCTAATACACCATATACATATATATTTTGACAAGTTAAAGATTTCATTCATTAATTTGTATGAATGTGCAAGAATTTTAATTAATTTCTGCCAGCCGATCGTCTCTAACTAATTGTATTCGTAAAAATGAACTCTAGCTCGGATCTATATATGTATGTACTTGGTATTTAATTAATTAAAGTCCCTAAAGCAATAGGATGCATCAGTTACCTATGGGGCATGACAATTTTCAGAAGAACCAAATGATTAAATCAATGGAAAAAATGACTCTGGTTCTTTGATGATTAATGAAAACATAGAGTTGAGCAGGTGGGGAATTTTATGTACACCGGCAGACGGAAAGCGCATCTTCTGTACTTTCCACCTAACTTAGCGCCTCCTAATGTTCCTACTCAATCCCAGTCCTCCGTTGAACAACTCAAAAATTTGTGGTCCTTTTTGAGCATGCCCACCGAGAAATCAACATGGAAGAAAAGACGAGAACTAGAAGTCTGACCCTGAAATTAGACCTAATTAAAACTGCAGAGTTCTGAAACGTGTAGGGATTAAAATAGGACCTAGCTAACTTGGAATTCCAAGTCAGTTTAAACGTTGTTGGAGCTGGATAGCTGGATCTCAGGTCGGGATGGCTTCTTGACATCCTCTGCAGCCACCCCAGAGGATGGAGACTTACAGTAACACGCGTACAGGATGAGCTGCAATGCGCCAAACAACGCCCCGAGTCCATTGCTTATCTGAACATAGCCAGCAGAATAATAAAAAAAAAAGACATATTATAGATTTGTAATTCATTGAAATTAGAAGACTAACTGGTATGCTAAAACTTCGATATAAGATTTTATCAAGCTTTTTTATCCTTAATATTCAGATTTACGATTACTTATCCGCTTCATATATAGATCATATCTCATTCCAGAAAAATTCAAGATGTTATTTCGTGTCCTCGTCAATTCTGTTCGGTGGAATGTATTCTGCCAAACCTTTGACGAAAGTAAACATCGGTTAATGGAATGGATGAGACTTATGTCAAAGAAGGAATTGTTTGCGCTTTATCCCAGAAAAAGAAGTATTTAGTATTTATAAAACAATAATCCTTTGTCATACCAGAGCTGTTGGATCATTTCGAGTGCACGCATGCACATATAAGTAATAGGAATTTAATTTAAAAAAATAATCCTTTTTCCTTTTTCGGTTAATAACAGTGGAAATTAACGTGGGGATAGGATAAGGAAGAGAAATGTCCAGTTTAGTTTTACCAGGATGTAGATGTCGAACTTGATGAGGGCGTAAGCTGTCCAAACGCAGCCGTTGAGGAAGTTGGCCAAGGAGAGGGTGAACGGCATGTACTTCACGCTCTTAGTTGTGATCACCTTTTTCTGTTAATGGCAAAGCAGTATCACCCACGAGCCACATATTCATATACGTCTCCTAATCTAATTTGTTTAGAATAGCTAATTAAATCATAACCACATTACGATAATACCAAGTGAGAGATCAATATATGTATGGAGAAGGAGAGGAGTTATGCATGAGGACGTACCATGATAGTAAGAGGCGAGGCATACATGATAATGTTGAAGACATCGCAGATGACACCGAAAGCAAGAGATCTTTTTTTGAAGGTCTGGACTCCCAGCAGGACGCCGGTGGCAACAGCAGCTATGAAGATAAGTTCAACCAGGAGACACAATACCACCTTCTTCTGAAACACACGGACTCAGACACAACAGAAGCATGTCAGACTTGACGCTCAAATGAATTCATGAACTTCAAAAACCTAGTAGAATGAATAATTCGACAAGTGAAGCAGATAAACAGTGCACGCTATGACATGATAATTAACTTGCAACTAGCTCCACATGTGCCATATTCGTGCCAGTAACTAGTAAGCCTAATCTGTTTTACAGATAAATCCGACAGAATTATTAATGTTTATTGCTTCTCGGGATACTATCAATATCATATACGCACGTGTACGTGCCCAATTGTAATATGAGGAAGTTAAAATATTAAGACAAACAAAAGACACGAAGGTGAAGTGTGACATCTAACCCGGCCCTTTTTGGGAGCATAGGTGAAGAAGATGGAGAGGTATATGAGCTCCAGGACAAGGCCCACGCCGTTGATGGTGATGACAAGGGTGCTGTCGGGGTGGACAATCGGCAACCCGTATAGGATCCAGAAGATGCAGTTCAACACCGTTGCCAGGTAGGGGTCCTCCTTGAACTCCTCCACCGACTTATTCTTGATGATCTTGTAAAAGGTTGGGCTGCAAAGAATTCAAACTAGATTTTGATCTCTTCCGCACCAACAAAAATGCAATATCCCTTTTTTTTTCCCTCACTATTAATGCATTTTCCAGATGGTCTAGTTTACTAAATGAAGCTAGCATATAAAAGGAAAAGTGATAATTTGTATTTTGATGGAAATATGGGGCAGGTTGGCAGCTTATGTGAATAATCTATATAAACATGTTGGAGTATAATCAATCGTTCAATTTGAGGGATTTCAAGTGTTATTAATAAATATATTTAATTAATCAAAAAAATGAGAGTTAAATTATAAAGTCGATTATCACTTTATGTTCCAATCTCTAACTTCTCTCCTATTACTTCTCTATTTTTACTTCCTTTTCTAATTATATATATTTTATTTTTTGTGATTAACTTTCAATAAGAAATAAAAATACTAGCAAATACATATATAAATATATATATATATAAATGTTATCTAAAACGAAAATACTCCCTACATATATAATAAATTCGACATTCTGGTTATTTCATCTATGAGTTTTTTTTTTTTTAATTACAGAGTTTGCCGGTTAATTATTTAATAGACATTACTGAAAATTGTAGAGAAAGAGGATTTAATTTTACCATGGCGAGAGGAAGAGTCCAAAGGAAATCACGTTACCTGACCAATGAGAAAATAGTAATGAGAAATAAAAATTAGGAACACGAAATACACTTAATCGCAGATATATATAAAAAACCAGACAATGACTGATACGCGATATACAATGCGCATCTGTATTATTCCATCAAAGAGGGAGAGAATCTCTCATATAATCATCATCAGGCGGAGAAGCAACTAGAAGCTAAAATGGATAATCCAGCGAGAGATCTTAGGCTAATAAAACGAATAAATTTATCCATCAAAATTTCTCGCTCTTCGCTCAAATCATGTTATTATCTGTCGCTTCTCTGCTATTACTTGTCCAGCAATGTTCATTGAGAATGCGGGATTATGAAGTTGATAGGACCGATCGAGTTCAGGTGAAAAGAGAAACAAAGCAGGACCGGCTGATTAAAACTCATAATCAATAGAAGAGTAAAAACACTACTACTTCATTGACGACACGACTCCTAACTGTTGGAAGAACACAAAACAGTCAACTCCGAATTGTTTTTCTCATCTGAATATCAAACAAACTAATGATAGAATTTCTGACTTCTCATTGGTTTTCCATTCAGAGTTCACCGAATGGAAAACAGAAAATCAAAATGAAGTTGAACGACCAGTAAATTGCATTCGAAGACGTCAGAATCATAGCAAAGGATGAGATGGAATCAAAACTACACTGAAGAGAGAACTCCAACGTCTTGTCTGTCGCTCTCGATATTACTATAACTAGATAAAAAATATCATTATCATCAATGTTCATCAGGTCTTCCGAGCGGAGCTCAAGAGTAGATTATCACTACAGAATCGAGATTGTCCTCTCCGTTCATGCAGATGCATGTGCGAGGATAGTAGTAGTAGGTAATTAGCTAATATACAGTCCCAATGATGCCGATGATGTTTCTGGCTGCTTCAGCGCTCACCATCTCCGATCACTCAGAAAAAGCACTCTCAAATAGGAGGGAGGAAGAGAGGTGAGTTTGGCGTGAGCGAGAGAGAGTTGGAATGCGGGATAACGTTGGGGAGAATGTCATTAGAAGAATAAACACACTACTGTTTCAGTGATGACACAAAACCGAACTATTGGAAGAACACAAAACAGATACAACTCCGAACTGTTTTTTTAATCTGTATATCAAACACAGCAATGACAGAGTTTCTCAGATTTCTCGTCAATTTTCCATTCGGAATTCACCGGATGGTAAATAGAATATCACAATGAAGTTGAACGATCAGTGAAGTGCATTCGAAGACTTCAGAATCGTGAAGAAGGATGAGATGGAGCCAAAACAACACTGAAGAGAGAACGCAACTGTTCTCTTCTCTCTCTCGATATTGCCATAACTAGTAAGAAAATATCATTATTATCGATCAATGTTCATCAGATCCTTCGAACGGAACTGACTGCGAGCTTATCAGCTGCAGAATCGAGATCGTCGTCTCATCAGCTCATGCAGAAGCATGCGCGAGAAGAGTAGTAGAAGTACCGATGATGCCGACGATGTTTCTGGCTGCTTCAGCGCTCACCATCTCCGATCACTCAGAAAAAGCACTCTTCAGAGAGGGAGAGGGGGAGAGGTGAGTTTGGCGTGAGCGAGAGAGAGTTGGAATGCGGGATAGCGTGGGGCGGAATGTCACTGAATTGACGTGAGACGTTACGAACGAAACTAAATAGTCAGGAGCTGCTGGGACCCATCCCGATTCGAATAATTGGGATCTCTTTTTTCATAAGTGGATTTATTGAGATTTTTATTTGAAATCAGAAAATATTTTATGAAATAATTCAGTTACAACAGATAGATATCGATTCGATATCTATCTGTTGTAACTGAATTGTTTTACATCATCTATCATCTGTCATCTGTCAGTCGTAACTGAATCATTTGGTAAAATATCTCCCTATTTCAAATAAAAATAATTTTTAACAGATAATCGAACGCACGATCCGGCGTAATTTAACTCATTCTATATGACATTTTGGTTATGATTGAGTGTCTTTAAAGGGATTGAATAAACAGAAAATGAAGGGTATAAAAAGTTTCACTTTATAAATATCGAACTAAAGAATGTTAATTTATGTCAAGAATAATATAATTTTACTAAATTTCCTGAATTTTGAAATTTTTAAAATTTCTCATAGATTACATTTTAATTTTAATCCACAAATAACATTAATCTCAATGCATGGACAGCCCGTTTGTAAGCCTATACAAATAAGTTATGTTATGTCATCTGCGATAAAAAAAATAATTCAAAATTTACAGGAGAACCGAGTACCAGAACATCTTATAAGACTCACTAATACTAAAATAATACCTAAACGACCTGACCTGACTCTCTGAAATATACTCGGCAATCCTGAGAGTGTCGTTCTAGCCTAGCTAACGGCATGTCGACAAAGCCCGGTTACAAAAATTTCAACGGGTGATATGGATCGTATATTATCGTATATAATACTTTCTAGTGAGATATGATTATCTTGAGGATATTGAGCGGTGAGTGTAAAAGATCTATAAGCAGTCACATTAAACAACACTGATACCACTTGAAGATATTTAAGAAACCTAGCGTGCTTTAAGCAACGTCCATCTTGACTGGTTCGTGATAAACCCAACAGAGAAACTCTACGTTAATCCGTCATTGGCGCTGGTACATAACGTAGCCTTTTTCTTTTAATAAGCGAGATATTCCAGCATTTTTCGGGATCGACTAGCGGTTGTTACAACATCTCCTCGCTGGGGCACACGCAATAGCCCGTAAACCACGTGTGCCGGGTAAGTCAGGCGAATCTGACGGGTTCGAGGATTATAAAGTCCTCACCTACGAGGAATGCATCTATTAGAATTTGAGCCCAGAGATCTTTCTAAATCTTCACCATAGGGCTGCCCCTCTTGGGTATAGAATGTACCTGAAAACAGACCATAAGCATGAAAAAGAGAATAGTGGGACATGACTATATTACGTTGTAGTAGGAAATGGAAATATTTGCAATGTAAAATTCAAAAAAGAAAAAAAAGGAGGATTTTGCTTCGAATTTTGTGAGCATAAAATATATATATAATTTGGAAATATTTAAAATGGACTCATCAGGCTCACAAGCCGTGGGAGGATTAGTCAAGGGCCACTGAGTTTCTGAATATGAATTGATTTATTCAAAAATTTAAGGTCACCCAACTACTGCAACTTTGAATTTTATATGACTACACACTTCTGCCTGAATTCTTCTCACAATTTGCATGACAAAAGATAAACTAATATGATCGATGCATCACTTGATTTGAACGTGAATAAGTCGGAGTGCACCGAAGACTATCTCTTCGTTGGCCCATTTAAGTAGGTCTTGGATCCAATAGATTACTAAAGCCCACACTTCCAAATTAGATGCCAGGCCCACATCAAATTGGCCCGATCCGATTAAACAATTCCGATGTCCGTTATCTTTTTTTTCCCGATATGAGCCACAGGTATTCGGAAAATGAGTTTTGACTAATTCAGTTCAAGTTGGGAGGGTCCACTAAGGGTTAAATCTCCTTTAAGATAAATTCTCTCTATTTACAAAACTCAAACCTGGCATATTACTTAAAGGAAAGATATTCCCTACTATCTCAACTAATTCACTTTCGGTCATCAACACTCCCGACTCTTCAGTAATTTACAGCAGCAGATGGCAAAATCGCAAATTAGCTAAAGATGAGGGGCGTTATCGAGATCACGATGGAGAAAGGAGGAGGAGAATGTGGACGGCTGGTCAAAATGTGAAAGCTACGAGCTGCCCAAACCCAACCATGGAATAATGGGATGCACCGACAGGGTGGGATCTCAGTGGCATGTGGTGGTTGCACATGCACAACCAAAGAGTTCAATGTCTATGGGGTCATACGTTATTCATACATGCACATTATTGGCCACATGCCACCATATTCCACGTCAAATTTGTGAAAGAACACGGTCAGTAGAATAGATTCGCACATTTTGCACTCTCAGTCGAAGAATTCACTGGTTTCAAGCACTTGTGATGAACGTGGGTGTAATCCGAAGATAGAATTACGCATCGGTACGTAGTAAAGTAGTTAATAATAGTGGCTGATCTTTGCTGAGTACTAACTGGAGACAGTTCAACGTTCCAATGGGCAGCCCCAGTGGTCCGGAGCTGGAAAGTCATAAGTTCGAAACCTAGCAGGTGCACGCTGGAAGGTGATGGTTTTTCAGTCCTCTTGAACTTGTAAGGATTTATCTTGGTTTATCCGACACATGTGTTTTGCGAGTTATTGTGTGTGTCCTGATGTTGAGGTGTCTTAACTATCGCTAGTCGGGTCAGGAAAGCGCTCGGATACATTGGTTACCAAAAAAAAAAAAAACTCGAGACAGTTGAATGAAGTCTCCATCGGAACTAATGCCTGAAATATGTGATTTCAGAGATTTTGAGTGTGGAGTTTCTAATAAATTGAGAAATAATCACCAAAGAAGGTTGGCGCAAGTGGAAGGGGCTTGTGTCGCTTAAGCAGAGGTGCCGAGTTCGAGCCCCTGTGAACGCAGCAAACCTTCTTGGGAGGGGTCCCCGGGAAACCGCCCGACAGTACCCCGAATCCGGATTAGTCGGGCCTTCGGGTACCGGATACCGGGTGGGAAACCAAAAAAAAAAAAAAGAAATAATCGGAGCAATTCGAAAAAGGATATCTGGTACAAACTGATATTATCAACATGACTTGGTTCATATAGTTCACATTTCTTTTCCTTCATTAGTGTCTCGATTTTGAGTCATGCGAATAAAAAAAATCTATTTTAGAGGAGTTTTACCTCTTCAGTGGGTCAACCTGACTTGAATATGAGTTAGTAAGGATCCATTAGATTTCTAAAAATAGGTGATGTACATCGAAAAGATTCAATGTTCAATCTTATCAGTGAATTTCCTATATCAATTTATTATCCTATATATATATTATGTAACTTAAAGTGGAGCATTCTCATTCACCATGAAAACCAATCAAATTATTTTGATTAATTTTGATTATGATAACAACTCGAGTGATTAATATTAATTTGCTTAGTTGTCATATTTTGATTAGTACTTTTTCGCGTTTAAGTCTCGTGACAATATATGATAACTAAGAATTTCTCCGGTGAAGAGATACACATATTTATAAATTTACTACCATATCCTTTTCTTATGAAAAGGTGATGAATGCTGAAAGGTAATTTTTCAGTAAATAAAAATGAGATCAAGGAAATAATTCCTTCTATATAATATAAATAATTGTTGGAAGCAAATTACGCATAAACTGCATGTTCCCTCTACATACCTTATCTCTTGATTTCAATTATATAAGTAATTAATTCATAAAAATTAGGTGATTAATTAAGTCATCCCTGTCAAATGATGATAAAGCATTAGATCGCAACTTCGTTTTCTAGTGTTGTTGGAGCGTCATCTTCAAAACTCCAATTCAAATTTTCGAATTCCCAAAAAATCCTCCCTATGAATTACACAGCCACTTGGCCCCTGAACTGCCCATTATGCCCTTACATCTGTCACCGAACGATTGAGCCACCCATGTATAAAATAGGAAAAAGACTAACAGGAGATTGGCTTCGTGGTTTCAGTACCAGACCTAAATAGGTGACCTCTTATCAATCCCAAGGTTGGGAGGGTCGATAAGATTTTTTTTCAGGGATATCGATTCGACGGCAGATTAATTTTAAGATATAATTCGGCTGATCCGGGGATATTGTAAGTACAAATCGAAAAAAATGAAATAGGAAAAAGGCACCGATATGAGTTAGTTATAATGTTTTCTTATCTTTTTCTTTAAGACAAATCTCAAATTTTAAATTTTTTTATCAAGAAAATTCATAATTGTGAAATTAGCTTAATCATTTTGTGAGTCAATCCATACTCACGTGTTCTTGTAAAAAAAAAAAAAGAGTCTATACTCACATGGGAATTAACATATATTTATTGAATTTTAAAATAGTGGGACAATGGGAAAAAGGTAAGGCTCAAGGCAACACGCCCTACCCCTTCTCTTAAATTGTAAATATTCAGTGTGTAATAAATAATAAATTTATTGTATAAATTTTTTTGATACGTAAAATTTTCACGGCCAAATTTACACGTATCATGATGTAAATGATAATTTACATAAAAAATCTTAAACTTTCCAAATTCAAAATTTAAAATTTGAACGACTAATTAAGAAGAGAAACGGTGCAAAGACAAAGTGGATCACAGCTTTAATTTTTCACTGATTCGAACCCGAAAATGAGGAGGGGATGGGCAATTGATATGGGAGTAAATACACAATATAACTGTTGGCACTGTCGTAATTAATTGAGGAATCGGTGGCATTTACTTGGCAATAGTCTCTATATCTCATTTATTTTTCTTCTAAATAATTAAGCCTCTTCCACATTCGAATAGCACACCAGCTAGTAAATTGATATGCAGTGGGTTAAGTTCAGAATTTGACTTCCCATAAGCTGGTATATGGGAGTTGATGGCTTGTCCAAGACCTCTAATATATTGTCAAGTGAATTAGTCGGTTATTAAAGTATCGAACATCATTGATAATAAAAAATAATATTAATTCGCATGCGATTATCCCGCTCTTGCCGGCTAAGGTCGGGAGGCCGAAACGACGGCGTCTCCTCTAGTCCCCGCTCAGTTAATCTTCTCTCACTCTGGACAAGACGCAGAAAATACATAAAAAAAGAGTCTGCCAATTTCGTCATAGACAACGACGACGGAGAGAAAAGCAGACTGCGAGAGAGCAGGGCTCTCGTGCTTCTCGCCCTCGGATCTCCACCTTCTTCTTCGAGCTGATAGCCTCTTGACACCTGCACTGTACGCTCTTCATCCCTTTCTTCTCGTTCTGTGCCTTCTCATTCACTGAATCTGCCCATCCATGGATAGTGGAAATCCAGGTGTTCTTGTTGTTTGTGCGTGGAATTGGTTGTGGTTGGAAATGGAAAAACCCATCGAGCCGGAGTGATTGGATCAGTCTGTGATGAGAAATCAGGAACCATAATGCGAGATCTTGCTGTCTGACGCGTTGTCCTGCTCTCATTTGCTGCAGTTTTAGCTTTTTAGTTGACTGAAAGCCTTCGTTTTAATGCCTGAGAGCTGTAGATCTCCACCGCGTTTATCAGTAGAGGTTGAAGTTTAGAGTTTGATGTAGTTTCAGACGTCGCTGTTTAACTATTGTTAGTTTAAAGGCATTTTTAGTGGAATTTCTAATGATTGTGAGAGTGCACATAATTGAAGCATTGTGCTGAGATTTGGTTCCATCATGAGATCTAAAGCGCTCTCTGGTTTTTATGACTTCCTATTTTAAGTTAAGTTGGAAACTGGTTCGTTGCTCTGTTTTTTTCTCCTTCTAACTCTCGCAATTGCTCAAACATCAGCATCGAGTTATTTTGGTCGGAGGAAGGAAGTGTGAGGTCTGGGAAGAGAGGAGCAGACTGAACTTAATCGGGAAGTATGCAGTGGGCATTGATCTTTCTCTGGTTATTTTTAGCCCATATTGCAGAGAGAGGTGACCGGTGGCCAGGTGGTGCATTATGAAATTGATATGCTGGAGCATGGCCCTGAAATGTGATTGTTACCCATGTCAGATGAGTTTTCTCCCGTTAGAGTTTGAAAGGGATAAGACAGACTTTCAGTAGATTATTCTTTTAAGCAAGTAGCGGGAGATAACTTCACTGTGGACAGATTATGATTTCAACTGAAGAGTGCAGATTCATGAATATAAGTGATATGTGGGGAAAGCATGTGGTTGCTATATGATGGTACTGATTTCAATCTTTAGCACGAGAAGATATTGCATGTGTAGAAAATAGTATAAGGAGAAGTTGCAGATTATGCAAGAGCTGTATATTTTACCTACATCAACTGTGTCTGGAGAATGTTGGCTTTGTTTGTTGACAGTGTCTTGCTTGTTCAATCTGAAATAGAAAATGGTGTGTGGAGATGTTGCACATTATCCAAATAGTTGTCATTAAGTAATTTTTTTTAGATATCAATTTCTTGTGTAAACTGAAATGGCAATGGCTACAATTGTTGTGAGAGGACCTTTCAAGATTCTGTATCTTTCTTTAAATAATAAGCCCTCAGCAGTTGTCCCCAAACTTCTGCTTGTTTCCTTTCTAAATTTTGAGATTTTGGGCAATCAAACTGCTTAGTTTGCTTCAGCGCATAAACATGGGCTAGTTTACCTTTCTTCCATTTCTACAACGTTAACATGCTTTATTCTTTAATCTGAAGTGTTACACTTACACTGACTCTTTTTGCCTTCAGCTGAAGCCTAAGTGTAATGTCAGAAAAGCCTCTGAGAGATCACAATATGCTACTTGGATCTGAAAGAAAAACTGAAAGTACTAGAAAAGGAACTCTTATGAAAAGATTTACTGAGAATGCAACTCAAAATATCGAGGAATGCCAGAGAAAAAGTTCTGCCACTTTGGTTGCGAACCCTGCAAATGGAAATGAGCCGGTCAATAATGGTGGTGGAGAGGTTGGGACTTCAGAAATTGAATATATAGAATCTGAGAAGTTGACTGATTTGGAAGATTTTGATGCAGCCCTTAAGGTATGAGATAACCTCCATTTGTTGCGTCAGCTTTCTTGATAGTGAAGGTGATCTACCATTTAATATATTAGGTCTGCCATTTCATTGGTTGGAGAAATTTTCTGGAGAAAAAGAGTGTTAACTGATATTACCAATGTTTTCTGTTTCCTGCATACTTCAGGCAGTCTTAGCTGGACTGGATTCTAAAGATTGGCTTCGGGTGTGTGATACATTGAATAACGTTCGACGATTAGCATTGTTTCACAAGGAAGTCATGCTCTATATGGTGTAAGTCCTTCCTGCATCATCTGAGTTTAGATTCCAGTTCTGTTGGTATTCCTTATCTTATTCATCTGGCATCTCCTAGAGCAATTTATATTGTCTCAATAATGTTTTCCATTACACTCCAGGGAAGATGTGATCTCTCTTTTAGTGAAGACCCTGAAGAATCCAAGAAGTGCAGTTTGTAAAACTGGAATCATGACATCAGCAGACATGTTCTACGCGTATAATGATCAAATGATTGATTTTCTGGACCCTCTGGTAACAGATCTGTCTATGATTTGTTGCTGCACTTGTCTGCCTCTCTCCTTTTTGGTGCTTAGCCTTTTGTTTGTTCCATGTCTCCAGCTCGTACAGCTTCTCCTCAAAGCTTCACAAGATAAAAAATTTGTGTGTGAGGCAGCTGAGAAAGCTTTAGTTGCGATGACGTCCTGGATGTCTCCTATCCTGCTGTTACCCAAGTTGCAACCATATCTTAAAAACAGGAATCCTCGAATTCGTGCAAAGGCATCAATGTGCTTTTGCAGAAGTGTTCCACGTCTCGTAAGACAAACAACAAGCACCTTCTTTATTATTCTCTCCCTAGTTTAAGCTTTGCACTTTCTTAATGCTGGTCATGCATTTGAAGACGTGTATATTTCTTATTTACAGGGAGTTGAAGGAATAAAAACATACGGGATTGATAAGTTGATCCAAACAGCTGCCTCCCAACTCAGTGACCAACTTCCCGAATCTAGAGAGGCTGCCCGAACACTCCTCCTGGAACTGCAGACTGTGTACGAGAAATCTCATTGCTTTGCTCCATCTTCAGTCTCCGACTACCCTGAAGCAGGCTCCTGGGAGAACTTCTGCCAGTCAAAGCTGTCTCCGCTAAATGCACAGGCTGTCCTCCGCGTGACCAGCGTTGCCCGTGAGGCTCTCATCTTGGGATCGTAACACAAGCCTCCTTCCGGGGCACAGCGGTCAGTGAGCACTCATATTCCTTTTACTATCATAAATGAGCTTTTATCGATTGAATTTCTCCACAAAGAAAAATCGAGTCATATTCTTTCCCCCTCCGTCCTTGCTGTAAATCTTTGAAACATCGTTATGATCCGAAGCGCCTTTGAGGTACATTCTATTGGCTAGTTTCCTGTAATATTCTTTGGCTTGTATGATCTGTTTCACTTTCATGGATGTATTGGCACCTTCTGTTTTCTGCAATCTCTAGTTCCAACACAGGCTCTTCGACCAGTGAGAATTCAGTACGGGCATTGATTTGTCTAGTGTCGCACTTATACCAACAAGGCAGCCTCATCAAAACAACCTCGTCCGGGGTGGTGCGGTGGTCTCATCCTTAACCACCACCTCTTGGGAGCTTGGAAGAGGTTGCTGATCACCTGATGCCTGAATTGTGTATGTTCTGTGATATGACAGCTTACCTCAAGCTCATTGTTATGGAGACCCATGATTGGATTTATCTCCTAAAGGTCATCGCCATGGGTGAAGCTGCACCATACTTCTCAGACTAATCGACATCGAAGCGATTGGACGGTCCACGGCATTACGTCGACCATATTCAAGAACCCTTTTGCTCAAAAATGTTATTAGGCAAGACTAATAAGTATACTTTGGCATGCCACTAGTCCCGTAAACGCAAAGACCAGTGTTAGAGTCAAAGGAAGCTTTCAAAAACAATGTCAATCCCAAAGTTTTACAAATGAATCCGCCCCCATCTACCTGATTACCACACGAAAGAATCCTAACTAACGTCCAGTTCGTTGTCTAAATGTCGTCATCCGGTTGTGCTACGTTGAAATCCGGCTCGTTCGGTTTGAACAGCTTTGGCATCCTCAGGCTGGAGGCAGCAGGATCGATCGACCGAATCTTCTGTGCAGCTCCCTTCTTCGTGTTTGCCGCAAACTTTGAGGCCAGGATCGTAGCTCCAAGATGCTGGGCATTGTTTACGTTATCATCCAACGATAAGTCATCGTCGCTCATCGCATCCTCTGCGTAGCTTCCATCCCGACCAAGGTGTCCGCCATAGTACAAGCTCTCCCGCCTCGTCAACTCCTTCACCAGCTTCCTCTTCACGAACCTCCTCCAAGCAGCTTGGATAAAGCAAGCTCCCCACGTCCTCCATTGATGAGAGTAGTACCTGAAAGCATGCTGGAGCTTCTTGCTGTGGAGCCTCTTGAACTGGTTCGCCACGTACTTGAGGTCCTCGGCTCCGAGCGCGAAGGCCTCGACCTCGGACAGGGCCCTCACCGTCCTGGTCGAGGATGGCAGGTTCAAGGACGGGTTCGGCATCAGTGCCCACGTGAGCAGCTCCTCGCCGCAGAAGTCTCCGGGCCTCAGGGTGATCGAGTTGAAGAACCCCGACCGGCCACCGTCGGTCGTGGAGCTCTCGAGGTGGCCACGGATGATGAACAGCATCTCGTTCACCGGGTCGCCTTCCTGCATTATGTAGGTGCCCTGGGTGCTCAGCGACGAGACCAGCCGGCCGCAGATCGCGTCCAGGAGTTGGTCGTCCATTTGCGAGAAGAAGGGGACCTGTTCAGATATAAATTGAGACGTCAAGTTACATTCTGTCATGAGTTGATATTAATGTCGAGGAATAATATAAAAAACTCAAGAAAAATAGATTCCACCATTTATAAATTTAGATTTTTAGCTAAATAAGATCCAACCTATTGGGGATATTTAACATGATATTAGTGTTGACTACCGTGTGGGATCACCCATGGTCAAACTAGAGCATTGACCTCATAGCTAGTGCGCTCGAGATAAAAAAAAAAAAGTTTGATTCATGGTTAGTTATTAATCCTGAGTATGATCAGTTGCCACTCTTGTTTGATTATGGAAGAGAAATATCAGGATGGATGTTTAAGAACATGTGATAAGTGTAGGTTCCTCTACCGTACGGAGAGAGTCTTTTATGACAAGGTATCACCATATGATAGTATAACGTGATGGTGATGACACAGGCCAATCACATACAACTATTTTTGTGTTTTTTTTTAAAACTACAAAATAAAAAAAATAATCCTAAAATAATTGATTTTGATTGACTCGTGCCATCAAGTCACTGGTAACACTGTGTCATAATATACCTTCTCCTACCACACGAGAGTGATGATCATGATTAAATCTCATATTAAAAAATAATATAAAGAATACTGGCATATATGAAGAATTGAATTTTATTATTTATAAATTTAGTTTTTTAGGTGAATATGAGTTTTAATCTCTTATAGTTCAGTGTATATTTACCAATTACCATCTGAGATATGGGAAACTATTGGTAAACTTACTCGCCGGACAAGGTCGAGGCAGAGATGCCGCTGGATCTCCCGGCGGAGATCCAGTGGCAGCGAATCGAGAATCGACTCCTCGTGGACTCCTCTCGTGGTCAGCCACTTGTACTGGACGAATCGCCGGACTCTCTCCTGTAGAACCGGAGGCAACTGCCGGTGCCTCATCCACTCCTCCATATCCCTTCTCTTCACCCTCCACTCTTCCACCCTGACCATTATGGATTGCAGGTATGTCTTCCGAGAGCAAAGGAAATGCAAAAACTCAGTATAATACTCTACTGACTCCGGGAATTCGGTATTCGGATGGAGAAGGGACTGAACGGACTTGTATGTGTTACCTGCATGTTCCCGATCAACAGCGAGAACAGGATCAAGCCGGAGATGCATATGAAGATCGCGAACAGCGTCTCGCCAAGGTATATGGTCGTGTCCAAGTTCTGTCCGTATGAACTACAATGGAAGCAGAAACATGCCAAGTATTATGTCTGGTCCGATGGGAGTTTGATGTACGAGGAGTTTCTATGTTAACTGAATCAGCAATGGAGTGAGTAAAGCATTTAGCCGTTGTATGCCAAGTATTATGCAATGGAGCTCATTGCATTTACCTTAGGTTCTTCAATCCCCACCAAAGACAGTACAGGTACTTTACGATAAACCGGGATGAGGCGACATCGTTCGTGAAGGCATCCTCGAACATCCCAAACTTGAACTTGTTGTCCATGTTTCGGGGGTCGCAGTTCTCGAGCACGTGAGTGAGGTTCAGCCAGTACTGCCGCTCGGGCTGGGCCACCGTGCCGCAGTCCAAGAAACTGGGAAGGCAGGATATGATCTTCTCCTTATCGCACTCCGTCCTCCAGCACTTGAACTGGCGGCCGATCGACAGAACGTACCAGGAAGCTCCGAATACCTTCCGAACCAAAGCACCGAATCAGGAAGAATAGTCAGCAATATTTGCTCCAGCATTGCATTTCATCATGTTGAAAACTGAATCTTCTATCAGGTAAATAATGAAAAGAATTTCCATTTATAAAAATAATTGAGTATCACCACAAATTAGTGTAGAGTTTTAGGTGGATATGACCATAAGATCACATTCATTAGTGTGCATACAGGACCATGGAGATCAATGGACGAAGTTCAAATACCCCTCGATATGAAAAAAAGACCCATAATATCGAAACGTGTTCTTCTATGGGATCACACCTCGCTAGACCGAACGTGGAATTGACTTATGGTTGATTGTTGAATCCATGTGTGTTCAGTTGCCCTCTTCATCCGAGTATGGAAGAAAATTGCTCAAGTCAAAATTAGCCGTCGAGGGGTATTTAAGGCACTTGACAAGTTTAGACCTTATTACCACATGAGGACGCGTGTTTATAACCAATCCAAAATTAGATAGATAATAAAAAGAAACTTAATTTACAAGAACAATTAAATACCACCACTTATAACTTAGGTTTTTCAATGAATATAAGTCTAATCTCTTATAGACTGGCTTCATCTATATTTATATTAATATACGTAAACGTTTAAAAAGTTTGATATCTTTTTTCATTTTACATATTTTTCTTCAATCTAGTTCAAATATTAAAATTTATGATATGCATATATTTTATAAAATCCTCAAGATTAATTGTAAAATAGTCATTTTAGTCATTTTCCTTTTTCACTTTATATCTACGATCTTAACATAAAATTTTTTTCATTAACTGTTCAGATTTTCAATTCTCACTTCATATCACTCAATAGCTATAATTTTAGTAATAAAAACATGTCTTTTTTAAATAATGGTTTAAAATTATAAACTTGAAAATGGTAAAATTAATACTGTACACTAACAATTAGGAATGTTATGCCTACTATTGTAAGTTAACGAATTTTAAATAAATTAAATTATATTATATTATAATTAAATAATCTAATCATGCATGCTCATCACAGTATTCCATATTGATTTATTTTTATTTTCTTTTCGTGGATTACATAGATATGTGTCTAGTAGATTACAAATAAAAGGAAACTACGGTTTTTTAATCAAACTCAGAGCATAGAACTTTGCCGAGGGTATGCAAATAGAGCTTACATGGCTGGCGAGCATGTAGAGGATCAGATTGTAAGCAGCTCCTGCCCAAGCTGTCTTGGCGAAGACCCCGGTGTTCTTCACGATCTTTTGATGCAACGGGAAGATGAGGAACATCCTCGGGATGTACTGGATCAGAACGATCAAGGCTAGGGTGTTGTTCGCATGATCGGCCCTCGAGCTTTTCGTTGCAGGAATCACTAACCAGTTCACTATCTGCAAGTCCCATTTCGTGATTTCGTTTTGCTTAGATAGTTTCTTCATATTCTCGATGCTCGTCGGAATATTTCAGGCATTCAGAAAACCGAAGTTATTGTGAGTTCTCGTTCTCTAATATGATTTTGAGTGTCTGATGCAAATGAAATCACGTAAGCTAAATAGATATCATGAGTTGAATGACCTACCTGTGGCAACGGAAGAGTCGCAGCAAGATCAATCACGAAATCCGACCTCAGATACCGGTGGGCGATCTCCCTCGCATCCATGACCAGCTCACCCCGGCCGAAAACCCTGGAGTTAGGCGCAATGAAGGCGGTCCGGAACTTCATGATCACGTGGAGGAGGTAAAAGAGGTCGGTGATGGTGCGGAAAACTGTGACAAGGATCTTGAGGTGGGTGTCGGTGTCGAGGCAGGCGGGGCCGCCCACCGTGGGGAGGAAGAAGTAGAGCGGGTCGATGAATAGTGCGACGAGGCAGGTCAAGAGGAAGACGTGGTTCCATAGGGCAACGATGTCGCTGTCGGGCTCGAGGATCTTGTAGTGCCATAGGGTGTGGAGGGACGAGGCGGCTGCTGCGGCGGTGTCGGAGGGGCGGAGGCGGAGGCGGCTGTGGCGGCGGTGGTGCTGTAACTCGCGGAACTTGGACGTGGACGTGTGGATTATCCTATTCATCTTCCATGGCGGAGACCTGAGACAGATTCCCGCGACGAGGAGGGGCGAGCCAGCGGAGGAGCTTCGATCGATTTCCCACTTCGGTGCAGTCGCAGAGGTTCGGGATCTCGTTCGTTTGTGACCGGAAATGGCTAGAGGAGATCGAAGGAGGAATGGAAACGAAGGCTTGCAATGGAGCGAGTTCATCCGACATGTCGGATATATAGTTGAGATTTTTGCGGGGAACTGATGAAAGGGCATGGACCTCGGCCGTTGGAATGACCGTTACTTCTAAAGACAACCTTTTTGGTTTTACTATTTGCTACCCCCAATTATTTTTATTAAAAATTAATTTAATTTTACATTTTCTTATTTTGCTATGTAATTTCGAATTATTACTGGATCCGTGAGCTTTGGGGTATTCATGTCCCGGGGAGAATAATCTCCCTGTTATAAAAATAAATATATCAATTATTTTTTAGGTAAACAATACTTTTAATTCTTAACCTTTTGTACTTTTACCATTTTAGTTCTAACTCTTCATTTTTTGTTATTTATATCGTCAAATTTTTGAGTTTTTTCCACTTTAATCCTATCACTTCTTTTTTAATAAAAAACATATTCTATCCAAAAAAATTTCATCCAAAAATTATTTTTCAACAAAAACTGTTTTAAAAAAATAAATAAATAAGGAAAAAGCAAACAAAAATTAAAAAAATCAGTTAAGTTTTACTTGTGAGCACATCCCTTTGAAATTGAGGCACATTCCCGATTGAAAATTAACTGATGATTATTATCATTATAAAATCGTAACTCGTTCTGAGAAAAATGAGTCCTAAATTTACTGTAGTCAATATTTTCTTAATAAGGAACTGAATATGTATTTTTTTAAAAATTATTTTCATTGAAAATAATTTTTGGATGAAATATTCTTTTTTTTTTATGGAATATGCTTTTTGAATGGAAAAATTAACGCTATAGCCAAACTAGTAAAAACTCAAAATATTGAGGATATGAATGATAAAAATAAACGTTTAGAACTGAAATAATAAAAGCACAAAAGTTTGATTAACAAAATTGTCTTTTTCCCTTATTGTACAGTGGAGGCCTTTTCACATATTACGAGTCGGATGCGTAACTTTTACATTTGAGCCCGTACAAAGTTCAAGAGAAGAAATTAGTCTGCCCAACCTGAACTTTGTTTGTTACTGATAAACAGCCCAAGCCCACTAAGGGTTAGACAGGTCCGATTCGATTTAGATGGGTAATGACCTGACCTATTATGCTGGCACAGGATGAGTCCTGATGCGCTATTTTATTAAAATTGTGTAAATTTTAATTATGTTAAATTAATTTAATAATATTATTATGAATATGTAAAATTATACTGTATTTAATATAATATTATTAATTTTTTTTTTAAAATTTGGTTTGAAACAAGTGGGTTAGGTTTCCCACATGGTTTTGTAATTTTCTCTGTTCACGCCTCCGAGGGGAGGACCCGCTGGTAAACTAATAATATGCAATAGGTCAGGTTCAAGGTTCAAGGTTCGACTCTCCTAGGGCAGATATTCGGGGATTAATAGCGGGTTCCAAACCGTATAATACACCGTCCGGTGGATTAGTAAATTGTTAATGCACCGAATACCATCGATATAAAAATAATAATTTTCTCTGTTCACGATACTTGAATCCGGTAAAAGACGATGATCCACCTCAATTATCTGCTTTTTTTAAAAAAAAATTTAAAGCTATTTAATGAGCTGGATTTATTTAAGGATGCGCCTACTCAATACCTAACACTGAAGATTCTTTGGGTCTTTATATTAGAAAGTGAGGATTGCTGTTTGATCTTCACGAGTTGGATATTGACATAGACTTTTAATTTCATACCATAAAAGGAAAAAAATTAATTATGGAATTTCAAAATTGGACCGGATTAGCCGGTTCAACCACTTCGAGTGAAAACCGGACTTCAAGCTGATCTGTTTCCTCAGTAAACCCATTTGCACATTATACCTAATTGAATCCATGAAAACCATCTAACTTTGGGAAAAGTCTATCGAACCGGATTGAACCGATGGTTGATTTGATAAGAGATGAAGAAGAGTTCGAAGTTTTTTAATTTGGAACCGCATGTCATCAAATGACTTTATTTGTTTAATTCTCTTATTGCATTCTTTTATTGATAAAAATATTATTTCTGCAATTAAAAATGAAAAATATGGACATCATGGAAAACATCTTTACACCCTCCCATGATCCCATAAAGATTTTGCGATAATTAAGGAATTGTTCCATTTTCTTTAATCTATAAGATGTATTTTACGTTTTTAAAAATCATTAGCCTAGCCCTTTAATCCTGACTAAACCAAAATGCATGAACCGATGCATTCTCCGATTTAATTTCAGTGTTTCGTTCCATCTTAAAAACTATGCTTGCATGAAATACTTCCTATGAGAAAAAAAAAGAAGAAAATAGACTTTTTTTTGCTGAATAAAAGAAAATAGAATGTTATCAATAATTAATTAATTGATAAAATAGATTGATTTAATTTAATTTTTTGGAAAGGGATCTGAATCTTCTTTGATTGTCTCCATGATCCGACGTGCATCACTCCACGATTGAAGACGTACTGCTCGATACCCTCTGTCGGGATGATCTTCTCTCTCTCTCTCCCTTTTTTTTTTCCCAAAATATCAATGTTTTTCGGTACGGTAAAAACTAACTAATCTAGCAGATATTATATTATACGGTTTGAGGCTTGCCATTAATCCTCCAGATACCAGCCTTCGGGGAGAGTCGAACCATGAACTTGTTATACTACATGTTATCAGCTTACTAGCGGGTTCACCACTCAGGCGATTCTTTAATTATTTCTTCTAGATATTCCCAATTAACTAATTAATATTCTTTTTTTTAAGGAAATTAATTAATACATTCATAACTAATTTTATGAATGCAATATGACTGGTAGTTGTCCATTTGGATAATGAAGAAGAACACGATCCGGATCATACTTCTTCCATTATTTCAATCGGCTCGACATCGATTTTGCGTTCGGAAGGATAATTTAAATCGGAAAGTTTTGAAAGGGCTGTTTTGTTTATAATTGTACACCGAATAAATACTTTGGATGCATGGTCTCTTCTGGGGATCTGATTCTTTCTTTCTTGACATATTATGTCTAGAACAATAATCAATTACATAAGGACGGATCTAGAAAGTTAAACTTGGGGTGAAATTTATTATAGAGGGAAACAAAAAATTTTAAGGGGCGAAACAATCTAATTTAATAGAAATATAGACAAAACTAGTAAAATTTGTATAAAATTCTGCAGATTTTGCTCAGTTGAACGGGACAATCACACCCCGCGCCCGCTAAATCCATCCCTGAATTACTCATTTTCTTCCATGCCGGGTTCTAGACTGGCCAAGTTTCTACTTATTTTCAGTATAAATCACTTGATTGCGGCCATGGTTGGTTTACTGAGAGTTAAAAAGTCTTTCAATAATGTATTTTCTATATTTAAAATGTTCAAAAATTAAAATTTCCTTATGGGACCACTTCAAATAATACATGGTTGTGCTATATCCGTCAGTAATTACATGATAATATTACTAAATAAAATTCATCTATTTTTAAGATTATTTTTTTAAAATTATAAAACAAAATACAATCTTATAAATAGCTGAATTTAATCGATTGATATCAACGAATAAGCATTATGACGTGAACATACCGCTGTATTGAAAGATTTCAGCCTAATTTTGGTGCAAAAAATCTGTGGTGAGAGCCTTTGTTTGTGGGGTCCTGTCTGAACCGAGCGAGACGTCTAAGACAATTGAGCCCCACGTGCCAATTGATTTATAGTGGAAGTTGAGGCACAATATTAGTTTTTTTTTTCTTTTGATAATTGAGGTATCCGACGTCTTTCGAATTTGACTAGCTGTGGTTGTAACACCTCCTCCTCCAAGCACACGTAATAACCCATAAACCAAGTGTGCCGAGTAAGTCAGACGAACTTGATAGGTTCGAGGGTTATAAAGTTCTCACCCACGAAGAAACGTTGATCCTGGGATTCGAATGCAGGAGAGCGCCCAACCGGTGGGGCTGCTCCCCCGTGGGCAGGTACAATATTAGTTGTTATCCATCACATGTTCCATCCCATTTGCTCGCTCCCCATTTCCTCCGGACCCGGTGTGGCTCCTTCCACTGTCTAATAATATCTTGTTGGTGGTGATAGGAAGGAACTTCAATACACACACACACATATACACGTGCGTACGTCTGTGTGCGTGGAATTTACGAGCTTCTTAGGTTTCGCTAAGGAACTGTCCCGGCTTTCTTTCAGTTGTCGGGTCAATTTTCTGCAATGAAATTTTATGTCATGAGAAACTGGTCTGGAAGCATATGGAGAGGAGATAGATGATTACAGAACAATCTCGACTACATAATGGAATTCGATGTGCAGGAATGAATGATGCCGTCTTTGACCGATCGACATTCGGTACGACGAAGCGCCGTGTCAATTATGGGCCGGTAACCAAGAGGGGTTGGGCCGAGTGGTAAGCAGCTCGGTGCCGCTTAAGGAGGTCTCGGGTTCGAGACCTCACGTACGCAGACACCCCTCTTGGGAGCCTCACCCGCCATTGCCAGGCGTGCGACCCGGGGCGACCAACGGATTAGTCAAGTATGGTTGGCTGAAAGATGCCATCTCACCGCTGGTGGGGCCTGCTTGGATACCGTGGCTGGCGACCAAAAAAAAAAATTATGGGCCGGTAAGAAAAACCTTTCAGCAAACTTGGAAAACGGGAGGATGCCAAACAGTGAGCGATGCTTAATTGGGTTTTCTGATATGGAGCTCAGAAATTAGAGCAGATAGACGAAAATTTACCGGGAACAGAAAATAACCTTAACACTATGTTTGGTTCGAGAGATTTGGAGGAGAGAGATTTGAATGGATAACTTATTTCTCCTAATCAGTCGTTTAGATATTATTATTAGAAGAGAGATTTGGAAGGATAAAAAAGTTAATTTAACCATTTCACCCTTCTAATTTGGAAGACCGATCGAACGAGAGAAAGATATAAGAGAGGCACGGTGGTTTCATGATGATTTTGAAACTCGAACAAAGTTGTGGTTTCGTGATGGTCTCGGGAGGCTCGGTGGTTGCGACCTGGTGGTGGTCATGCAAGAGAAAACGTGTTATAGTCGTGACTTGGTGATGATCGAATAAGGAAAGACATGTGTGATTGTGTAATTATATGATATGGAATTATAGTGTCCTCGGAATTTCTTTAAGAAGTTACAATTAGTGTTTTTATCTAAAAATTTGTTATCCCTCCAAATTCTCTCAAATCCCTTCTAATAATTTACCCGCATAAAAGATTATACCATCCTTCTAAATCCCTCCCTCTGGATCTCTCAATCCAAATAAAGCGTAAGATCGATATGACTGTCTGCATTACTTAAAAGCTCGGTGCAGTCAAGTCGGATCGTGGGCCAGTGACATCTTGTCACGTCCGCCACACACTTGCGGGCGTAGTTATTATGGCAAATTCGAAAAACAAGATTTTACCACTGTTATTTTACCTTTCTCATAATGAAAATTAATCCGATGTAACTGTAAATCAACGTTGTGAAATTTCCAGTACGCATACGATCAAACATAATTCAGCACGACATGGTATTATTTTAGTGCGTCGATGAAGTAAGATCTGGTTCTTGTCGTCCACCTAAGGGAGCTTCAGCTATAAACTTAAAGCCAATTTGACTTTTTCGTACTTATAAAATAATATTTAATAAATTCGGACTTTATCAATATACAGTAATTATTAGGCGCATATTGGCTTGGATCACTGAACCTCCTTTTAACCCTATTCAGGAATAAGAATATTAAATATTATTTACAGTTGCATGCATATATCCTATTTAGGAGGAGAGATTGTTGTCGGTAAACGTAACACTAACCAATACGATCAAATCAAATTTTTAAAATTTTTTTTATAAAATCTAAAATGAAAAAAATTTTAAAATAAATTAATTTTGTTAATTTGTATTATCGTATAAGTACTGTCACGTGATGACATTTCGGAGAGGAATAAAGAAGTACCTTTATTTTACATCGTTTTGACTCGTGAAGTGATCTCAAGATACCCTCTTCAAATAATGCTGTGCTTTCCCACGAAGGGATTACGTGACCTGATATCTTTAGAGATTTGGAATCAGAAAATCTCGAGTACGATTATTATTGATGGGACGTGTTGAAGTCCCTCTATGACTCTTTTTTATAACTGAAAAAATAACACTATAATTCTTTAAACGGTGGAAAATAAAGATATAGTTCTCTTTTGCTATTACAAATGTATTTACACTAAATTAATATGAAGATTAACGATCAAGTATTCAAATTAAAGAAAAGAATTTAACTGTTCATAACTATTTTCCTCACACGTTTTATGGTCCCGATAGAACCGTAAAGTTTCCTATAGAAGTATATTTTACGATGCTTCTCGAATGGAGTTGATGGCCACGTGCCAGTATCTTTTCTTAGTCGACTCGAGTAAGGGTTAGCTTTACGCTACCGTGATTTATAATCCTCTAATTAATCCGATTTCTTTTCGTATATATCAGAGTTCAGCCCTCAAGGAGAAAAATCAAACCTTAGCAGGGGCAACGAATGAGCTCATAGTTTCAAATCTCCGATGACCCTCCTATGTTACATGACTACGAATTTTCACGCGTGCAAATATTTCTAAAAGCACTTTCATAAGTTTAGATTTTTCGAGTTGCCAGCTGACCACTGGGGCGAATGTACACTTTTTCAATTTATACAATGATCCGAATAAATGATTATCGAAATGAAAAGACCGATATCGCGTAGTTAGGTGGTAACAAGATTATGTGTACGATGAGTGGCTTCCCTTCCCTTTCTTCTCACCCTCAAACACTCCAAAAGTTGAGTGGAGGGCAAGTGATCTCGTTGTCTTAGGAATGGACACATACGTATTGAACCTTCCTACAATCAACCAATGCTCAGCTCAACTCGATAGGATGTGCGTATGCTTTATAAATAGTCACGCAATTATAGGTTTGATTTTCCTTTTGCACGTGTATCCTTTGATAAAGCTGTCTAAACTTACCTGAATCTGTGGGTTTTATATATATATGGCACACAACACTCACATCTAATGAATCGTTCGGATAGGAATCCGGGGGTTTTGTTCAAATGGATAAAACATGTGCAGATTTATGAGTAGTTTACGAGATTTTGTATGCTCGATTCCTCTTCGAGCCATAAGTAATGTTGAGATCACTTTTACGCACTTGTTTATATATGAAATTGTATCGAAATTTATGGGATTGCGGGGGTGTTTGTAAATTTATTATTAAAAAAAGAACATTTGAATAAGAACAATAATAAAAGGACAAAAATTAAAAGAAAGAAAATGATGAATTTGATTCCTTCTTTTTTGCTTGGCCGGTGAAAATGCCATCTACAAGAAAACGATGCTTGAAGGGGCGGGTCGCATTTGGGGACCCATTGAATTCAACAACGTTTTCAATTTGAAATGTTTTTCTTAGTTAGCTCCCCTTCATGTGTTCCCGCTTATTCAGGGATGAGTCTACCTGCTGGCAAGCCACGACATGAAGGCGACTGAATTAACAAAGGAAGATGCCGACGAGCCAAAGCTACCCATACCCATGTGGACCCATATCGACTGTACTCCGAGTAATTTATACTTCTAATAAGGAACAACAAGTTTCATTCGCCTTGTAACTTTCTAAGGTTCGATGTTTTACGAATAAATAAATAATCTGAACTGAAGGCTATTCCTGAGTCCCCGCGTGCTAGTTATCTACTGAGAATGCATAATCTTCATTCAGAAATAATTTTATTAGAGATATATGAGGCTACCAAAGAATGTCCCCACTTGGCCACTTTCATGGACCAGAGAGAGTGGATCCAGCAGAGGAAGGAGCAATAGATAAACAGTCACATTACAATCACAATTCCCCACCCCAAAAGATATGCCCGGGAGTAGGGATGTGCACTGCTACGGCAGTAACTGGAATTGAAACCTATTTTAATCGATTTCTCATTTTTTACCTGGAACCTATCATATTGTAGTTAGAATTTATTCAGAATGTACCCTATCGGATATCCGTGCACACTCCTGCCTGGGAGAATCCCAACCCAACTGATCACCGACTGGCAAAAGGCTTAAAAATGCTAACAAGAAATTATATCTATCAATTGAGATGGTTCGATACACGTACTTTAAATAAGATGCGAGGTTCTAGTTTCTGTAAATGGGAATTAGGCCAATAAAATCACTCGTTACATTTCTAGATATCAACTTTCATGACCAACCCGAGGTTGCCTTGTAGTTCTCTCACGAGGCTCTCGAATGAGTGATTCCATGATCGATTATCGGATTGCAAGGGTCAACGGCAATTTTCCCAAGGATCTCAACCCTACCGTAAACTAGTCTCGAGATGAGTTTTGACTGGTTCGGGGATACAGCGTGATGATTCTTACATGAACCGGACTTTATATCATCTGTGAACTCGGCTAATGATTGTCTGACACGTTAATAAAAAAAGTGTAGAATACGTGCCGGACAATTATTAACTGAATTCAACATGTTTATCATGTCGCTTCAACTAAGATGTCAGGAGGCAATGCAGAGAAAGAAGGAAACTAAAACGCCAAGAAGATCAGCCGTGTGAGAAAGTATTGTATCTAACAAGTATATCTAGTTCTGATATGGTGTCACGAACAAATTAAATCAAGTCTTTTTTAGAATTATTTTTTTCATGATTCTTTTTTAAATTTTATTTAAAATATCCTGAAAATAAATAAATTATATTAATACATAATATCATATTAGCGCTTTCATGTGTACCCGTTACATCTCTCCCTCACAGCACATTATTCCCATCCACCCACCTTCAGTCTTCGCCAGCCACCCACCTTCATCTCCGTCCAAATTTCACTTTTGTTGTTCTATTTTGTGAGCCCTGTCCGCTGCCCTCGTCTCTCAGGCGACTCTCATTTACTCGACTATTCGGTAACCAGAGCTCTTTATTTCTCGGCCTCCACGACACCATCTCCTCCCTTCCCTCCCTGTTCTTGGTTTGTCTGCATTGGTGGGTCGTCAACGGTTCTGTACAAGTGCATTAGACAAGCGAACGAACTCTTATAATCAGTCTCTTTTTTATTCTTTTCACATTCATCGACTTGATCGAACTGGGGAAGGTGTTAATCCTTCTGGGTCACTCTCTTCTTTCCCTTTCAACTATAGAAGCAGATGGATTTCCAGTGACCCTTCTCCAGAGGCTGTCCGGACATGGATCTTGAAGGTGTTCCTGGTATCAGCAGTAACCGAATTAAGGTATGTGGCGTGTAACGTCTCTTGGTCTTATTCATTCACCACGGCTTCTGGGACTTCTCTGCCTTTCCTAGTCAAACAGAAGGGGGAGAAAAGCTTGCTTTGGTGATTCATTCTCTGTTTAGCTTCTTCAATGGAATGATACTGGTCCATGCTCTGTTTTCTTGTTGTTCTTTTCAAATTCTGAATTCAGATGGGTTTCTCGATAAGTTGCCAAGGTCACTTCCTAGTGACCAATCCTTCTTCTTGTTTGACATTGCTTTTCAAAATGGGAAAAAATTCGAACTTGAAGTTCCTTCTTTGCTAGTTTTCTTCAGAGATGCATTGTGAAAGAATTCCGCAAAACGTGTCGTCCTTTCCCCCCGTCAACTCTGACATTACTCTTTCTGATTACTGTTGCAGACAGACTCATGGAGGACAGTGCTAACACTAGCCTACCAGAGCTTGGGCGTGGTGTACGGAGACCTCAGCACGTCCCCTCTGTACGTCTACAAGAGCACGTTTGCCGAGGACATTCAACACTCGGAGACAAACGAGGAGATTTATGGTGTCCTGTCCTTCGTCTTCTGGACACTGACTCTCATTCCGCTAGTCAAGTACGTCTTCATCGTCCTCAGGGCCGACGACAACGGCGAAGGCGGCACCTTTGCTCTCTATTCCCTCCTCTGTCGGCATGCCAGGGTAAGCTCCTTGCCCAACTGCCAGGTGGCCGATGAGAAGCTGTCAGAGTACAAGAAGGATGCGAACGAGAAGGGGAACGTCGGGTCGAGCCTGAAATCGACCATCGAGAAGTGCCCGGTCCTGCAGAGAGTACTCCTGGTCTTGGCTCTGGTCGGGACTTGTATGGTGATTGGTGATGGAGTCCTCACACCTGCAATTTCAGGTAATTCGGGAATTCTGCTGACTTCTTGAATTTCTTGCTTTTAGTTAGGTTGGCCTAATACAGATGGACAGAGCGAGAAGATTGTTTTGAGAAGGTTTCCATTGTATTCTGTCTTGGTTTTTATTCTGATTTGCAAGTGCAAGAACATCTTACAGCGTTAACTGTGCTCAGTACAGAATGCTCGCTTGTCTAGATAATGGCTTAAGTTTTGTTACCGGAGAAGTTTGTTGGTTAAATAGTTTAGTGGCCATTTAAATTCATTGCTTTTGTTTTTCCACAGTTTTCTCCGCTGTGTCAGGCTTGGAGCTCTCCATGGCCAAAGAGCAGCACAAATGTAAGTTCTCGACAAAACCTGACTCTCCGAGTTCTTTTGCAGTTTAGTTTTAGCAGTTCCATGGGTTTTACATTATGATTTTCAGACAAAAACACGACGACTCAAGATGTAATCTGGGATATTGAAGAAATGATTTCGGAAATGAAGATAGCTTTGATTAGGTGGAGTCCAGGTTGTGGGAACTTTCTCTTTATTGTTTTGTTTCTTCTCTTTTAGTGGCCAAAGCATCTTATCGTGATTCTATTAGGTATTAGGCATCTTCTCCATATATAATATCCTTCTAAGATAATTTAGTAGTTGAATGGGAATGGGAATTCAAACCGGAGTTGGGCAACTGGTGGATTGTCACTGTTAACCAATTCAGGAAAGCTCCATTCGATGAACAAGAAACCTCTAATTCCCTTTCAAAGTACTGACGTAAAATTAGCAGTCGAGAAGAGATCACCAAATGTTTTCTCGTGACCTTTAGCATTCATAGTTAGGACAAACTACGATGCTTTTATCAGCTCAAATCACCATCAACTGATAAAGCATTATACGTGTACAGGTCGAGGATCTCTTAATTAGTGTATGCTAAGTATGAAGTGATCTGTAGAAGGCAGATGTCATTATCACCTAGAAAAGAAGCATTATCATATGATAAGAGTCGGGTTTTGGTAGAAGAAAAAGGCCTTACGTTGCTAAGTCCAGTTATTACAGATCTGTTTGTGTCATTAGAACGGGTGACTTGATTATTAGTGTCTCCATGTTTGACCAGTTAAAGCTCGGTAAAACCATAATAAGTTCATCCAATACACCGTGCTCAATCATGGGCACTTTGTTGAGTGAGATATGGTGATCTAGTCATAATTGCGACAATCGTCCTTTTATCAACACCGGCATATCAGCCACTAAAGCACCAAGGAAAGCTCCTCAAAGATACGGAACTCTGATTATCATGCGTTATTGCGTTGCATTTGGTGAGAAAGAGTAGGTGCAGGATGAGACCACTTTTGTATTGTGGTTTGCATTAGCAATCGAAGACCACATAGTGGTAGTTTCTTTCTTTCTTTCTTTTCTTTTTGGTTCCTTTGTTAAAGGCTAAAAGGCAGTCACTGAAAACCCTGCATTCTAGTGGTGAATCTTACATTAATGGGCACAACCAATTTTTTGCCACACACAGAGAGGCCATCCTGTCAGCATCAACTTCCAAAACATCAGTGTCCAACTGGGTAGGCCTGCTCCCTTTTGTGGCTCTAATGGGTGACATGTCGTTTACCAACCATTCCTGCATCACAATACACTGGAAATGACACAATTATTGGAATCTGAATGGACATCTCTTTTGGATTACACTGCTTCCCAGATATAATACGGCGCGCTGATATTTCTAGAGCTGAAGTCTCGTTAATTCACATTTGGGTTCTGAATGTGCAATCACTACTTATCGAACATCATTTAAATTTAATAGCCTGAACAATTCTAAGATGGGAGTAATAGATCTTATCTGATACATCTGTTAATCTGTGTAACCTTATCATTATCAAAGGTAAAGTTCGGGTTTGGGCTGTCCATTCTTGAGCACGAAGTAACAGGATTACTTGTTCTGCAGATGTTGAAGTGCCAGTTGCATGCATAATTCTCGTGTTCTTATTCGCCCTGCAACACTATGGGACCCATCGGGTGGGCTTCCTATTTGCCCCAGTAGTTATTGTGTGGCTTCTCTGTATCAGCGTGATCGGAGTGTACAATATCTTTTACTGGAACCCACAAGTCTACCAAGCACTCTCTCCATATTACATGTACAAGTTCCTGAAAAAGACTCAGAGGGGAGGGTGGATGTCTCTGGGTGGGATCCTGCTTTGCATAACAGGTAAATTGCCCAGCTAGTGTTGAATTCGGTATTCTGCTCACTACAAGATTTGTTGTCACGCTGATTATTTATTTCTGCGATTCAGGATCAGAAGCTATGTTTGCTGATCTGGGCATTTTTCGCAGTTGTCAATCAAGGTAGGGGAAATAACTCACCACACTCACACATTTTCTCATTCTGATAATGGATAAACATTATCAGCCCCGGTACTCAAATTAAACATCGTAAAAATCTGTGTAGAAGAACACGGAGGAAATGTCTGAATACCATGAACGTGGTCACACACAATATTGAATTTAATAATTAATCCGTACTGATGAAAGATATTGCTTATACAGATAGCATTCTCCTTTGTGGTGTATCCCTCCTTGATCCTCGCGTACATGGGACAGGCCGCTTACCTTTCTATGCACCATAAGATGGAAACCGACTATCACATCGGCTTTTACGTATCAGTTCCTGGTATGCCTAAAAAAAATTTCTTTGTCATGGGACAAGATCCTTGAGCTTTTATGATTCTGAGCTGATTTGGGAAATTTCCTTTCAGGAAAACTGAGGTGGCCTGTGCTGGTGATAGCAATACTTGCAGCTGTGGTCGGGAGTCAGGCGATCATCACAGGGACGTTCTCGATTATCAAGCAGTGTTCCGCTCTTGGATGCTTCCCCAGGGTCAAGATCGTCCACACATCCTCGAAATTTCACGGGCAGATTTACATCCCAGAGATCAACTGGACCCTGATGCTGCTCTGTTTAGCAGTTACTATCGGGTTCAGGGACACAAAGCACATGGGCAATGCAGCAGGTACCTAATACAGTTTCAAGCTTTACCAGTAAATTACAACATAGTGCTAGAAATTCTTGCCTTTTCAGTGTCACCTGCTTCATCTTCTTCTGCGCAGGTTTGGCGGTTATTACCGTTATGCTTGTAACCACTTGCCTGATGTCACTGGTCATTGTCCTGTGCTGGCACAAGAGCATATTCCTTGCCATTTGCTTCATATTCTTCTTCGGCACGATCGAAGCACTCTTTTTCTCGGCGTCCCTCATTAAGTTCCTTGAGGGGGCATGGGTCCCAGTCGTCCTCTCGCTCTTCTTTATGACTGTGATGTATGTATGGCACTACGGCACACTCAAGAAGTACGAATTCGACGTCCACAACAAGGTCCCCATCAACTGGCTTCTCGGCTTGGGTTCTGATCTTGGCATTGTCCGGGTACGAGGGATCGGCTTGGTAAACACTGAGCTCGTCTCCGGGATCCCTGCCATCTTCTCCCACTTTGTCACAAACCTCCCTGCCGTCCACCAGGTTGTGGTTTTCCTCTGCATCAAGTCTGTCCCGGTGCCACACGTGGGGCCCGGTGAAAGATTCCTCGTGGGCCGGGTTGGTCCGAAGGAGTACAGGGTCTACCGATGCATAGCCCGATATGGATACCGTGATGTTCATAAGGATGACTTGGAGTTCGAGAAGGACCTGTTTTGCAGCATAGCTGAATTCGTGAGATCGGAGAGATCAGAATGTGCTCTTGGGGTTGTTCATGACCCAGACGACGAAAAGTTGGCAGTCGTCGGGACCTCATCCTCTAACACGGAAGGCGTCCAGCTATGTGAAGAAGACGTTATTTCAGAATTGTCCTCAAAGGGAGATAATAACTCTTTGGAATTGATAACGATAAAATCTCCAGAAAATCGTAGGCCCAGGAAGCGAGTGAGGTTTCTTGTGCCTGAATCCCCAGAAATGGACCGAGACACAAAGGCGGAGTTGAAGGAGCTGATGGAGGCTAGAGAAGCCGGTATGGCATTCATAACGGGCCACTCCTATGTAAGGGCAAAGAGAGGGTCGAGCTTGACGAAGAGGTTCGTGATCAATTTCGGGTACGATTTTCTAAGGAGGAACTCTCGTGGCCCAAGCTATGCGCTGAGCATTCCTCACGCATCAACACTTGAGGTCGGGATGGTGTACCAGGTTTGATCGAGCTGCTTGTATTTAGGAAATACTTCGGCATTTAAGGTAATATTGTACATGGTAGAAAGAAAAGGAGGTTCTTGGTATGAAAAGTGCCCGTCTGACATAGAATCCTATCCGTAGAGGAGTTGATCGATTGAGGTGAAAAAGAAATTTGGATTATATAAAAGAATTTGGTATTATTACATATCAGTTTAAGCTTTTATAGAGGAATGGGCCCTAGGTTATTACACGCACATGTGAAATATTTTATATGATATTATAACAGACTCACACTACGTCAGGTTTAAGTGTATGAACTCATAGCCTTTTAAGCCCTAGGTCAAAGAATGATGCCTAACTTTTGGCCTGTGGCCAGTTTATTAAGTACTGAGAAAAAAAACTTGGCTCATAAAAGTGCCCGACTTGTCAATTCTACATCAATTATGTTGAAGAATAAATTTGAATTTAAAGAGAATTAGGTATAAAAAAATTTTAATTTAAAAGAGAATTAAATAGCACCACCTATTACTTTTTATTTTTAGATGAAAACAAACTTAATTATTACCGGAGATATCTCTTCTTCAATGCTACCGAACCTGGCCTGTAAGCAGTTGAAAAGAAGAAACTCTAACAAAATCAATTCAAATCTATTATGAAAACACATCTGAAAATCTCCATCATGAAAACTAAATAATAATCAAGCCAAAAACATGTAACAATTATACGTGCTCATCAGCCACTCTTATCGACTGGCCTCTTCGAGAGCTTGATTAACTGAATCCAACTTCGATGTGAGCTCTTCCTGTCGCTTCTTCAATCCGGCGAAAGCTACGCCTGCATAATATCAAAAAAGCAAATGATCACTTATAGATCACCATCAGCTTCAATAAGCGCAAATTGGAGGTCGATTAATATTTTTCTAAATACAATGAACACAGATTTTAATACATAAGACACCGAATTTTGATGCATTCTACTGAAACCGATTAAATACTACAGGATGCTATAACAAAATTACTTAAACTTGAATTTCAAGTTTTGTCAAGTAAGATAACTGAGAAAACGGAATAGAACTCCGATCTGAATGACACTTGAAGCAAGATCACAATGCTAATGCTTCGAGTGCTCTATTGAGTTACTGTCCGCTAGATTTTGCCGTGAGCTGAAGATTCGTCAGTCAAATAAGAGGTCATAGGGGTGAGAGAGAGCAGTTACTTGAGGTGCGATTTCTCGGAGGCGAATTCTTGAAGGAAAGGGAGGAATGGATTCTGATCATCTGCTTTCCGCTCTCCCTTCAGTTTCTATGCTTCTCTTCCATCTTCCTAAACCACTCACTCAAATATATTATATATATATAGACACACATACACCATATACTAAAACGGAATTTTAGCAACTTTTAAGGGAGTGTAAGATGAATTTACCACTCTCAACTCTCTAAGAGCGAGTAGGGTGAATTTTCTACTCTCAACCATATGAATATTTTTTTTTTCTCTTTCTCCTCAAGTTTTTTTATTTCTAATGTCTCTCACAAATTTTAATATTTCTTCATTTACATTCTTTCATCATAATTTCTTACATCTCTTTCTAGACGAACATTATATGATACAAATTATATATGAGAGATAAAATGAGCGTATAAAACTGAAAAATATTGTCTATTTATAAAATATCTTTTATGCTAAATTTTTTGTATTTTTCTTATTTTTATATAAGAGTATACAACTTAAAAAAGTACAGATATATAAATATGCTAATATTATAAAATAAGAACATCAATTTGACGATTTTGCATATTATCACTCATAATATTTATTTGGCTAGACATATTACTATAATTATGATAAATACATAATTATATATAAATAAAAATATTACATTCCGATCTCTTTCTTATCCCAAGGGGCGAGTACAAAGAGTATGGTGCACGAATATACGTCCATCTTTCTTCAGTACTTACACAATTTGAATTAAAGAGTAAAATGTCACATTTTTATTCGAAGATAATTGGATGATTAATGATGAGTGAATAAAATTATGTATTTTAAATTTGACTGACTTTTACATTTATGTTATTAATTTTTCATACACATATCATGTTTTTTAGCTTTTATCTTACCCAGCAAGGCACAAACTAACACTAATAGCAACTAATAGCCAAATATAGTACATTTATTGTACATTGTATGATGGTTGTATGACTATTGTATTATAATGTATGACGGTGGTTGTCAAGGTGGTCTAGAGTTTCCTTTCTTTTTTTATCAATAAAATCATATATATATGCACTTAAGTATGACAAAAATAAAATGAATCAGATATGTGAGATCCAATCTAACTTGTCTGATTTGATGCGTGTTTGACTTGACCGTATATAATATCTGAATATGTGCATCCCAAGCTTAAATTGCTAACTATACAAAACTCATGTCTCCGAATGTTATATACAATAGCCTTCTGACTAACTTTGTTCTCATTTTATATATTTTTGTTGGAAAATTTGCCCTGCATCAAATCAAAGGAGGAGGAAGAAGTTTTAAGGTAAAGATCTCTGTATTCCTTGATTTGCTTATTAGAAAATGTTACAAATATTCCTTGCTTTTGATGAGAAATTGCAGGCTGATTGTCGTCAGCAAAATGCTGAAGGTCGTCACTGGGTTCCAGTGAAGGCTTAATGAATGTTTCCTGGGTTCGAGTAAGGCTTGACTGAAGGTTCGGGTGAAGCATGACTGGATCAAGAATTCTTACGTGATGCTTTATATTTTGATAAATAATATAGGAATAATTATAGATAGTGCACAGATCTAATACCAGCAATTATATGCAAATACACATAGCAATCAATTAATGGTCTTTTTAAAAATTTGAAAGTAAGATAGACTATCTCATGCATCTTTATGTAATATAGAATACGAACGCGGTTTTGGAAGGGAAAAAAAAATACCACATTACCTTCTAGAGCAGTATAGTAATATATGCTCTTTTTACTATTTCCTATTGTAAGCTTGGCATGTGTCTATCTATAGTTATCTATATCTATATTATAGATGCAAATATTTAAAAAGTTTGATTTGTCTTTCACCATCCCAAATTATCCATGGGCACAAATATTAAGAAAAAAAAAGTTGTGATGGTGACATAACTATGTAATCTTTCTCTCCTCTCATTTTTTTCAAGTGTGTATCCTCTATATTGTTCATTATTAAAATCCTTATCTTTTAGAAGATGCAAAACTCTTAGTTAAAATCCTAAGTTAAGTCGCACATCTATTGCGCCAATAAAATGAGAATATCAAATCTGCATATTTATTCAACAATTAATATTATCAGACAAGCTGACATATAAATCAACGGTCCGAACGAATGAAACCTTAGATCATTTGGCATAATTTATTCATTGTTCTAAAGAACTACCCATTGATCAGCTTCATCTTTTCATCTTTGTTCTGCACAACACAATTTTTGATCTGCTTATCAAGATCCATCTCTGCACAAGGAGCTCTTTCCTCAATTTTCGTCCGAGAAACAGTGTTATTCAGCTTCTCATCTGAAGAAATGCCACAAGCAGCTTCAATGTCTTCATTCAAATTCTCGTCCTTCAATTCTGAAAAAAAAAAGTTACTACAAAGATATTTCTATATTTATGGTGATAAGCATATGGGCCTTATCTCCTATCAAGGATGATTTGAATGATGCAATTAGTGTACAGACAACAAAAATTCAGCAGTGGGAAGGAAAACCTACTTTTATTCAAGAGTGACAATACGCGATCTTTGATCTCCAGGATCTTAACGATCACCCTGTCGCAATATTCATGAAAATGACATGGAGAGATATACCCAAATTTTTCTAATTATAAGTTGAGCAAATCAAGGACATGGGAAAATATTTATACCTTTTAATTGCTTCCTTACTTTCCTATCCGAAGCAATTTTTCCCATAAATGTGAAGAGAGAACGAACTAAGTCAACCGTAAACAATAATATAATATGACCTTTAAAGACATAACAACTTTAAAAATGGTGAAGAGCTTGAAATGCACCTTGATCTCCTGTATTTCAGATTGTACAACAAATATCTGATCTTGACTGCTACAAATTCTGACCTGCAAGCATTTGAAAAAATAAAGCTCTATGAAAATCAATTCAAATCCATTACAAAAACACACATAATAAACCTTGCATTATGAAAACTAGATAGGATCGATCCAAAAACCTGTGACGATTGAACTTGCTGACCAGTTACTCTGCATCGATTAGCTTGCTCGAGCAGGCGATTAATTAAATCCAACTGAGATGTCAACTTTTCCTGCCGCTTCTTCAAATGAGTGAGTTTACAGTCTGCTCAATATCAAAATGCAAATGAGCGCTTCAAATTGCTAGTGGATCAACATTTTCATAAATACAATGAACACAGAGTCCAATAATTAAGACACCGAATTTTGTTGCATTCTGCATAGTCACGAATGTCATCCTCGCCGTTAGGAGTTCATTTACCCTGAAACCGACCAAATAATACAAGACAACTATAACAATGCTTAAACTTGAATTTCAAGTCATGCCATGAAAGATAACGGAGAATACAAGAACAGAACTCTGATTGGAATGATAGTCGAAGAGAGATCACATTCCCACTTCTTCACATGTCTACTGGACCACTGTATGCCAGAATTTTTACATGAGCTGAAGTTTTGTCAGTAGTCAAATAAGAGGTCAAGGGGCGAGAGAAAGCAGCTACCGTGTTGAATTTTCTTAGCGACGAAACCTTGCAGGAATGTGAGTAATTGATTCTCATCCGTTTCTGCCATGTCGGCTCTCCCTTTTCTGTAGTTTCTATGCTTCTCTTGTGTCTTCCTTGACGAGGCACCAAAATATATAGCAACTGATAGCCAAATATAGTAAAATTATTGTGTATTACTGTTAGATATAATTTCCATTACATCTTTATACTTTCCTTTTATGCTTCTTGAAATTAGAGCTTTACATTTTGTGTACATCTTTATGTCTTCCATTTGTTGCTCATGTAATTGTGGAATATATATATATGTATATGTATTCTCTTCTTACTATTTACTATTTTCCATTGTAAGCTTGGGATGTATCTATGCATATTTATTTATTCTATATACTGTATGCAAACATTTAGAAAATTTTGCATTTTTCCACCTTTATTCACAAACCAAAAATTTAATTTTTAATAATAATTTAATGAAGAAAAATTAAGATTGTGATAGTAAATTTATTAATACATACTTACTTAACATATCTTCACTCTCACTTTTTCTCTCATCTCTCTTTTTATATTTTTCTTATATTTCTTTTTGCCATTTTCATTATTACTCAAAATTTTCCTAAATTTTATTACCTATTCTTGATATTTGATTTATCAAAAACTCACATACTCTGTAATTAACTATAATTAAAAGTTTATTCTACCATTTATTACATATTCAATTTTTTTTAACAAAATTCGTGTATAGCATTAGTTTGTGGAGATTGGCTTGTTAATCGGGCTCTGAACTTAAGGGGAAGGATTTCATTTGCTAGTTCGCATGTCTAATAGGAGAAAATCTCGTGGGTAACGGGTATGCTTACGTGGTATAGATTTCGCTATTTTTAGAGTTGTCTTTTCTATTTTAAGGATTTTATTAATAAAATCTTAAAATGGCTAAATCTCATTAGTTTATAATACCACGTTACCACTGATACATAATGTACCTGTTACACACAATATTCTACCGTCTAATGGGTTTCTTTATTTAATTCTCATGGACATAGTTGGGGTTATCGTACCTCGTCTCTATATTTTGTACTTTCAATTTTAATGTATTCGGACTTTAGCCTCATTTTTCAACGGTTAAAAAAATGACGGTCTTATTGGCATGAGTACGACTGTTCATGGAAGAGACATGATGGGAAGCTCTGCTAACAAGTCGAGAAATAAACACCACCGGAGATTTGAGTCTGCTACTAAAGTTACAAGTCCTAAGCCATTCAAGCAGCATAGTACATGCTGCTCGATTATTCATTTAAACATCTTACTAACTAATCCAAGTTTTCAGTGGATGGACTGTGTGTCAACCGATTATATCCCAAAAAAAATCGAAGATTTCTCCTCGAAAATAGAGTCTTTCTCCATCATTTCTCAAGGTTCATAAGCCAAGGACCGGTCCTCGTCCTCCTTGATCGAATTGATCATGGCGGCGATCTGGTTCGCATCAGGCCGGCTTGCAGGGTCAGGATTGACGCACTTAACCGCTATCTGCAACAGGTTCACCATCCTCTCCTCGCTCGCACCCTCCGAGATGAGGGACTTGTCGAATACCTCCACGGTCCACTCTTCCCTGAGGACCGAGTGGACCCACTTAGCCAGGTCGAACCCGAACCCGTTGTTCTGGACCAGCTTACCGGTCAGGAGCTCCAGCAGGATCACGCCGAGCCCATAGATGTCCGCCTCGAAGGAGCCCGTGGTGGCTGCCAGCGAGGAATTATCATCAGATGGAAGGTCGCTGTCCGGTGGCATGAGGCCATACTCGCTGATGCCGGGTTCCATGTTCTTGTTGAATAGGATGTTCAACGATTTCAGGTTCCCGTGTGCGATGTTGCTGTCCTGGAGGTGCTTGTGCATAGCAGCGAGAGCGTCGGCTACGACCGCCGCCACGTTGAGCCTGGCCGTCCATTCGAATGTTTGGCCCAATTGGATTCCTGAAATGAAGGACACAGCATTTCAAAAGCAGAGGCATTTTCCATAGTTTTATCCAACATTTTCCGGTTGTCTTGTTTTGGAAAACAAAGGAAAGGAGGGAACAGGTTACGGATGTACGTACGGTAGCTCTGATGATCCTAATTCTACATGGTGCGGTCCAAAAAGTTTATGGTACGACTCGTATGGTTGAAGAATAATTTTGAGGGACGTTTGCTGGTTGCGATCTCGGCCTGATAGGCCTGAGAACAAGGGGTATGGTGTGGATCCGTTTAGTTGGTCGGATTTATTATATTATGTTATTTGAAGATTTTTTGGAATGATTCAATCTCTGTTTTGCCAAATTCGTGACTGTGTATGTTAAAAATAAGATAGTACCGTGAAGAAGCCTGAAGAGGCTGCCTGCCTGCTGGTACTCATACACCAGGAGCTTCTCCTGCTTCGATGAGTAGAAGGCCACGACTGGCAGTACGTTCGGGTGTTTCGCCTCGTCGATCCTCTGCATCCTCTTCTTGAACTCCTCGCTCGAGATCGCCCATCCCTTTATCCTCTTCACCGCGAAGATCGTCCCATTCTCGCATATCACCTTATACAGGCTCGCATGCTTTCCTCTTCCAAGCAGCTCTGCCGGCGCCCTCAACAGGTCCTCGAACCTCAGCCCGTTTGCTGTCCGGCTCGTCAGCACCACCAGAGAGGTCGAGACCGGCCCGCTCTCGATGGAGTTGCCCGTTTTGCTTATCTCACCCGAATCAGGCGTTGCCTTATTGCCACTATCTTCTACAGCGACTACCTTAGTATCCGCTGCATTGGGCTCCGCTTCCTTCTTGGTCCTTTTCTTTCTCCGGTGAATCATACACATGAAGACACCGATGAGGACAGATCCGAGCAAGCAGTATCCCGAGTACATGATTATATGCTCTGTGGATTTCCCTTTAGACTTTGGGCAGCTATTGGTTAGTGGCTCTCCACAGAGAAGTGAGTTCCCTAAGAAGCTGTCCGAGTTGAAGTGTCCCTTAACCGTGCTTGGAATGGGGCCACTGAGGTTATTGTACGAGACGTTGAAGTAGTAGAGGTTGGAGAAGTCGAACTTGGGAATCTTTCCAGTAAAAGAGTTGTTCCGGGCATCGAACGTCTTCAGCCCCGAGATCCTTCCCAATTTTGGCAAGTCTCCTGTAAAGTTATTGAACGAAAGATCGAGCTTCTTGAGGTTGCTCAATGCGGAGAGCGAGTCAGGTAAATTCCCCAAGAGTCGGTTCCCGCTCACCAGGAATCGGGTGAGCTGGCGGCAGCTCGAGATATCGGATGGGACACCTCCACTGATCGAGTTCTCGTTGAGACTTAGGATGGAGAGAGATCCTGCTACTGCTGGGACGCCGCAGAGGAGTCCGAGGTTGAGTTGCCCGGTGAGGTTGAGCTGGTCAAGGGAAAGTCTCGTGACTGAAGTTTCTTTCCGGTCGCACCCGACCAGGTTCCAGTTGTCCGTGCAGGGGTCAGAGTCCATTCTCCAGTTGAATCTGGCATCCTGGAAAGTGTTGTTGCTGTCACAGGTTGTAAGGTTGCAGAGGAAGCTGATGAGTGATTTCTTCACATCATCTTGGACAGAACAAACTGACGACAAGCGTAAGGAACAGAAGAGGGACACGACCAACACCGAAACCAGAACTCCTTTCATGTTTTCGGACTTTTTGCGATACAGAACCGATGCTCCTCGGTCGGAGAATTTCAAGGGATGAAAGGAAAGGTCTGATGAGCTGGGGACGTTGTAGAGACGGGAGAAGATACCAATGCTGATGAGGCCATTGACATTGTCTGATTCTACAATGTGGGTTTTGTACTCTTCCTGTAGATCAAAGGCAGATCCCATTTGGCATTCCAATATAATATTCAAAATGAGGTGCCGGCCTTGTCTGGAATTCAGTTTTGAACTGGGATGGAACTTCAGTTTTAACAGAAGAACAATTCCACTGTCGGGTTTCACTAGATTGCATCCCAACCCGATTCCACGACTTATTATCATTAAATCCCGACTCTCTTTACTGCCATATGCTGTTATATCCCAACTTCGAAGGATCCTTCACAAGTAAAATCGTTCTTCCTTCGTTTAGTTCAGTCACTTCCGTCCCGGTGTCGCCTGCTGCTGTCTTTCTTTGCAAATCGGTTGCGGCAATTTTCGTGAAAACCGTTCGTTTCACAGAGTGAGATGAGAAGGGCGAGGAAGGTGTTCAAATGTAGTATCGGACGACCAGAAGATCTAGGCAACAATATGATTTGATGGATTTTCCTCGTTAAAACTTCTCAACTTCGGAGGACTATGTACCCTCGTGAAAATGAAGCCACGAATGGCTGTCTCGCTCAGCTGACGCCTAACAAAGTTCTTCAATGTTATCCGGAAATTAGAGAAAATCATCAGTTTCAGGTGCCGAAATCTGCAGAGCCAGAACTGAAATACGGTAGTCTCGACCTTGCAGGGGTCTCCCAGTGCATAGCTTTGCAAATCCTTCGAGGAAAATGTTGACCCAGAAGAAAATCCCGAAAGCACACAGCCACTGAACGAGCTTGATACCTTATTTTTAACAATCTTCTCTGCTAGTACTACTGATCTATCATCCGAATTTGGATTCAAAGTTCTGAGGTGAAGCAAGGGAGGTGGGAGGAAAACCTTCAACACGGGTCAAGGTTCCGTAGACGGCCTGCTATTCTGCTACTGAACTGTGGAGATGGAACCGAGGTTGCAGTCATGGCTTCTCTTCCTGCACACAGCAATCAAGAGAATTCCGAAGCCTGTTACAATTCATCAAAGAGTAAATGGTAATGGATGTCTGCTAAGTCCACCATAACCAAAATGCTTGGATCGGTTTTAAGTCATCCCACCAAAACGTCTCGTAAGTAACTCGGTCGGGTCTGACTGCTGGGGACAAGCTTGAGAGTCTCGTCCATCGGAAGATTCAGACAGTATACAGAAACACAGCTCATATCGGGATTTCCTTCCAGCTGCATCAGATCAAGAAAGAAACTAAAACCGATTGAGCTGGTGCGATCTTCATGTTTCCTCTGAGAATGCTGCAGATTTTTTCAACAGCAATCAGCGATGCGCGATAAATGATGCATACGTTCGAATTGAAATCGGATCGTACTGGATGGAATCAGTCGAAGATCTGGATCATACAAGTGATGGGAGGGCAGGGGTAGCCTCGGACAGTGGCAGGAAATTGATTTTCAGCAAGGGTGGTCCCTAGAAGGATTATTTATGGAGACCACCGATGTGCCTGTCATAGCAGCTTGTCCAAGACATTCCATGCTAACATGGGACTTACAATTACAATGATCTGATGGTCCGAAGCTATAAGTTTGATGAGTTTATTGTTCCATGTTCGAATCTTTTCTACCAGTTGTTTCAAAATATTTAAAAGTAAATCATTTGAATATAAGTATGAAGAACATTGATTTCTTAAACTATAGTGGGCATTTAGCGAGACCATATTAACAGCATCAGTGCTAAGCACCGGTTGTTCAATCTTAAGGCTCGGGGCTGAAGATTGCACTTCTACTAATGAAGTACATCGAAGTGACTGAGATTCGATTTTACCGCGTCACATGAGTTTTGGACCACTCACAAATTAGACTTATGTGTATTCTTTATTTATATTTTCATTACTTAATTTTCTAAAAAGATAAATGTATTTAATTTCTAATGTTTTAGAGCTTTTGATTTTGTTTTTCAATTAATGACCACTTGTCAAATTGGCCAGGGAGTACGACCATACAGTACCTTCAGGTTATATTTGGTTGGGTGTTATAACCCATTTTCGCTTGTTTGGCTGCAAAAGTGAACTCAATTTAGTTTTACCGGGCCACGCTGCTTTCTCGATAAAGCTTTTCCATCCCAAAACCTATGCATTCCTCCGACGCACTGGGACCCGCAACTAAATTACAAAAGAGCCACCTAAAGGAAGAAGAACATGAGAAATATGGGTATTTCAGTAAATGAACGATTGTAATAATATTATTTTATTTACTTTTCTAATCATTATAATAATTATCAAATACAATAATTTAATATTATTTTTTATTTTTTTATATAAAGTAATAATCTAATTTAGAAAGGTAATCTAGCAATATCTGATCCAGACGGCCGTCACAGTCTCCCAATCGTTTTCTTCAAGCTTTCCCCACACCGTCAGGCCTCAGCCTCACCCCTACTTATTCCCTTTCAGCAATTATTTCTTTTCTCGCCCTTTTCTCCTCCGGCGAGCACACTTCAGTCTCAGATCCGACTTAACCGCCACGCCTGGCAAGCTCCATAACCGCTGGTCATTCCCCTGGTTGGCGAGCCTTCTCCCGCTGCCGATTCTTCTCGGTTCTTTCTGAAGTTTGATAAGTGGGGAGCCTAATTATCGGTAAGCTGCTCCATTACAAGCCTTTGATGACAAATTCCCGTGAATCTTGAGTCGGGGTGAAGCAAGTTCATCATTTCTTGGGCACCGAGTTTGCAATTAATCAGTTGTTGCGATGCTTGCTCTCTTGGGTGATCTGTTAGTTCGTAAATAATTTGAAATTGGGTTTGGGTTTAATCGGGGTGGCACCTGAATCGTAGTATTCATGTTGTAGTGCTCGCGAGTTTGAATATGATTGAGTGATGAACGTGAGCGCTGGAATACTGAACTATGAGTCCTTGTGGAGATGATCTTTTCTGATAGCTGAGATTCCTGGTTCTTCTAGGACTCAGTGGAAGGCGATACAGTTAATGCAATTCTTGGCTCGTCCATCACTGGGCAGCTGCAGATGAAATATGGTTGCTTTGATGTCTGATCATGTAGGCTAAATTATGTTTCCCAAGAAATTGGTATCTTTCATTTATATCTGTAGTTCGACCATGCAATGATAGATGATCAAGCTTCTAGGATGATTTACCGTTGCAATGTAGTTCTATGGGATGTCTGTGGTTACTGTAAATCAATGTGAGAGTGTCCGATTTATATAAACTCGTTGAAAGCATCTTTACCAGGATATGGGAAGCATGTATTTCCTGAGATCAATTGGGTTGTTTTAGAAGGCATTGATGCCTTTCTTTACATACAAGTTGAAACTGAGGCGCTGAGTTACATCTAGCAATTCTTGACACCTTCAAATTAGGAAATTAAATTGGTGTTCTTATTCATGTAGGAATATAAACATGCGGGCATGGCTCTCTTTGTATTGGATATTTAATCCTCAGTTTATGTTAGGGTAGGATAACCGATAATTTTCGTATCATAATAAATGTGACCCTGTGATATCTGCCCTGATTCTAAAGTGTGTGAAGTGGCTATTCTTAGTGCTTGAGTTAAGTAAGTTGCAACTTTCTTGGTTTGTGTATTAGTCAGTTGAGTTCAAGTTAAGATGAGTTTATAAGATTTCAGCTGTGGAATGCTGTAGTTGCCCTCTTCAATGGTGATCCTGGTGTTATTTTCTTGCATGGTTTTCTTCAGTCATTGCACATTATGAATATGATTGTTTTCTTCTTGCGTTATGTTCAGACATACTTTTTTTTTTTTTCCAGATCTCAGGATTGATGGGTTCCCAGATGCTATAAGCTGTAGGGTACCGTCTTATCTCTTGGGCTTTCTTGGGGTCAGATATCTATTACCAAGTTGCTCTCTCATCTTTGGAGGCAATGTCGCAACAAGGTTATGCTATTGAGCTCTACTTCGATCCAGCCCTAGAGAACCAGGTCCTCAAGGCCTGGAATGTCCTGGCCCGCCGCCAGATCAGCACCCAGCTCATCGAAATTGAGTCTCGGCCCCACATCACACTCTTCTCTGCCCCCGCCGTGGACTCCACCAAGCTTGAGAACATAATAAAAACATTCTCTTCAAAACAGGAGCCGCTCCCTGTATCTTTCTCTATGATTGGGAGCTTCTCAAATGACAATGATGTCCTCTTCCTCACTCCCACACCTACAATCTCTCTCCTTCAGTTCCACTCCCAGCTTTGTGATGCAATGAAGAAGGAAGGCATCGAGATTGGAGAGGAGCACCGGCCCGAGTCGTGGGTCCCATACTGTGCTGTTGCCCAGGAGGTCCCAAGGCCTCGAATGGCCGAGGGATTCTCTGTCCTGAGGGACCTGAAATTGCCTGTTAGTGGATATGCTGTGGATATTGGGCTTGTGGAGTTCTCGCCCGTGAGAGAGCTATTCTCATTTGTCATTGGAAATACTTTCGATTGAAGACAATTTTTTGGTTCTGTAGCCTCTTGATGTGCTTAACATTAGGGTCATAATCTCGGTTCCTACTGTGAACATGGTGCAGTTTAGGTTTAAATGCGGATTAATATCCGGAGACAATCCTACAAGAAAAAAACAACTGCATTTTCTGATCTGCAGATTATATCTTAGCACTTCCTTTTCTTGTTCCTTTTTTAGCTCTTGAGCATTGAGATTACCGACAGGCGAGTTAAGCAACTGGTGCTCGACCTGACAACGGTCGGGAAATAGTTTCTTGTAAGCGAAAGGTTGGAATTTATTTTTGCAAAGGGTCCTATGAAATTCCCTCATAAGACAAGTAGAGGTTCTGAACGTTTATTCTGATTCTTGATATACTACAATCAACGTTTTGAAACTTCGTAGTTTCTAATGTACAGTAGGTTGTTTGTGCAAAGGGTCTAAGAGATCCATTCTTACTGGTTTCTATCTCTTATTCGATAGGCATCTTACCATGGGAGATCTGATCTTGGTGGTTCCATATGTTACTTCACTCTTCCAGGACCGGTCATCAGCATGCTTGCTGTATAGCAACGGTTCAGGTGGAATCTTAGCTTCGGTCTGCCCGGTATGACCGAATCTGACAACCGGGGACTCGATCGTTCAGTTTGATTATATTTAGTTTACCTTGGTATCTTCCCAATTGGAAGTGGAAAAATTTCAAAGGATACTACAGAAAGCCGTTTCATCTTCTTTGTTAAACGATTGACTAATGAAATGGATGCCTCTAGGTCACAGCTTTAACTCATGCAGATCTCTCTCTATTTCTCGCTCTTTATTTGTTGCTGAGTATTTACTGATATTTAAAATTTTAATAAATTCCATTTAATTTATATTTTATTCAATTAGACCAGATAAAACTCCAGAAAAATAAGCAAATCTAACTTATCTTATAGCAAAGACCAATGTTCGAGGGCATGGGCATGCATGTGGCATCACATGTTCAGAAAACGAGAGAAGAATCCCACTTGCTGCCGCCACTCTTCAAGCTCTTATGTTAATACATTATATGCACACCAACATGGATAGAATTTGTGTGGTCTTACTTACCCATGTCTTGAGGCAGAACAGGGTCTAATGTTTCACGAACCTTCCATAAATTTATTATGTAACTCGAGGTGAGTGTCTCTGTGTCCAAAAGTGATGCTTGGGGAGGTATCTGAGTCGGCTTCAGATATGTTGTACCCCGGCCCAGTGGCTGCGAACTCACACTATCCCAATTCTCGGACATGGCTACAAACTCGTAAAAGTGTTAATGTGCAGAAGGTCTCGTGCGAGTTCGGCCCCTGTAAACGTTCCTTAGATCTGCAAGTACTTCAAGACAATGCCTTGCTAGCATGGATCTACAGCAAAGCAAGAACAAGGTTCGGGTTCGAGGCGTCCAAACCCTAACTTCATCACCAGAAGACATCAGCAGATAACATTGAAAGACCCTTCGTATAACAAAGACCGAGTCATAGAGAAAGTTCGTGAGTGAGTGTGGCAAGCTGGCACACGGATCTTAAATCGATCTCGCCTCGGCTGTGATGCAAGGTCAGTCAAATGCTCAGGTTACCAAGCAGAGCCTCTCAATTAATTTAGAGAACGCACAATTGGACGACTAGACCTGCTGTGGAAACAGAGGTCACAGCCACGAACTTAGATAACCTCTACTCCATGGCATGTATATCATAAATTGTTATAGAACACAGGGACAGTGGCCTCGGGGACTTCAGGATTCGCACTTCCATGGACAAAACAGGACTCCTCCGATCTGCAGAGGTGGTGGAAAGAGAAGAGAGAACATTAATTTAGCTGCTACTTGTTTTAGTACAAAGTTTGATATCACTGATAATGGCGTTTGATCATGAAAATAAATTGAGATTACATGGTTAAAAGTTATAGGATAATACTAACATAGGTTGGTCTAATAATTCCCTCATTAGACTCTCAAATGTGTGATTTCAGGATCGACCATCGGACTGGGAGGGTCTACGGAAATTTTCTCATGGATCACGATGTGACCGCAAATTAGTCTTGAAGTATATTTTAGTTGACTCGGAATACTGCGTGATACAAATAAAAAAATTTACAGTATAATTGTTAAGATCTTGCACTTCAAATAAGATTCCGTGAAAATATCACATGGTTGAAACTTTCTGTAATCTTCATCGAGGTATAAAATTCCTGAGCGATTGTCCATTGATGAGCCCACCAAAACACTCATTTAAACTAGATTTTTATGAGTTCCTATGATGTTCATGGAGAATAAGCATCATAAATATAAAGAAAAACCTAAGACATTCGAAAATGCGTGCTGGTTTTTTTTTTTTTTTTTATTGCGTTGGGTGTTGAAAACTCAGATTCCTTGCAGAGAGACAACCATGATTTTGCCTCTCGTAAGCTGCCGTGCACCTTCCCATCTCCATTCAAAACCTTCCCCTGGGAGAGCTCTCAATTATTTATACTCAGTGATAGCATCAATCCTCCATCACTCAGTACTCAGTAGTAGCTTCCTTTCGTTTGAACCGACAGCAATGGCTCCTAAAGCACTCACTAGCTTTCATGTTGGCCACCTTTCTCTTGCTCACCACCAAGGTTTACTTCTCCATCTCTGTCTCAAATCGCAGATGTTGATCTGCTGTTTTACGTTATCAAGTCGTCATGGCATGTATAACAATCAATAGTTGTGAATAAATAGGCTCCCGAAATCTTCATTTTGCATTGTGCAGGATACTTCAATGGCACATGGCCGGCAGGGATCGGATCCAGCCCACAGCCCAGCCGAGGCACCAGCTCTGGCGAAGTCCCAGCCGCCGCCACCCCAGCCGTCGGCTAAGCCCCCAACTTCCCCCTTGATGCCCCCAGTGAGTCTAAAGCAGGTTGGGCACACAAACCCACAAATGACACAACTTTTGCTCTTTCCTTCTACCTTGAAGAAATTATGTTATGTTTTATTGTTTTACTTCTCCAAAAAAAGTAAATTATGTTTTGGACCCTGAAGTTTTGCTACCCGACCGCTTTCATCCTGCTGTGCAATTTCATGCTGAGGTCACTGCTTCACTTTGCATCTTGAAGTTTCAAAGACAAAGATTTTCATCCTAAAGTTATGTTGTCAATTATCAACTCATGGAGTATAAGGTAGGGGTGGGCATGGTTCAGTTCGGTTTGAAAACCGTCCTGAACCGAACCGAACCATATTTCCGTTTCGGTTCAGGCGGTATAGGGGGCGAACCATAACCATTTGAGGAAGGAAAAATCGAATTATTTAAAATCGGTTCAAATGATTCGGTTAACCGGTAAACCGATTTTTTATTTAAATAAATAAATTTCACTATAAAAACACAATTGGTTTGGTCGCAAAAAAAAGTAAAACATATGTTTTTTGTTTAAAATTGTATATTTTAATTTTAATTTTTTATTTTATTTAATTAGTAATTATAAAAGGGTTCGGTTAGGTTAACCGCAATTAACCGAATCAATGATATCAAGTAACTAACCGAACATCTTCTTAGCAAAAAAAGGGACCGTTAGCGAACCAGTTCCAACGATTCGGTTATTTTTTGTTCGGTTTGCTTTGATTAACCGGTTCGAACTAGTTTTATGGTTTTTTTTTTAACAGCCCTAGTATAAGGTACTAACCAATTGATAACTTGAAAACATTGTTGTGCTGATTTATTTGAACATGCTTGATTATCTCGTAAATTTCATCCCTCTTTGCACTCATAAGTGACCCTGAGTTTCGCACGATGTCATTCTAGCACCATTTGTCACTGTCAAAATTTTGAAGTTTTGAAATCGGTGAGAAATGGCTGAAACTTCATGGTGCAAATCCTCAAGTTGTAAAACTTTGGGGCCGACAACCTCCAAAAATAAAACTTCGAGGCTCAAATCGGAAACATGCAAACCTTTGTTTCTTTCTCGTTGGTTGACTATTATTGTGGCTTGTCTTTGTTGCTGGGCGCGCAGATTGCATCCCACAATGCGACCGGAGGTGCGGTCTCCACTCGAGGAAGAGGCTGTGCATGAGGGCCTGCATGACCTGCTGTGACCGGTGCCAGGCGTGCTGCCAGGGACGTACGGCAACCGGGAGATGTGTGGCAAGTGCTACACGGACATGACCACCCACGGCAACCGTGTCAAGTGTCCCTGAGACAACAAGCCCACGTATCTCATTACTATGAATGTCTTTTCTTTGCAGTCTGTAATTCTTTTACCCTTCTTCCTCCTCATTCTGCTGTCAATCTGTCTATCTGGAACATTAAGGGTCTGGTGAACTAAATCTTCTTCCATTTGATTTAAATTTTTCGGACCGACCCGACACAAATCTAAATTGTTTACTATGAAACATCAAAAGGGTCACCTTCATTCCTCCTTCATTATCACTATTGACACCCTCCTCAAATGACTTGAATTGAAGCAAATGGAGAATCCTTTAAAAAGAGAGCAAAGGGCCAAGAAATGCCAAAACTATCACACCATAAGGACTCATGTACGACTACTATCCTCTTCGACGCTACTCCGTCGACAGTAAAGTTTACAGAGCACTACATACACCAGCAAGCTCAGCACGCTCGCCAGAGCCAGAAGCCAGTAGTACTTGTCGAGTCGAGCCTTGTTCATGTCGTCGGAGAACCAGCTGTGGCCTGGTGTGAAAGACTCGATAATGGAGATCATCAGGGCACTCAGGAAGCTTCCGACACCAAAAACGCTGGTGTAGAGTGCAAACCCCATTGTTCTCATCCGAAAGGGACCTCGCTGTAGAAGAACTCCTGCATCCCGACCACGGTGAAGACATCCGAGACGCCCAGCAGGATGTACTGCGGGAGCAGCCAGAATATGCTGAGGGATGCCTCCTCGGATGCAGTTCCAGGTTCCCCGGCTTCTAGCCTGGCTAGTTCCAACCTCTTGGTCTCAACCTGAGCGGCGATCACCATGGCGATGATTGAGAGGACCATACCGATGCCCATCCTTTGCATCACATTCACGCCTTTCTCGTTCCGGGTGAAGATCTGGGTGACCGGGATGAGAATTTTGTCATAGAGGGGCATGAGGAGGATTATCGACAGGGTGATGGCACTCTGCAGGGTTGCCGGTGGGATCTTGAAGCTGCCTCCACCAATACTTCTTCTCATCACCATGCCCTGCTTGGTGAAGAAGGTCACCGGCTGTTGGAAGATGACGGCAAACATTAGGAGGGTTATCCATATGGGCAATAACCTGAGAACTACCCTCGCATTCTTGAGTATGCTAAGTTTCAGCCCATCCTTCGGGTTCTTCTCCTCCGAGACCTCGAAATTGTGATGACACAGCGGTTTCTCTTGCAGCCTGCTAATAAAAATGATCGATCAAAACATTCTCTTTGAACATTGATACCATTTGCAGAAGCTGAGGAAACGGACTTACTCGAGATCACCGAAAGACTTCTCATCGGTTAATTTAATGTCACTGCTAGTGCTCATGAATTTGGAGGCAGCTACCTTAATAGCTTTGATCATCCACTTGATGGGTCTCCTATCAGCATCCAAGTCGTGTTTCTGGGCATAAATCCGGTTCCCACAGCAGAAGAAGACCGTGGAAGTCACCATAGCTCCCATTGGGATGGCAAACCCAATGACCCACCCGATTGTGTCCTGGACGTAGGAAAGGACCGTGGTCCCCAGCAAGCTCCCGCTGCATATCCCAAAGTACCACCACTGGAAGAACAGGCTCTTCTTGTCGGGTTTGCGTTGATCGTCCTTGTTACAGGGCAGTTCCTCATCCTCAGCTTCGAGCTGATCTGTCGCGAATGCCTGGAGGGACGGATTGTAGCCTCCAAGCCCAACCGAGATCAGGCACAGGGAAGAGAAGAGGAACGAAGAGCTCGGTCTGTGCCCTGGGGACCATGACGATGCCATTGCGGTCAATGTCAGTGCAGCAAGCCCCTTGAATCATCACCATTCAGAATACCCGAAAAATGAAACATAACTATTAGTATTAGGTGGAAAAACACAAGGAATTCAATCTGTTAGTACGCCGATAACCTGAGATCAATTACTCGAACGCCAATCAATACATATCTATGCACGTACGTGTCTGTGGGTCCACTCGTCCAATACTCCGCGACCCATTTCATTGAGAGATAAGTGGCCGATGGTGCCACTCCACTTACCTTTTGTTAGCTTCTACTTTAGAGCACTAAGTTGATAATGAGGAACTTGTCATCTCCCACATAATTGACCACCAGAAATAACCTAACTTCTTTTTTCCCCGTTATGAAAGAAGCCCGGAATAAGAGCGATAGGGAATAAGGGGCACGAGGAGTCTAGCTGTTAAAATTGAATGGACGAATGCCAACTGCACCAACCCTCCATCTCAGCACTAACCTGAACTTTAGTAAGCATGGCCACAAATGCGATCTCTTGCTTGTTAATATCTCGAATTCCCATTTCTAGTGAGTTTCTTGACCGGTGAAACTAAATGGTATGACTCTACCCCTGGGATCAATAAATTTGATCACATGCCCCCAACTATGACAAATTGATGTCCCCTTCTGATCGATCTGACCTCATACATCCATCAGCTTATCTCAACCCCAATAAAGAGTATAAAAAATATATCATTTTAGACTGAGATTTGCACTGTGCAACTGAGAAATTTATTCTGGACTAAATAGCATGCAAAATATTCATATACGAGTCACAGTTAAATCAAAATTGAGAATGAGCTTCATGGAGGGAGTCGGCAATGAACCCGTTGAAACATAGACCCGGTGTCTAGGGATCAGCCGGGTTCTTGAGGAAGCGGAAGAACCTTCCACTTCCACGGACACATAAAAGCAGCTGATCAGGTTGATATCACAGCCGATTAGTAGTTAGCTCGGAGTAAGCAGTTGATTGTAAAAATGAGACTGACCAAGACGTAGAAGAAGGAGGAGGCCAAGACAGTGGAGTATCGGTCCCAGTAGGAGTCGGCGAGCGGGGCGATGAGGAGAGGCAGCATGGAGGTGAAGCCGCACCAGCTGTTCACCATCTTGGCTGCCGACGAGTTCCCCATCTCCACCACATCCGTCAGGTAAGTCACCAGGTTCGACGCCACCCCTTTGAACGCAAACCGCTCAATCCCCGCGATCACTGCACACATACACATCCATCAGTGGATCGAATCAACCAGAACCTCGGTTAAGGAGAGATCAAGCAGAGGAAACCAGGCATCTTAAGTACCTATGAGAAGGATGCATGACTTGTTGAGTCCCATTAGTGGAGAAGGACAGGAGGGGATTGTTAAATCACTGGAACAGCCCTGAGATCAAAGGAAACAGCAAGGAAGACATGAATGTGGTGAAGAGAAAGAGGTGGCAGCATAGAACATTAAAGATTATTGTTGTGTTGTTTTGTCGGCCTCTCGATCATATTTTTTCTTTGTTTCTTATCTTTTCTGTAGTGTCCACCAACGTGATAGTAAGCCCATTAAGATGGTCTTTGTTTCTTCTTTTTATCAGTTAGAAAGGAGCTCTAAAGTAGTAGAAATTATTAATTCTTCCATATAATGAGTATGCCACATGACAATGATACTGTAATGTCACAAGTCAATCAAATTAGGCTTTGTTTTTTTATTTTTAAATTTTTATTTAAAAATATAAAAATAACTGAATTTTATTAAATTATGATACCATATCAGTACCATTACATAGTATAAAACAAGACTCTCTCCTAAAATAGATAAGAAGAAAAGAAAATAAATGGTACAAAAAGTTCCATTCTTGATGTTGGTAAGGTTACATGTTTTTTTATGAGGGAAAATCATTGCACTAAATCTTTTTATATTAAATTAAGAACAGTGACATTGCACCAAAATTCTTAATCCTAGTTCAAGACCACTATCAACACAACAATCTTCGACCCAATACAATGTCACTGTACCAAATCCATCATGTCAAAAGCAAGATCACTGTATCAGATTCTCGAATCCCAGTTAATCAAGAGCAATGTCACATCGCAGACCATCTTTCTCCTACAAAATTCACTCTCCCTCCTATATCAAGTCAGGCCTTACAAAAATCAAACATGCAACTGACAACCCCAGACAGATCGCCAGATAAAGGGACAGCATTGCATTACTTAGCGCAGCTCCTCCTTCACGGCCCTAGCCCCCTTTCGAATCACTTCTTATGGAATAAGGTTAACCCGGAAAAGAAATAATAAAAAAAAAAACGAAAATGAACCAAAGGGGCCAGTGCAGTACTCCCTCTCGTAGATCAACACGTTCCTGCTCGAGTTCGATACCGACTTCCCGTGCTTCTTTATTTCCACTTTTTTCCTCTTGATTTGCAGGAAACGAGACGAGGAAAGCCACTCCTCTCATATATCTCTCCCTATCTGAAGTCTTCGAATTGGATAGAATCAGTTTTGGCACAGCAGCGATGTGGTGTTGGTTTTGAATCTTTTGACAGTGTTAACAGCAACGATACATCTCTGCCTGTTCTGTTCTCTCCTCTTCCTTCGCATCAGCTTACTCAGTCCCATGCAAGCTTTGGGGGACACGTGGCAGCTCAGGCCACGTGTAGTGGCCATGCAACCCCTTTGACTGGTAAACAATAAATAACAATAATACTAATAATCAATATTATGTGGATTTCCATTTACAGGGAGTTGTCTTTATGTGTCGGACCAGGATGGCGACATTCTTACGACACCCCAAGTCTTAATCTTTAAAAGTATTATGCGCATTATCTTACCAGAGAGTAATATCCATCAATTTTCACAATTACATTATTTCCCATTAGCATAATGAATTTTAAAAACTTTATTAGTTTTCTTTATGAAATTCATTAGATTTCATCCGTCCATGCTAAGCATAACTCTACGGCTTTTTAATTGACTTTATTTTTCTATCTTTTTACATTCAAATCTTCGCTTTTGAAAAAGATTTTATGTTGAGAAATGCATATATTTAAAGCGTTAAATATAAAAATAAAATGAGGATATTATAGACAGAGAGTGAATTAATATTCATATATACCGTTAATATACGTGACACCGAACTCAAACATGATCAATTTTCCATGTTTTGCAACAAATTATAATCGAGCCGGACACTGAGGCTGCCTCCACATAATGTACACTAGACGCTTGCCATGTGATGCACAATGTATATTATCTAAATAAAAATTATTAGAAATATTTATTAATACAGATTGTAATAGTAATTATGTCAAATTAATTTTTCAAGTAAATATATATATATTTTTAACTTTTAAATTAGATAGTTATAAAAGTGGATTTTAGAAATGAAATTAGAATTCATAATCTGTATATCAAGAAATGAAATTAGAAAAACGAATCAGGTGAGAGAAGAAATTGGAAGTTTTAAATGGGAGGAAAAAAAGGCGAGGAGTGGGTAATTATTCAAGTGGAATTTACAATCATACTCTGATTTCGTCCCAATCCAAATGTCTGAAAGATTTCAATTTTTCTGCACTATGGGTAAAAGCAGAAAGAAAAAAAGTGACATCAAAGACGGGAGTCTTCCTCAAAGTAATAATAGATAATAGATAACGACATGTTGTAGATAAATACTTTCAAATGGACGGCATACGGCCATGCACCCAATATACTGACATTGAATCGTGACTTTTTATTTTACGAATAACAAAAATTTAATTAACATTTTTTCACGATACATTCCCGACAATGGGATAAATTACGATTATGGTTTATCTCCCTCCCTGTCTCTGGAAAACCACATATTCATTGAATCGAAAATGTATCCTTTTTCTCATTTGAAAGTGGACTGATTTTTAGAGAAAGGGCATTGCAACAATTGTTATGGCCAATTATATGTCACTTATGTGCTTTAAAAATCAATTCCATCCAAGCATTAATCGCTTTCAGCTGCGTGGAGGACTCTTCTTCTTTTCCTTTACTACTTTTGTTTCCTGGTGCGATGTCATCTCGTATCCGGTAATTCAATGTTCAGGACTAAATCAAGTTATGGTAGTTAGAGAAGCCATCCGTGTTAGAAACTGTAAATCGCCCCAATTCGAGATTTGATTCCGGGTTTCGTTCGATTCTCATTAGTATCTTTTCCTCTTTAGAACTATAGCCTCCTTTTTATAAATGGGATTCGCTGAAGTTGCATTCCATCTCCGACTTCGTCTCATGAGCTTCCAGGGGAACTGAACTTCCTTGTGCAAAAGCAACCTTGAGCATGAAAGTGGTGCCGATTGATTTGTGCCAAAGACCCGATACGGTAGGGTCTGATCTCGATCCACTGCACACTACTGTACGAGTTGTAATGGAGCCGAACAACGGAAGCCAAGGGTCTTCTCGACGAGAGATATATGCACAATCGATCAACAACTTCGTCTGGCTTTCTTTGTAATGAGAATCGTGCATTCAACGAGGACCCGATCATGCGTTTCAAATGAGCGATTGTACATACACACATCGAAGACGGAATCGAGTTCATAGGTGCGATTATCACACAACACGTTGCTTGATTAAGAATCTAGTTGCTTGAAGAAATCTCCAAGTTTCCAAACCGATTTGATCTAAATTTGAATTTGTGATAATTCATTCACAGTTTGGATGTGAAGTGATATGTGTATATATATATATATATATGTAAAAGAACTTTTAAAATCTTATCATTGATTGTTGATTGAAGAGATGAAGTGGTCTCTCTCTCTCTCTCTCTCTCTCTCTCAGATTTGTCTGATACATGGAAGATGTGTAAATGTTGGTGCTGAGTGAGAAGGATATCACTCCTCCTTTGTAGCTTTTAAGTCTTCCCCTTCTGTCACACCACACTCGACCACTGCCTCCATCCAGGGACAGATCCAGAAACTGTACTCGGCCGATGAATCTCCGTTAAATAATAATCTGATCAATTTAAAGGATAAAATTAGATAATTTAATAAAAATCGAATAAAAATATGCAGCATCTTAACATATCCGAACCTCGAACAACTTCTTTTAAGTGTCCCTCTTCTTACTGAGAGGTCTTAATAGCAAATGTCTAGATATTCGAGAGATGAAGATGATGAGTACTACTTCATGTAATCCTTTTTTTTTTGGGGAGGCAAAAAAAATGTTTTAAAAAAATCAAAATGCTGACTCAGCGGCCCACTAAACCTTGTTGGACACTTACTCATCGTCCAGGTGTCCCCAGGTGCCACTTTCTTCATCCGGCGAGTGCATTTCCTTTTTCTGAATCTGATCCACCGTCCTATCGTTTTCGGAATATTTTACAGGAGGAAATCAATCGATCCGGTCGTGGAACCGTTCAGCAAATGGAGAAAATAATTACGAACCATCGAATTCTGTTATTTAATCTATATCGTTAATAATAACTGTTCGATTAACCTATGGAACAATTCAGCGACAAGACTGTAAAAATTCTCGATTCAAAGATTGGTACAGGGTCAGGGACCATCCCGATGTACTCCTGATTCTTGTCCCAGAATCCTTTTGTTGATTCTCTTTTATAGTTGATTCAACTTTATTTTATCTGGTGGTAATATTTATTTCAGATAATCGATATTTATACCAATGAAAAGGAGAGCATGTCCTGTTACAAATGCGACGCTGCTCGAGGAAACACCCGCATTATTTGACAATGGGATCCGACCATGAGGGACAATAATTAACAGATTATTGGGAGGAGCCGATGTGTTATGAGAGAAATGTTAAATGACAAGTTTAAAAATTTAACACTAGAATGCATATAGAAATCCTCGGCGCTCCGGAAAAAATTTGCAGATAAAGAGGAGACTCTGTTAAATCATAAAATAAGATATTACATTTCTCGAGATACCATTCAAATCAACGAACCTCGTACAGATAAGAGGCGGAGTCCAATCTCCCGGTTCTTAAACTTTTCACCTCAATTCCTAGAGTTGCGAAGAGAATGATCGCGATTTTCATGCTTGATCGTTGTTCGCACCACTCTTGAACTTTGAAATAAGCCGGGCAAAATTTGGCCCGGCCCGATAATATTGGGTTTGGGCCTTCTGTTATCAGGCTGCACCATTATCGGGCCGTGCCAAGGTCTTGTGGAGGGCCGGGCCGGCTACTCCTTCGGCTCATAATGGGTTTTCTGTACAAAGCACCTTCTCAAAGCCCATTCGACATAGCAGGTGGGCCGTTGTTGGGATGGATATTCGGCGTGTAATACACAACGAAAATTCCTCGCTCGGATATTAAAATATGTAAAATAAGCACTCGAAAATTGTAAAAATTTTATACGTGTCAGGATCTAAAAGATTGAAGAAACACCAGTCAAATTGTAGCAAAACGAGTTAACGAGTGTTAATCACTCGACCAATCACTGTAGTTACTGCAAATCAAAAGCAATTTAGTCGGTGATTCCCCGTCGCATCATCGTAAGACATGACCATCTAAGATTTTTCTCATCATCCGACATTTTGAGCACAAGAAATTTAGCTAAAGTCTCCATAAAAGCTCAAATAAGGGTAAGATGGAATAAAAAGAATCCATAAACTTCCTACATCAACGTTGTTGATTAATCTTTTCCATAATTAAATAGGACAGTATAAGTAGATCATTTATTTATAACTTATTATAATTTAATTTATTTAAAATTTGTTAATTTACAATAGTAAGTAGAGCATTCTGAGTCTTCATTAATATACTATGTCAATTTTATCTTTTCAATTTTACAATTACGTGCATGTTTTTATTTTTAAAATTGTAAATAATACTGAGTGGGATGATAAAATATTAGAATTAAATATATATTATAAATTTTAATATGTAAATTAGATTAAAAGTAAATATAAAAATATTAAATATTAAATATTAAATTTCTTACACATTTACATATAATAGTATAAATAAAAGTAAAAAGAGAAAAGGAACACCCTGTGGACCCGCTTAATATCTAAAGCAACACGAGGGTAACCAACTTTTCCTTTTCCTGTCTCTTTACAAGCTCCTCTTTTCTCAGAGTCTCTCTCCCCTGTATTTAAAAGTACATTGGTCAGGAACAATTTAGATTCGATTTAAATCGATCTATTAATAGATAAGACAATTTAGATCATAAATTTTTTCTATTTATAACATTCAAAGACTGTTGAGCCACCTAAACAGATATGAATCAAATTAAGTCTGGCAATACGTATCGTGTCGTGTTTAAATATATCGCGTCTAAATAGATTCATGTCAAAAGAACCTCAAGTCATATACGACCTATTTAATAAACAGGTCAAAAATTTTAAATACAAACACAACTCGTTTAAAACTAGGTTGACCCAACACGACACGTTTAACCTGTATTACTAAATATGTGTGGTGTAATTGTAATTTTATCTTAGTACGTTTAAATGAATAAATGACTTTGATACATAAATACATAATTAAACGGATTTAATCGTTTCGTGTCGGGTTATGTGAGTTTAACTCAATTCAACCCATTTATGTAAACGAGTTACCCATTTAGGATCGACTGAAACCCGTCTAACTGCGTGTCGTATTGAATTATCGTGTCCTATAAAAAATTACCGCCGTAAATCACATCCGTGCTTGTGAGCTTTTAAATAGACCCAAACAGCCCCAGCTTGGCCGCCAATTAACTTACCGTGAGTGAAAACCTGACACAATCCTCGGCAGAAACACCTTACTTTCACTCATTTCCAACTTCTCCAGGATGTGCAGGCAGCTCATGTCTTCCATGCTTTGAGTACTCTCTCCTTCATCAAATGAACGTAGATCGATCTTCACAAGAATGAGAAGGTCTGCATCGGGCTCGGGACACCAGCACACTTGTCTCGGGACCAGAACAGTATCCGCAAGGGCCACTCTGTCCACCACCCTCGTACTTCTCAGCCTTGTTTGGTTCCTGTTCTCGGCAGCATTCCATGTCAATTCTGGGCCTGGAACAGCCGGAAGGACAACATCAGCAACGACGGCTTTATCAACTGAGCTGTTGAACCGGTACTTGAAGCTGGTTGCAAGACGGGAACGGCATTCCCGAGCTTCGACCCGGGATTCGGACCTCAACTATGTCAGCAAGAGAAGGGTCCCTAACGGCCCCGACCCCATTCACAACCGGTACGGATTCATGATCTTTTGATTCAATCTGTGCTCGTTTTGCTCGTTTCAAGCAACAACCCGGTAATTGGCTTAAATGTATATATCAGTTGTTATTTTTGATCTCACATTTTCATCAGCCGATCGATTGAAATGAATGGAAGAACTTTTCCGAGCTATCAAAATGGGGGAAAACTGTAGGGCATCAGTTTGCATACACAAGAAATGTTTAGTTTCAAACTCACGGACTGTCCGTTCACTTGCAGCACAGTTTGCCAATTGTGACATACTCTTTGTCAGGTAGGAACCTGGAGATTTTAAGTCGAGTTTTTGAATCTCGAATCCATAAAGATGAAGGGGAAATCAAATCAAGCTTGATGATGGTGCATGGGGGATGGTGATCAGGGACGGATCCAGAAAGTCTGTACAGGGGGGGCGAAACTCTATATGGAATTAAGATGAAGAATTTAGGGGGGGCGAACTATATATTATTCAATAAAAATGGGACAAAATCAAGTAAAATTTGCATAGAATCTCATGAAATTCCCGAGCTCAGGGGGGGCGATCGCCCCCCCGCGCCCCCCCCTAAATCCATCCCTGATGGTGATGGTTACAAACTTTAGCAAAAGCTTCTTTGAACATAATGGATCTTTCTCTTATTTTGATGAGAGGCTAAAAAGATATTGGGAAGCTCGAAGGGACCAGCCAATTGCATAGAATGGCTCTCAATATATCAAAACAAAAATGCATGTCACATCTTAAACAGAAAAACTATTCCTCGCCTTTTCATTAAAGAAGGTTATACTAACTGTAAAATCGACCATCCCGAGACGGTGCAATCTATCGTAAGCATCGTGACACCTGTGAAAGCGTAGTCGGGATCGTCTCGGGCATGGAAGCGGGAATTACGGGATGACTCTCTTCCTCTATTTCGTCTGTTTGCAGGAGAGTGGTGAAGTACAGGCAACCGCCCGGAGCTTGAAGGATGAACTTATGATCAACCACAATACCAGAAGTGTGCTGTACGGACAAAGTTCACCAGCAGAAGATTTCACCGATTGACAGTCCCGCGATTCGGTTTGTTGTGATGTGTGCTTGGTCATGCCAAAAGTTTTTTGACCGATGAAGGTATCCGGTAGCATTTCCTTTTGTTGTTCGATCGGTGTAATGTGGTTCTGCTAGGATGTTTGGTCCCGTGTGTGCATTGTGGTAAACATCATCGTCTCCGTATCGAAATATTGGATTAATCATTTTCTGTTCGCGAGTATCGATGTAAGAGAAGCTTGAATGATCTTTTTGCAGGAATCTGTCCTTCACTTGCTGTACTTGATATTAAGAGATTGTGAAATCTTACTTGGATGGGAAAAAACAGACCAAAACAAAGTTGCTGACACATACTTGGCAAAATATGGGAAATAGGGTTTCATACCGTGGCATTGTCTTGTCGGGACCGAGAAATTCTAAGTATAATTCTTTTCGATGGAATTATACATAATCCTTTGTTTGCATTTTCCTTCTACCCTTCTAAACATGTAGATATTGATAAAAAAAAATTGTAAATCTCCCTAATAATTGAAAGGGAAAATATGAAAAATGGAACAATAACCTAGAAGGGCAATTTATTCATAAATCAGGCCCCCTTTTCTTTATACTTTTTTCTAGATTTATTTGCAGTGTTTGCTTTAACTTAGTGGCCAGAGAAGCAGACGTAACCAACAAAAAAAAAAAAAGCAGATATATCAGCTAAAGTTGGCATCACTCTCGAAATATTTCATCCCCTGAAAATTGCCACGGCTGTCAGGGAAAGTTCCATTTGCAATCGAACTCACTATTGAAAAAGAGAAGATGAAACCGACAAGGATTGGACACAGATGGCCCGACATCTCTTTTCTTTTATCGAGATTTTGAATTCGAGTTTTTTGCATAGAAAAAAGAACTCATTATTAGAATGGTATCGCATTTTAGTGGATCGGCTTAATTCGAATAAGGATTACTCAGTACACATAGAAAAGGAAAAAAAAAAAAGGAATGGTGAATGATTGATTATCATTAGATTTGAAAATTAAGGCAAAGGCAATCAGAATCAGTAGAAAATGCCCAGGTAGTTAAGCTTTAATGCCTATTGCCTTATCCACATTTTGAGCATAGCCTTTGCTCATGTCTTCCTTGCCTATCAACCGTACTGATCTACTCTAGATCGTTCCGATTCTATCGAAGACCTCTGCAAAGTAATTCAATATCCTGGTGGGCTTCGAGTCACTTCTGTTTGTACGACCGCATCGGCGAACGATCTACAAGTGATAGATTTCCATCTTCCGATGATTTTTTTCCTTCCGCTTTGCCGGCAAAGAGAGTCGAGGGCAATTGAAGGAGGAGGAGGAGGAGGAGGAGGAGCAGCTGAGGGGATGAAGCAGCATTCCCTACGTTCTCGACTTTCCATTTTTACTCTTTTCACCTATTTCCATGGCTTTTGGCTTCCTCTTTATTGTGCGACTGATGATTGCTCGAGGGACAGGGGAGTGAGTCTTTAAAGCAACAGAAATTCAAAGTTCAGACATGGTCTTTTGTTGCATGGGGGACAGATTCTCTGCTCGTGCAAATTATATGCTCATAGAATGTTTTCTAGCCTTTTCAAAAAGCAGCCTTAACACCAACGCCACCGGCTTCTACATCTCTTCTTCAATTAGATCTCGAATTTGAGTATTGTAAATAGTGAAAATTCATGATCGAGAGAGTCTTTTCCCCTCGACGAGCCGACATGTCTCAAATCCGAATCGGTCGGCATCCATTAGTTTTTAGATACCAAGGTTCACACCGGAAGAAAAAGAAAAGCAGCACTGGCATAGAAATCCACGTCAAAAGAATTGTATCTTTTAATAGACCGAACATGATTGAACATGAATTAATTACATTATATTTTTGGATAATGGGTGGTGCAATAAAAGGTAAAAGCAGCCAGGATTCTATCATTTTGGGTACTTCCTATAATAACAATCAGAAAAAGAAAAGGAGAGCAAGAAAGGGAGAAGGAGAGAGGAGAAGAAAATAGAAATGCCGTGACGAGTTTGCAAAATTTCTCAGAATCATACTGAAAGAATTATTGAGGGCATGTTTGGACAGGGATATCCAACGAGTAGGGTCGGAAATTCGTGGCAGAAAGTCGAGCATTTGCGAAAAGGTTAGGTAAATCATCTGAGATTCGAGAAATGGGCAGGCAAAGACCGAATCCAGTTAGAACTAGAAGCAAGCAAGGCTAAAAGCTCTGGGGTGGGCAATGACAGCTCATGTCTTGGCCACCAGAAGACAGCAACAGAATGTTGTATACCTGGCTTCCATAAAAACAATTAACTCGAGAAAGCTGATCATCCTGATCCATCTGACGATCAATGGGATAGAATTCTATACCTACACGGTCGGTATCATCGAACCATAAGTTCCTTGGGCCAGAAGGTACATCTTCACACAACTGTAAGCAATCCTAAGGATCTGCATAATCTCAGGATCTGGTCACATCAGTTGGCTTCTGCCCTGTGCCCAGCTCCAGAAGGACCGCACCGAACGCATAGACATCCACCTTGAGGGAAGCTGCCATGATGCTTGGACTCTTGTGACCTGCGTACCTGAACTTGCCCGAGTCCTAGATAATGAAGCTACCCTCATTGGATTTCATGATGCACAACTATGGTGACAATTAGGGGAAAAGAAAACTTAGCAATGCCTTCAAGGGTCAAGCATGGCAAATTACAATCCATCTATTTCAACCCGAAAATAAAAATAAGTAAAAATTGCAATCCATCTAAAGTTGGATCACCCACATAAGATTTGCTAGCTCTACTTCCAACTTGATGCTCTTGCCCTGTGACACAACCCACATAAGGTTAGCGGTCGCTTTATCTCCACCAGTAAAATGCCCCTTCCCGACTCGGATCATATCATATTCTGAAAGCCGGCTGAATCGAGAAGCACTGCCTTGATCTGCTCCGGGAGGACGTCTTGGCCTTCCCTACATTGCTGAGACACAGAACGCACAGGCCACATGACCCAGTTTATTCAAGCTTGAAATGTCCATTCCAGAAAATACATCAACAAATCCAGTATGACTCTCTCTCAAATTTTTCATACCAGTAGGATAGAATCTCTCGACGTTGCATACACACTTCTGAACAAAACGTGATTGTGTTTATCTTACAAGGTGGTCCAAAATGGCATTGGATTTACATCGAACTATGACGGGGACATGATGCAGCATCATTATATGAAATTCAGGTTTCACAATGATCTAAGGTCTGTGGATCAAGTTCTCCAAAATAATAAGATAACACTAGATGCTCTTGAAATAGATGCATAGAGAAAACACATCATAACCACTTCCAGATTGCTTAAATCTAGCCCACTTGGTGTACTACACCACAAGCTCGTCCTGGATAATCAGTCTCAGTAATATATAGATATAATATATCAGAGTTTGATATACATTCAGAAGTAGATAAAGGAATATCGAGTTTACCGAGAGAGAGAATGAGAGGGAGAGAAGGAAGGTTACCTCAGCTCTGAAAACGTCCAAGGCAAACCCATTAAAGCAGCTAATAACAGCCTGCTGAATGTCCAGTCCAAGGTTGTCAAGAGCCCTCATGGTGGAGAGCAGAAGGCCTGGTCTCCTCGCACAGAACATGTGGATATTCACAGCCCTTCCTTCCCTCAACCTCACTTCCACCTACAAAGAAAAAGAAGTCCCGAATTCACACTTTTCAAGAATATTTTCAAGAATAGAATCATTGGTCCAACAACTGTGATCCCGACTTTGGCCTTTGACATTTAAACGCCAGGCTCAGGAGCCCATCATTCCAGAAGCATCCTAGCTGATATAGTATTGCAATTCAAGGACATTACAGAACACTCTTTTATTGCATCTGAATGCAATAGGATAGAACAAAATTACTCTTACCAAATATCGATCTGTGCAAGATTTGACATATCAACTAGGCAGATCAATTTAGATTAGAGTTAGCGCCAAACACGAGATTAACAGGAAAAAGGGGTACTCTTGCAGGTTGGCCTTTGGGGCTTGGCAAGGAGCTCGGAGCAAGCTCTTCCTTCACGCGGCAAGGGAGAGTCGAAGGGGTGGGAGTCAATGGGTGGAAGTTTGTCGAAGAGGGTAGAGCTCCAGGCGGGGTAGACTCGAGCTCGTTGTGGAGGTCATTGATCCTCTGCAGAAGCTCCTTTAGATAGTCAATCGCGTCCCCGAGGATGGAAGCCCGGTCCATCTGCAGAACGAGCTCAGAAGCAACATTAGAATTCATCAAAAACAGAAACCGCAGCGCACACTTCAACTGAGCACACGAAAAGTGACAGGCAAGAGGATCTAGAGCACGTTTCACGCAGAGAAGTGACCTAATCTCCATTAAAAATTCACGAACTTTCCACCTTTTCAAACCACAGACAAATGCGGAGCTGCTTTATCAAGCTTCAGAATTTAACTTTATTGCTCGAAAGAGATCATACCTTTTGAAGATCGAAAAGTTCAGCAAAAGCATTTTTCAAGCAGGTTCTAAGCAAAAGAAGATGACCCAAAAAAGTTCTTTCTTTTCTCCGTCCAAGAGTTATAAAGGGAATTAAAAAAGCACTCGATGGATAACTCTGAAGCCATAAAATAATGAAGAAATGATGCAATTTTTTTAGCAGAATAATTAAATCAGCGATCGAATTTACCTTGCTGATTTTGGGGACCACCGACCTGAGCATGTAGAGTCGGTCGTTCAGCTTCTTCCTCCGCCTCCGCTCGGCCATGAGATTCTTTGCCGGCAGCCCCTTCTTCTTCCCCTTCTGGTCTGCCCCCACCGTCACCGTACTGTTGTTGCCCACCGAAGCCTCATTCTTCCCACTGCTATCCCCACCTCCGACAGCAAGCTTACCGCAGGCGCCACTCATAATCTGATCATTCCCCTCATCGGAGTCATAGTTGAACCCCGACACCACATCATCCCCGACAATCTCCCTAACGTCCTCCTCAACCCGTTTCCTCCTGTTGTCGAATTCCCCGAAATCCGGACCTCCTGAGATGCCGAGCTTTGCCGCGCGTTTCTGGAATAGGGTTGGCTGGGCCCCTATCTGGGGCAAAACCTCTAGCGGTCGCAGAACCTTGGGACGGTTGAAGAACATCGGAGGGTTCAGGCCCGACGGGCCGTCGAAACCCTCGAAGAATCCGAGCAGGCCGGTGCCCAGCTCGGGGGGAGCGACACTGGTGGCGTTGGGGTTAGAATTGGGATTCGGGAGGAGGTTGGGGGGATTGAAAGTGGGGAGGAAGTGGAGGGATGCCTCGGGGGCTAAGTCGAAGCCGAGGAATGGAGGCTGGGTAGGGGAGCAGGCGGATGAGGAAGAGTCGAGGAAGGCGAGGCTGTGAAGGTCCGGAGGGGGCTGCTGGTGGAGGGCGGTGGCGGCGGAGAGGTCGTGTAGGGGTTGCTGGTGCTGCGGCGGTTGCTGGGAGTTGAAGTACCAGCTGGCGGCGGGGTCAGAGTCGAGCATGGACCTGAATGACATGGACATGGACATGGACATGGAGATATCGTCCTGCTTGGGTTCCGGCTCCGGCTCCCCGGCAACAGTGGCGGCAGCGTCGGGATTCTGAGCCCACGAGACATCGTCGTCGTCCTCCGGGACGCCGTCCATCCAACCGACGCCGTTGGGACCCAGCACCATCTCTCTCTTTCTCTCCGTTTCTTGCTCTCTTTTCTCTGCGTCGACAATTTCCGAGAGAGAGAAGGAAGAACAAGGAAGAGGATGGCTTTCTTCAGGCCATGAAAGAGGACATGGAGAAGTTAAAGAAAATGGAGGAGAGGACAGATCAGCTTTGTCTGTATATGACTGCCCTTCGTTCCCCCCTCTCTCCCTCTCTCTCTGCCCCCCGTCCTCCTCCACCGTCTGCTCTGCTCTTCTTCAGGGCTTTCTCCAAGTTCTGGTTACGGCTGTCGCTTAGCCTATCTCTTCCTTTGGGTAGATGAAAAATGTAAATTTATCAGGCGAATGAGAAGAACAAATAGTTACAAATTACATATATTAAACGATGTCTTTCTTTTTTACTTTCTTAAATTATTATTAACATATGAAGGTCACAATTTAAAATTTTTTTATATTAATAAAAATATTTTAAAAAATAATAAATTCACTAATATATAATTTTTTAACATATGCTATTAATATCTAGAAACTTATTTGATTACTGATTAATTTAATTCAAGTTGAGTCAGTTCATTAAAGTTTAAAACTCTTCCAGTATTAATTTTCTCAAACCTAAAATCTTTACTTAAAAAAATATTTTATCACTTAAATAAACTTATCATACTGATCACTAATATGTAATTAATATTAGAACTCTTTCCTTAATTCCATCTCACTCTCTTTTTCTCCCCCTTTATTTCACTATTATTTTCCTCTCTCCTACTATTTGCTATTTCACATAAAACCAGTTAAATTTCTTTCTTTGTATTTTAATATTTAAATTATAAAAATTATACATTCAAGATATTAATTAAAATTAAATTTATAATTTAATTATTTGCATGCTTACTCTTAATAATTTTATTAAATAATAAATTAGTGAGTAATACAAGTCAATATAATTTCTCATGCATTTTAATTAAAATGATAATTTTTTATTCAATTCGAAAACCATATTATTATACTGAATTCTTTTATCTTTTTATTTGCGAAGGACACGACAGGAATTGTTTGGCAATTCGTACGGTTGTACAATGTAAAGAAGACTAGAAAACGAATGGGAACAGTCACTATGTCGTGAACAAATCTTTCGTTTCCCCTTTTTCCTTCAATATTTCAATTCGCTGACCATCGGTTGCTATCCTTACTCTGGATGTGATGAGGTTGCTCTTGTAATGGCGAAGTTTCGAGATTGAATGCACGGGATCTCTCCGAGCTTCACGTATCACGATTCCCGACTCGGTCGTCCGAGGTTAGCGCATGCTTCTCGTTGCAAGTTCGGGGCTCCGACCTCGTGTTACAGCAAGCAAGCAGTTGAAAAATCGCACGAGTAACTCGTGGGATCTGCATTTAACAAAAAAAATGTCAAAATATTATACGAATCCCACAAGTATCTTTTAAGATAATGAACTTGATTGGTCATGTACGAGAGGAGTTAGTATATCGATTTTAGTAAAATATGCAGATGTACCGAGCACCTTACGTAAATAAAAGTTAATCCCTACTCGTGGAGAAAGTTTTCAGTGAAGCGATCATACCACGTCACTATCGTTTACGGGGCATATCTGTCCAATCACGACTTGACATGTTAAATCCTAAAAAAATATAAAAAAAAACATTAGATAAATGGTGAACCCTAATTGGAAGTAATATATAAATGATAAAAAAATATTTAAAAAACCTAATAAATTGTGAATTCTAATTGAAAATAATATAAAATAGTGAATTCTTGTTAGACGAATATATCACGTAAGTGATGCTGACGTGATATAACCGTTCCACTAGAGACTTTCTCCTGCTCGTGCACAAATGGTAAATCCTAAATCACAGTTTTGGGAACTCAAAATCAAGCTGATAGAGGAATTTTAAGGCGATCTTATCTTTTCATGTAATGTAATTAATTATCAACTAAATTTTAATAAATAAATAATTAAATTGATATTAATTATAAGGTAAATTACATAAACCCCATGAATCAAATCCCAAAAATATGCCAATTCTACATGGAAAAGGTGGAAGGAGTTGAAAGCACATAAATTTTTTTGTTAATTTTTCTCTGACTCTTTAAAATTTTTTCGTATTTTTGTAATTTTATTATTGATATTAATATGCTGATTAGTGGGCTGTATGAATTGCCAACTGTCATATTCATGCCACGCAAGATTCCACATTGGTCCTAGATAAATAAGACTAACAACATTTTAATGGAAAATCGATGAATAACGGAATGAAAAAAATGGAGCAAATCGCATGATTTTTAAACTGAAAATAAAGCAACTGTTATTTTAGAGAATTTTAAAAAATCACGTAATTTTTAGATAATATTTTACAGAGAATTTTCTTTTCACTTGCGATCCCTTTCCCTTCCATTAACCTCCAATTTAAACAAGAGGTTCGGTTAACATCTTAACGAAAATTGCACTCAAGGTCAGACTGCATTAATATAATTAACAATAATTATGATAATTATACGATCCAATTGCATATTCATCACTTAAAAAAAAGCCGAGTCACGTAAATCAATTTACATCAATTTTTTACTTCGCTGTTTATTATTTTCCTTGCTAAAGTGCAAAAGAAACCTTCATTATAATGAGAAGACAAAATTAGCCTAACATGTCATTATTAACATCAATTACATCAATCAGCGCCTGTAATTAAGAGAAGTTAATCATTGCTAACTGAAAAAACTGCCGTCAAGAACTCCGCCAGGCACAAGCCACTCGTGCCGAGGTTTCGAAAATCCTAGCCGTTGCTGTTGTGAGCGGTCGGCTCGGGTCTGGTCTGGGCAGGGATGGCAATCAATCGGGTGGGGGCAAGTCCGGCATATTAGAAGATTCAGCCATGCCCGACATTCTTGACGGGTCGACCCGGACCGATTTACAAAAAAACAAGAGGTAGCAAATATTATATAAAATATAATTTAAAATATCTATAACTATACAGGTAAATAAATTCAGAATAATTAGCATTCACATAAATTTAATAAAATAGAACGATTATTATACAATTTATGATGAATGTTATCTATCCGTTTTAGACGTGAAAAGTAGGAGCAGGGTCCGTCGACACAATCTCCCACTATCAACTCATTTGATAGGGTACTTCTTAGTGGATCACCCTGATTCGAAGGTTTGAAAAATGATTATGTGCGTTAGATTTCTGAATATCAGGTGATGCACATAAAAGAGCTTATGTCCGTGTCCAAAACGGTTGATTAAAATGAATCGACATCATTTTCTTGGAAATAAAGTTCCGAGTTTAAGTTTTTTGAGTGAAAAAGATTCATACTTAAAAATGTTTTATCTTTTTCGAAAATAAATTTTTCAGAGATTTATCAGATTTCTTACTATCAAATGAGGCTCGCTCGTTATGGACGGGACAACTTTGGAATCAACATTATTACTATGTGGGGGACCAAAGGAAGAAGAAAGTAAATGCGAATTTGATCGATCCAAAGTCCACTCAACCAGTGGCTCTCATCGGTTCTTTCCCACTCGATCGCGAAGAGCATATAAGCCAAGTAACCTGAAATTCTCGAGGATTATTGAACGAAAATTGCCAATGCCAGAGACCGTCGTCTAATATTATTACACCGAATCTGCTAGTTATTAGCAAACACGGTGTTAATCAGCCTATGCGAAATCATAGTAGGAGTTCATGCAACCGTGGTATATGTTCTTTCACAAGCTTTTCTCATATTTTTTTACACCCGATGAGGACTTCGAAGGCTACACCCGACCTCACGAGGATTCACCCTGTTGAACTTGTCTTCAGCAAAATGGTTCGAAGATTGACCGTTCCGTAACGTAAACCTAGAGGGGGATGGATTGTGCCATTAGGGTCCGGGTATGCGTGCCATTAGAACGTGGGCTGGAATAAGTTTCTTCGCCGTGAAGAAGAGGGAAAAGGAGAAATTCCCGGTGAGACATGTCGAATTATCTCGGCGGAGTCCCAAGCGGGGATGTCTCTCTTGAATCGTTCAATCAATTTTACAATCAATGATACAATAATAACAGCATAGTCGGGCTCCCAAGTATCTCGTGAGCCCTGTCCAATTCACCGCCACCCACCTTCGCTTTCGAGATTTCCCGGAGTTTAATTTCCTTCTGATAGGATTCAAACTCCCACTTGTCCGATCTCCCCCTTTCAGATCTCCGCGATATCCCCACTCGGTTCTCTGAACTTCCTCGAGTCTCCTCGATCCGACGACCCAACACGAGAAACTCTTAAATCTCGATGTACATGACGAATAAGAACAAATAAAATTCCATTAGATTGTACGGATTCATGACTCGCGTGGACAAGAGATCACTCATCCGTTTCTGATAACCCAATGGCGCATCTTCGTGCCACGCGATCACGGAGGAATAATGAGGAAATTTTCATGAGATCATGCCACAGTTTGAGTTAGATGTTTTCTACACTAGCATCAAAAACCCAATACAAATGAAAATCCACACTACCAACTATCGACTTAATCATTTTTAATAGAACACTAGTCGAACATTTTTTTTTCCAGTGTGTACTATCAGTATTTATAAATTTAACGGGTCCAGACTAATCCAAATCTAGTCGGGTCAGCCAACAAGGGATAAAATCCTCCCAAAGTTAGTTTTCTCTACTTATAAAAATCCAAATCCGAGACATCTGTTTAAGGGGAAGATGCGCCGAACCATCTCAACCAGTCTACTTTGGTAAGTCCAATATCTTTTTAAACCAATAGAAAATATACAGCATATTTTTTAAGGGTATTTGCATGTATGACACCTTTATCTAGTAAATTTTTATTCCCTCAAAGCAATGTCTCGGGTTCAATTTTTATGAATAGAGTTGGGAGAGCTTTACATTTAGTGGGCCCTCCCGGTTCAAACTAGAATAGTCGGGATCCGTTGGATTTCTGAATATCATTGATAGATAGTGAAAAAATTTACAATCTCTCTCAATCTTTGTTTTTTTTTCAACTGCGCGGTGCCAAGAGATTTCATATTTATTCACAATTTGGAAGCTTTTTTAATGTTTATTTGACTGCAGTTAATAAGTAATTAATAATCATAATTATGTTAAGTTAAAACTATTCAAATAAGCCAACTGAATTAATTTTTGTGGCCTTTATAGTCTTTTTTTTTAATTATGAAAAATCGATCGATGGCCTCTCTTCGTCCTCCATGCACTGCGCATCTCTGTCTTCACGTGAAACTTCAATTTCAATTCTAACTATGATAATAGTTTACAATAACATACGCGTAGTGAAAACGAGACGTGTCAAACATGCACACTATGGTTTCGGCCCTCTCGAGGCATTACTTGACTTTTATAGCGGCCGAGGAGGAGGAGGAGGTGGCGGCGTGGGACGAGGGAATGGGTGTGAATTTAAGAAATTTATCTGAAATAATAAAAATGATGAAATAATATAATTTAATTTAAAAATTAATAAAATTATATAATACATTATAAATCCTTTCTAATTCGAGCATTATTTTTTAATTAATAATTACTCTTAGTGATAAAGGATTAATGATAGTGAATATTATTATTTTGGTGATGATTTATTTTTTATTTTTATGTTTTTTGGGCGAATTTTTTATTTATTTATTTATATTCATATGTAGGAGGGGACAGAAGAGAGCCGTTAGCCAAACTCCCGAACATGGAAATGTACAAACCGCGGGGCCCGTGTCATTTAAGGATTTTTTGTCATCTAAACTTAGCTAAATTGCATAGAACTCCCTCTACTTTTGTTTGACGCCAAACCACCCTCATAATTATTAAAATACCACAAACAGACCCTGTTTGGTGTTTGTACCACAAGCTCAGGGATTGATTTCAGGGAGATAAATCCTCTCCCGAACTCGGAAATATTTTTAAATTTTAATGTAAACTTAACTTGTTTTCTTTATATTTTTGTTAAGTTATTAGACTTCGTCACCCTTAAAAAATCAATCATACCACATTTCATGCTATTTCGCGTCCTTTAGACAGATTTTATGAATCCGTCCTTGTACAAGCTGATGTAATGGCTTGACAATGAAGACTCTTTATTAGAGACCAACTTCCATATAATAAGTAGATCTGTTGTTGCATATAGTTTTGAATGCATAACGATATCGAACGTGATAAAAGTCATCGTCCCAGATTTAGCACATGATAGCCGGTGTTAAATATCCATCCGAGCCTGCAAAAGTTTTAAGCATGTTGCCACCTGCAAGTATAAGCTGTTAAGCAGTTGTATCCCATTTTATTATAAATCAGGTTCCAATCTCTTATTTGCTCGATGTGGGATTGACTCTTCGACAACCGATATATCTTATCGGTCGGGTAATATCATCGAATGCGTGCCAGTCCTGATGCCCGATGCCCGATGCGATGCGGTCTCTTTCTGGGAGGGGAACCATGAAACAAATGAGAAAGATGGGGGGTGCTATCGAGTTGAAGGGCAGGTTATGGGCTGGGGTGGGGCAACTGGGAGGACAGGGTCTCATTAATAAGCGAGTGGCACATCTCGTGACTCCTTTTTATTGACATGAGAAGATCAAGCTCCATAGTCCATGCATATACTATATATATATATACACATACACATATACATACACAATAAATGTACATAATTCAATTCAAGTGCTTTTATGGCAATATATGATGTGAGAAGATGTAGTACACTCATCTGCTTGCAAAATGCATGTTGGATGATAAACATTTAATGTTGGATATGTAATATATGTATGTATGTGTATGTGTGTGTATATATACATATGTGAGACAGAGCATATGAGGTTGGATCACCGTGAAATCCAGATTTCAGCTGGATTGGTTTATTAACAAGTAAAAATTTTTGTAAACGTGACAGTGTTGATGTGATGTTACAAATTAATAAAATTTGGTTATTTTATTTTTTTAATAAATCCTAAAGACAAAAAAATTAATCTTAAAAATAACTGAATTTTATTGGTATATAATATTACAGTAGAAGTATTTCTGTTACATCTATTTCCCTTGCCATCTACATAAATATTTTTCGACATGCAGAACCCGATTTTTATAAATTTAATGAATTCTGATTAATATAAGTTGAAACTTAGTCGGCCTACCAAGAGATAAAATTTTTAAAATTCATAAGTTATTTTTTTATTTGTGATACTTAGAAGGGAAGAAGTCTATCAAGCGGGTTGGTCACATCTTTATATATTTCCTGTGCATATCTATCCATCTTTTTCTGTACAGCTGGTCATGATTGCAGATTCTCCCTCTCACTGAAAATGTTTATTCCCTGTTCCCCGGTAAAAAAATCTTATATGACAATTATTTCATAATAATATGGTAAAAAAAATTAATTAAAATACTTTAATTAATAATAATTACGACAATTATTCAAATGAGTATCATCACCTTATTCGTTATTTTGATTAGCGCTTCTTCACATCTCATGGCAATATAGAATAACCCGAGAATTTCTCCTCCAACGGGGGACTGGTCGGATTTATCATTGCACGCATCGAATCCTCATCACCTTTCTTTCTGCATTTGTCTTGTCCAAAAGCTGGCATTTAAGCATGTCTACAGCAGGAAAAAGAATGTACACAACACTGTGTTTAGATTCTGTTGCACTTCCTATTTTCGCGATGAATCCGCGCCTCCGGATCGAACATCAACGCGTCCCGTGTCTACGATGTTATTTCTTTCTACGGTCGATGCTTCGTTTCCACCGTACAAATACGGATCAGATAACGGATGAATCGGTTTCCAAAATGTTAGTTGTTTCCATTTCAGGTCAAGGTTTAATCTTAAATGAGCTTGATGACGACAACTAATGATGCTATATTCAACATTTAATGCTGACTTGACTAGCCAAAGGTTAATTAAGCAAACAAAACATGTAAAGAAGACAAAGGTCAAATGTCATGCCAAAGGAATACTCACATGAGTTGGTTGAATTCGTCCGAACAGTCGAGTTTGCCGGGCTTATATTAGATATTGTCGGGTAAAAAGATTCGGATATTATATTGTTTTTAGTACTGGGTCTCATAACTGGCTGGACCCGCTTCACCCAATAATTAATGGGATGTTGTACATAGTTCTCTTTTAAATATCAAGATTTATATATTACATGATCGATGAGGTTTAACATTCATAAATATATAGGAAAATTCACGGGGAGTTTGGATTAGTCAGGATCCTGTTGGATTGTATCAGAAAAGAATTATAGTTATCTATACTATTATATACAAACACATGATTTAGCAAAAAAAATGTAAACATGTGAAAAGTTTGATGTCTTTTTCACTTTTCATATTCTCTCTTAATACAATTTATATATTAAAATTTATGACATATATATATTTCCGGATTAAGAGTAAAACAATAATTTCGTTCATTTTTCTCTCAGTGCGAATCTACGATCCTAACAGTAATGATCTTTCATTAATTGTTAAATTTCTCGTATTTCACTCCATACCTATAATTTTAGTAGCAAAAATTCATCATGTTTTTAAACAAATAATTTGAAATTATAAAAATAAAAGTAAAATTCACATAGTATACTGAAAAAAATTGAGAATGTTCTACTTACTACTATAAGTTAACGAATTTTAAATGAATTAAATTGTAAAAAGTTATAAATAAATGATATAATTATATGAATTCGTCACAATATTTCACATTTATTTATTTTTATTTTTATTGTGCTTAGCACAAGTCCGTGTCTAGTATATACATATATATACACACACACATGTCATACTCACCCATGCACAAATATGTATGAATGATGTTGGGTATCAAGGCATGGGTGAAGACCAAATTTAATAAACTAATATCGAGAAAATTGATAGTTGGAAGAGTTCTTGGGAAGCAAATCAATAGGCTAAATGGATAACATCGGGAAGCAGAGCTTGGCCCACCTAGAAGAGTCGTCCAAGTCCATTTCCCTCTCCAATATTTGGGCCGAGCTTTTGATCGTTTTAACTTTTAATCCGAATGTGAATTATTATATATAAAGAAAAAAGAAAAAAGGACGAGGAGGACGATGAGGTACAACTTCTGTCCCGTCTGTCTCGACGTTCGCCTTCGGTCGGGGATGGATTTAGAAGGGTGCAGAGCAGTGTCCGCCCTTAAATTTGCATGATGGATGATTGCAAATGATTTAGACAATTCGAGTTCCAGGACGATAGAATTTCATTTTATTTGAATTTCTGTCTTCAATCTAAATGGTTCGAGTGCATGGTAAGTTGTGGAAGTTCCAACTTACGAATTTTTTAGATAGGAATTACCATCCAAGGCTGGCGCCGGTCGTGTCTCCAACCTCTGGATTTTAGTACGACGATTAAGTAGGACCATATGGGATGAGAATACAACTCGACTTCTGTCCCGAACTTTCCAAAGCATTTGAATGTGGCTATGGAGCCACGGATTTATTAGGCTACATTGTTGGCTTCTGTGTGGATGCACAGACACGAAGTCCAGGTAGATACGGATGTTGTTCTTTTGACTATCGATTTGGACCGACCAAACTCTAGATCCCGTGATTCGACATGGACTATTTCACATGACCTTGCGCTGTCTCCGTTCGTGTCTCATCATGTGTTTTAACTGGATAGAAGAACTTGGAAAACAATCGAACACCCACTTTTATTTGATTTATAAGGAAGTAGGTACCAGGAATATCGATGACCAGATCATTGTACGATGGCGGAATTACGAATTAGCTCGGGACAAACTCCTCCCGAAAATCTTTTCCAGGACGAATCCTCTAAATCTCGACATCTTGAACGGGCTACTGCTGTTTCTGTTGCTGTCAACCCTCTTCAGGTCGATTTTCCGGCGAGTCATGCATTCCTGGAGTGTCCTCATCTCCGTCTTCAGGCCTTCAATCTCTGTTCGGAGCCCTCGGATGATCCCCCGTTTCTCCTCATTCCTCCTCACCAGCTCCGCCTGCTCCCGAAGGCTCTCCTCGATCAGCCTCATCACCTCAAACTGACACCGCTCTTCGCTCTTCTCCCACTCGGAGTATCCAGTGATGATCTGGAATTCCGGAAAAGGGGCAATGTTCACTTCCAGGACTTTATCAGTTGGCCTTGGAAGATCAAAGTCGGGGTTCTCAGGGTCTTCGACTATGGATTCGGGGTCAGAGCTGTCCATCGCTCCAGGATCATCACATATTCCTGAAGCAATCGCTGCCTCCTTGGAACCGGACCTTAGCTTATCATGGCCTTCCGCCAAAGAGGAGTAGGATCCCTTCAGCTCTTCGAGAATTCTCAGGATTTCCTGTTTCTTGCTGGGGACATCCTCAGACCTTGTTGGGAAACAGTTCTTCTCATCTTTCAGCCCTAACAGTGACTTGATAGCATTCACTTTTGCATCGAATTCTGCAATTGATCAAACAAGGATGGATTTCAGCATTACAGAAGTCGATCGTGCATGTTTCAATGAAATCGATCGGATGCATTCCTGTCATGAGACCGTTATCTGACCACAGGAGTGCTGATGATTGGTGGAGAGAATCGAGAGAAGTGTTGAAATGATCCCGGAAATGGCTGTCCAACCCCACTAGAATAAACAAAAGTACATTGCATTCGATCCCGAGACTGCATAAATCTAAATGTGTACATACGGACGGACAGATTTCTGACCCGATACGGAGTCGTGGATGCCCTGGGAATGATAGTTTCGGTGAGGAGTGTCGATGTTATCCAATCCACTTTCGCATGCCATTGGGGAGGGGATCGAAGGAGGAGGGCTAGGATGAAAAAGAAACTAGATGAGCAGGAGAAACCAAAGCAGCAAGTTAGGAACCTCTCTTGGGAGAGAATCATATAGCCTTCGTAGGGCAGCAACTCAATGTTCATGTTTATACATAATGGAGGATTTCAATTTCGGGAAGGTGGAATTAATTATAGGGAAATTCATTAGCTTTTATGTTGCCAATATAAACTCATTTTATGGGTGCTCATGAATTTCTAAAGATTTTTCAAATTTGAATTTTGTAATTAGGAGCCGTTTTAGCTTTAACACTCTTTTTTTATTGGAAACGAGGATGAGAACCTAAGAGACAGAAGAAGAAACAGATGATAAATGGGTACAAAATCTTTTGATCCGAAGTTAAAAATAAAATTACTGGATCAAATACATTTTTTTTTTTCATATTACGTAAAGGAAAAATGGTTGTTCTTTGAGGATAGTCTTCTGTACATAGACTCTCTAGTCATATGAGGAAAGAAGAAATCTCGCAGGGTTAGAAGCGAATTGAATTTGGGATTTCTCACTTTCATCCTCCACATTAGGTTCTCCATTAATGACTTGATTGGTCGAGTCAAAGTTTTCTCAAATGGGTAGGCAGGCTATGGCAGGAACTCGATCCCGGTTCATTCAAAAAACCAACGGGTCCGAGTCTTGTGTCAGATAATTTCCGGTTGCTGCCACAGTCATCTCCTTTAACCTTAGAACTATACATATGGATGTTTGAATAACAACAAAAGATTCATACTGGCCCTCTAGTACTGTCTCTTATGGATTACAATTCATGTCTAGAGGCCATTAGTACGTGCCTATCGACTATGCTCTCAGGCGGTTCATTCCCCGAGCGTAATCTTCTAGGTTCCCTAAACGATAAAACGATACAATACCAATAGGCCGTGGTCTCGATCCGAGCCAAGATCGATATTTTCTTCAATGAATAAGGAAAACCGTTCTCCTCATTTCGTACCTTCCGTGTATTCTTCTTATCTAGAATGAGGGTCAACTTCTTGGAAAATGGCAAGCATACCTCCATCTATCTTGTCCCTAATAATTCATCAAGGAGAAGTTTCAATCAAGTAAATGTTCGAAACAGATACTAACTAGAGTGAATTGGTTGAGATTTTAGAATGTCTATTCTCCTTAAATAAGGTATTGGGTTCCAGTCTTGTAAACTAGATTAGCCAGGTTCTAAAAAAGAATATCCAAAACGGGTGGTAAACTTGCAAGTTGAGAGGTTGCATTTGAAAGTAGGGAATACCCAAGTTAGATTCTTTGCTTGTGTCTCGTTTAAATTGAATGTTTCGTTTAAATTGAATGTTTTAGATCTCGTAATCCGTCTGCTTAGAAAATACATCTAAGAGATATGGAAAAAACTTTTTAAGGGCTCAACTATGAGAATGCCTTGTGTTACACATAGGGTCTTACACGAGTTTAGAAATTGTTCCGGTGTCATGGAGAACCTCCAAAGGCATTGAGTCTCAGGTGAGGGAGTCTGAAATCACTTGGAATGGTGATGGCGTATGATCTTTCTAACAAATTCTAGACGACGTGTGCAGGTGAGAACATGAGAGCTCAATTTGAGACTCATTTTATAATGGGCATTGGCAATTGGTGGTATCACTAGGGCTCTAATCTCCCGCATTTTAAATTAATTTTAGTTCAATCTCTTACTTCGCTCGTGATTGTTTCATTATGCGTAGAAGATTTTTTTCACATTTATCAGTCAAGTTTCGAATTTCTCATTCTATCGTCTCACCCGAAACTACTCAGACCACAGCTACAAAGGTTATGGATGTGCCTCAGGTTCAGGACTCCGCCGGGTTCCAGGAAGGTTCGTAGGTTCTCGAAGTGGTGGTTGATTGATTAATTTAACTCGCTTTAGCTGTCGTTCCCGTCGTTTTGGATCATGTGTCGATATTCTTTTCTTCTAGGAACAAACATTTTTAAAATTACTAATTCCATACCATGTCCTGATTAATTCATATTCGAAACGGGTCAATCTATTAAGGGACAAAACTCTCTTAAAATAATTTTTCTGCATTTACTACATCTAAATTTAAAATCTTATTTGAAGAAAATAGAAATTTCACCATATAAAATAAATTAGATTAATGTCAGCTGAAATGTTTGAGTTGAGCATGAATCCAACCTGTCCGAACACCATGCGAATCTGAAGTAAACAAATGGAAACCGAAGAAAGCGGACAAGAATGAGTCGTTGGGCAGACTAGGTTGGAAATTGAAGGCGGCGTCGACTTTTCCAGGCAGATGGTGAAATTGAATTAAAATGGGGACAGGTCAAAGTCAAAGATCAACGGCCTCAGTTTTATTTCGATTTTGATTTCCCTCCAGCATTCGTGCAATAATACTGCAATTATGACCTTAGAAAAACGGCTTGTCTTTCGACCGAATTACGGTTTGGCCCGCCGCCTCATGGGTATTGTGTTTCTTGTCAAACTGGCCGGTCCGTTTTCCTAGTTAAAATCTAACCGCACCGATTAAATACTGTAAGGGACAGCCGGATTTATCCTACAGTTGGGTAGGTCTAGAAGAGATCAGTTCTTTGTACATCCAAACCATAAAATGATCGCGATATTGCGTTAACCGAACTAGTGTCGGTACTGGTTGTTCAGTTCATCTCACACATTCGTGATAGAACACAAAATCTCTAATATTATATAATAGGGCGGTTCCATCATTACTGTTGCTACCCTGATATCCGAATCACATATATTCCATATATTTTTCGGATGTAAGATTTACCTTTATTAAATGTATCAACCGGTATATCCTGCTTAAAAAGCTGTTGCTAAAGACTACATTTGTTTCTATCCTGGTAATAATTTAATTTTATACTGAAAAATAAAAAGAAAACTATGGGAATATAAAAAGTTGAGAAAGATCATACATCAGTTTAAACTTTAGAGTTAGAATTTGTTGTGATATTGAAGCCAGGGAGAGGATGGCATGGTTGCAAAATTGGTCACGAAAAGGGGTACTTTATTTATTTATTTTGCGTGGAAAAGTATCCAGGAAAAAATTTCTCAGGTTGACCGTTACCCAAATATTAGGGAGCCTGAGGGTGGGAGTTGGGACAGAAGAAGAAGAAGAAGAAGAAGGCAGCTTTCCCTCCATTTCATCTCTCTCTCTCTCTCTCTCTGTGTCTGCGGTCTCGAGCTCCTCATCGCCGTCAATGGCGCTCTCCGAAAGCTCCGGCCAGTCCCTGATCCCCAACTTCCTCTACTCCTCGTACTCCTCCAAGAAGCCTCTGCTCCTCGAGAAGATGCTCGGAGGAGCTGGGTCATCCCTCTCGTTCTCTGGGGAACCCTCGCCTTCCCCAGCGGGGCAGAGGAGCTTCGTTGTCCCGGCCCCCAGTGAGCCCGGCAAGAAGATCGAGATGTTCTCGCCGGAGTACTACGCCGCCTGCGGAGTCGGTGGCACCCTCTGCTGCAGTCTCACTCACGCCGCCGTCACCCCTCTCGACGTAGTCAAGTGCAATATGCAGGTTAGTCCGCCTCTTGCAAGATTTCTCCAATGGATTTCTGCTCTTGCATAGCTTTCTGGATGATTGGATTCGTTCGAGAATACGATCGTGTTGTTAATCTTACGGTTGATGTACCAGATCGACCCCGCCAAGTACAAGAGCATGACTTCGGGCTTCGGTGTCCTGCTCAAGGAGCAAGGTCTCAAGGGCTTCTTCAGGGGCTGGGTGCCCACTCTACTGGGTTACGGTGCCCAGGGAGCCTGCAAGTACGGATTCTACGAGTATTTCAAGAAGTACTACTCAGACATTGTCGGACCCGAGTACGCTTCCAAGTACAAGACACTGATCTACGTCGCCGGTTCCGCATCCGCCGAGGTCATAGCTGACGTCGCCCTGTGCCCCTTCGAAGCAGTCAAGGTCCGGGTGCAGACTCAGCCAGGCTTCGCAAGAGGCCTTGCAGATGGCTTGCCTAAGTTTGTGAAATCCGAGGGCGCTCTTGGGTATGCTACGCTTGGCTATTCGTTCATGTTCCACGACGCACCCGCTCGATGATTGGAACCGAGTTTGCATCTGTTCTGATACTATGTTTTAATTTTCGCAGGTTGTACAAGGGAATCGTTCCTCTCTGGGGCCGCCAGATTCCATGTAAGTGTGCTCTCTTCGTTCTTTGCTCAGATACGGTTTCTTTGCCGGGCTTCGGTTCAATGACATTGATTCCTTTGCAGATACCATCATGAAGTTTGCGACTTTCGAGAACACCGTCGAGCTGATCTACAAGCACGCCATTCCCACGCCGAAGGATCAGTGCAGCAACTCCTTGCAGCTCGGAGTGAGTTTCGCCGGCGGATACATCGCCGGCATCTTCTGCGCCGTCATCTCCCACCCTGCCGACAACCTCGTGTCCTTCCTCAACAATGCCAAAGGAGCGACCATCGGTGATGTGAGTGGCTCTTCTCTAAATCACAGTTCCTAGGAGATCGATTTCAGGTTTGGAATCTATGTCGTTCTCACTGGTTTCTGTTTCTCCTATCTATACCTCAGGCTGTTAAGAATCTCGGTTTGTGGGGACTTTTCACCCGTGGGCTTCCTGTCCGACTTCTGATGGTCGGAACTCTCACCGGCGCCCAGTGGGTCATCTACGACGCATTCAAAGTGTCGGTCGGACTGTAAGTCTTGCACTGTCCTCGACCTGCTGTTCGTTACGAAACCTAGTCTTACATTAAGCCCATGCTTTTTCTCCTGATGCCTTGAACTGTTCTAACGAGATCCTGCTGCCGTGTTCAGGCCGACCACAGGTGGTGCCGCCCCAGCTGCTGCCGAGCTCGCAAAGGCTTAAGCTGTCAAAAACCGACTGGGATTCAGCATTCATCGGAAGCTTATTGATACGTAGAAGTCATTTCTAATACGATTATTTTCGACACAATCAGATTTACGGCAATTCGTCTCTCATGGTCCATAAGCAGGGGAGATCGGGTACGAACTTGGAGAGGAATAATGAACACATATTGTATTGTTTATACAAAGGGTGTATGCTTCTTTGCATATGGAGGAATTTTTCGTTATCTCGGTGGCTTCGTGTTTAGCATTTCTACAGCATCGCATACTCGCTCCGGAAAGAATGCCCAGTAATTTCATTGCGAGATGTCTCTTTCTATATCGAACCATGTTCAATTCTGCGGATTCCCAAAATGCATTTTGAAGGTTGATGTCTTCTGAAAGGATGGATGAAACAAAACATATTTATTGGAGAAATGGAAGAGCCTTGGCAATCCTACATTCACCGCAAGCTTAGGTCTCTGCTTATTCAGTTTCGAAGCAGCTTGATCTCCAGAATTCCGAAGTTACATGTAAATAAGCAAAGAATCGGGGATTGTTTTACGATCAATATACATTAACCCCGAAAAACACTGTCCACTGTTATTCCTTACGGGCAGATTATCTCTTTTTGGGAGACTTTGTCATAGCACATCACCTGATCACACCAGGTTGATTGTGAATGAGACGTACGGATGGGAATCGGCGTCGCCCCCGAGGCCACCCATGCTTCCTGCATCATCCTCGGATTTCCAGTATGCGCTGCATTGAATAGAATTCGCACAGTGAGAAAAATCAAGCTGTTAAGCCTAGTAGAATTATGTGTTAGTCTAAGTTCTGTCCTAGCATGAACCACATTATCCCGCAAAATACCCAGGATGAAATGACCGGTCACAATCGGTTTCTTCCAGGAATGAACATAGGATAATCTGACTTGCCTGTGCGTGCTGTCACATAGCCCTTCAAGAATTGATCTGACTTTCTTCTCACCCTTTGTGGATGGAGCAAGGACACATGACTAACACAAACGATTTCTAAAAGTCAGAGGTCGATCCTCACATAGTGAAAAGAAACAGACTTTCAACTGAGATGTATACCAATACCTACCAAGAAGGATGGCGGCAACCCATATCTCAAAATGCTTTCAGCAAAGACACGCACGGCACAGAAGTGCATCCACGAACTGAAAACCTGCAGGATAGATATTAAGAAGTAATCCACGGCAGAGCAGGAGCAGTTGCGAAAGAAGTACATACGATAACAACCCACTGCTGGTTCATATATTCAGAAGTTCTAAAATATGTATAACGGAAGAAAAATGCCAAAGAAACTAGTTTTCATGACATAAGCACTCATATTTGCAATCGAACTAACGGGTATGACCAATGCATGACTCATATAGCATCCATTTTACCTCATAATGGGAAAGTAAAGTCTGGATAGTCATTCCATCTCGTAATAGAAAGCTTTGTATGGTAACATGATGATCATATTATATTCAGATTTAGACAGCTAGATGTCCAACTGTAATTCATGAAACCATACCTCTCCATAACTGGTATAGCACCACTGCAAAAGAGAGCTTCTAAGGTTCTCCTGGTCTTGCACCAATTTCTCCAGTTCTTGCTTCCGACTATCTTGTGCTTCTGGACTATACTCAAAATCACGGATCTACATGACATAATTGACAGCCATTCAGAATGTCACCAGATCCCCCCTGAAAATGCTCAGGAGACAGTGACAGATTCCATGACAAAGGTAGAATGAAAATTTTGCCATAGATTTCACAATAGGCATCACTGTGATGCATGGATGAGGCTATTCATAGAAGACTTCTCCATAGGAGTCTAGTATAACTGTAGGAAGACTTACTTGAAACCCTTTTTCTCGAGCACTACTTCTAAAATTGTCCGACACACGACGGAAAAGCGTCACAGTATACATAGCATATTCATTATCCTCGTACAACTTCTTGGAGGACCTGGGGACCTTAAAGAACACAAGATTTAGGAAGAGAAGTCAGATGAAGTATCAAACATACAGTTGCTTTTTAATGCTTCAAAATGAGAATATAGAGGAATTACAATTCTTACCACATAGCTTGTCAATGTTTCATAACTTGACAGCCAATCCTTCTGAGAATATTTAGGAACAATAGCAAGAAGGGTCATTAGGTTCTCTGATTGGATGATATCCTCTGGTTTTACCATATTGGAGAGATCACGGACGGCCAAGCTGAAATAGATGAGCAATCATGTTTGCTATAAAGGTCGAACACATTTTATCATCAGAATAGGGATAACAATTCTACCTTCCACTCTGCTTCCGGTTTATGGCATTGAGCTGGCTGCGCACATTGTTATACTCAGCAACACGAACCTAACATACAAGCTTGAAACTTTCAGACCCAAAGATGAAAATAAGACAAAACTACAAGCTATTGGCAGTTGATTACAGCCAGCTAAATTATTCAAGTAGAAGGTCATAGATATTGTAAGTTATCCATGATAACTAGCAGGAGATTAGATGGGCATCTAATAGCTACATATATCAGAGAATCTACTGTAACAGAGTCTAAGGAGTACACTGCATATTTTAGAGCATAATGCACAAACTTTCACAACACAATACAGTGAACATTTAGTACTGCAGGAACCAATATGTTATTTCCACTAAAGGTACCACAATGCTTCTCAGCCAAAGAATTTTACCATCTGTCAGGCAAAGAGAAACAAAAAATCTAAACCCTGTGCAACGTTACACAGAGTTCATAAAGTGGGCAATTGACAATAAGCAATGACCATTTTGTTATAATATCTACAAAAACCATAGAACAGAAGTGAAACTGCAAAGTGACCTTCAGATCATCTTCAATCCTTGCCACTTGACCTTGCAGGCTGTCAACTATCTCCCTCAGAGGAGACATGGTTGGGTACCTGGCCTCATCCCACACAAACCTGGCATCCGATTTTGAGGCTTAGTTATCAAAGTAAATATATTGCTGACAAAATCATAAAAGTTGAAAGTAGGACAAGTGAATCTGATCAAAACAATAACGTTATAAAAACACCACAAATCAATCCACAGAACACAAGCAGATGCCACTGAAAATCTATATACTGCAAACCTTCTGATCTACCTTGTGAGGTAAGAATCAACAGGCACACCGTCTACTGTCAGAGCGCTGCTCTCCACACCAGACACCCTCTCAAGTTCTTCAATCTGGCGCCTGATCTTGTGTGACACCCCTTCCATGAAGCTATTTGACTGGACATTCCAATATCTCATACATAATTACACCATACATATGCAAAAAATGAATTGCAGAGCACATAAAAAGGTAATAACTTTTTCATCTGAGTGAAGGAGAACTTGCAACAAAAAACATAGAAATAGATATCCCTCTATCCATAATACACAAGTAAACCCCATAAACTTCCAACAAAAGATCAAGTAATCTCCATTAGAATCACTTGTTGATAGTAAAATGCCTATAATTTTTCATGGAACTCAGAACAAAGATCAATTCGTAATAGCCACTTTACCAATCGAAGGAGAGAGTCCACAGTTCAAGAGATTGGAAATAGGGGCTTACCTTCAAGAGATCATCGCTGAGAGAAAGGAGAGAGTCCAGAGTGCCCACGCGGAGATTGGGTATATTGAACTGCGAAACCGAGACTTGTTACTCGTGATTCACGGACAAAATGGGATAAGCGTTATCCTCCCGTACCGGATCTTGCTCAGAGACACGGGGGGAGATGGACGTACTCTGTAAAGAGGAGTGTCGAAGGAGTGCCTGGAGATCTGCTCCTGCAGGCGGTTCCAGAGGGAGGACGCGGTCATGGAGCCCTGAACTGGAAGAGACACCACCCAGTACCTGCTCGCCATTGAATCAATTTCACCGAGCAGAGAGGCGGAGAGAGAGATCGGAAGAGAGGCAGAGATCGATCTTCGCAGCTATGGCGGAGATCGGAGTCTCAGTACTTCTGATGATGACGACGATGATGAACGCTGAATGATGGATAGTGAAGCTTCGTGTCAGAATTGGGCATTTGTTCTTTTGCTCATAATCTATACTATTAGGCTAAAGGAGGATGTTATGGAGAGTAGATGGGGAGAGTAGGGAGTGATTTCCCTACTCTCGGGACCCACCTCTCTCTCTTTTTTTTTTTTTTTCCTTCTTAATTTATTTTATATTAATAAATAATTGAATATATTATTAAAAATAAATAAGTATCATCAATAAATATAATCAATATTTATCTAAAAATATATTAATACATAATTTATTATTAAAATTTTTTTTTGAATACAAGAATAGAACTTATGCATTTTATTTTTATTCCGGATTTAATTTTATGAGTATATCAAGAGAATGAGCTTTTTTCATTTAGGAAAATCGAGTCCCCTATTTAGAAATGAAATGAAATTATTTATTAACCTATACAAAAAATAAATAATCTATTAATATAAGTAATTGGACATGAATATAATATACCATTAATATATTGTTGTGGGAAAGAGATGAATATTACATTTATGTATTTATTTTTAATGTATATTATTTCTGCACTGGTAATTAAAAAATTATAAAATATTCGCATTATAAACATGCGAATAATAACATAACTCTTTTTAAATAAACGACATTTGTTTGTAAAAAAGATATTTGAGTGTCAGTTAAATGACATAATCATTTTTTAAATATCTCTATACTTTAATATAATTCATTCAGTTCGTTATAAAAGATATATCGAACCGCAGCGTAGCGCGGGTTCTTTTTCTAGTTTCTTTTAAAGTATAACTAGAAAAAGAATCTGCGCCATGCTGCGATTCGATATATCTTTTATAACGAACTGAATGAATTATATTAAAGTATAAAGATATTTAAAAAATGATTATGTCATTTAACTCACACTCAAATATCTTTTTTACAAACAAATGTCGTTTATTTAAAAAGAGTTATGTTATTATTCGCATGTTTATAATGTGAATATTTTATAATTTTTTAATTACCAGTGCAGAAATAATATACATTAAAAATTAATACATAAATGTAATATTCATCTCTTTCCCACAACAATATATTAATGGTATATTATATTCATGTCTAATCACTTATATTAATAGATTATTTATTTTTTGTATAGGTTAATAAATAATTTCATTTCATTTCTAAATAGGGGACTCGATTTTCCTAAATGAAAAAAACTCATTCTCTTGATATACTAATAAAATTAAATCCGAAATAAAAATAAAATGCATAAGTTCTATTCTTGTATTCAAAATAAAAATTTTTAATAATAAATTATATATTAATATTTTTTTAGATAAATATTGATATATATTTATTGATGATATTTATTTATTTTTAATAATATATTCTATTATTTATTAATATAAAATAAATTAAGAAAAAAAAAAAAAAAAAGGTGGGAAGCCTATCCACGTGGATAGGCTTGGAGAGCCCCATTGTGGCTCTCCTTTAGCCTAATAATATATAGATTAATATAAAATAAATTAAGAAGAAAAAAAAAAAGAGAGAGGTGGGTCCCGAGAGTAGGGAAATGACTTCCTACTCTCCCCATCTAATATTTATAATATTCTCCTTTAGCTTTAAAAGGTAGATATAAATGGGAGTAAACTCCAATTTGCTCCCTACATTTATCTTTTATTTCCATTTGACCCCATTAGTTTCCTTTCCATGTCAATCGACCCCCTATTTGAAGATTCGAAAGTGTCTCTAGCCATTCTGTGACTACTTCGTATTCCAGTTTGTATCTTCGCATGGACTTATTTCCTCCACTGTATGTTTGCTTTTTATTATCCTTGTAAATATAAGAAAATCTACCAAGCTTTCCGTAAATACGTTGCACATTATTATTTATAAAATGTTAGAAAACTAATAGAACTGAGAAAATTTGAATTGAGTATCCAGTATACTGTGAGGTCGTATGACCCAGTTGTCATCGAAACCTCTCCTAGAATCGATGAATCAAGTGAGATGAACTTGAGCATTCATTAATTTTAAAAGTATTGAGAGTAATTTGTTGGATGCTAGAGGATACGGGGGGAAGAGGCAATGTAAACCCGAGAGGAAATAAGGGTAGGTGACGAAATTGCAAGATTGCTTTTGTTTGAGGGTTAAAATAGAACGAAATCTCTTGCATCCCCAGAAAAGAAGGGGGCAAAAATGAAATCTCCGCAAATTGAGGGACAAAATGAGGTTCATAAAATAAAAACGCCCACCGTGGGGCTCGAACCCACGACCACAAGGTTAAGAGCCTTGCGCTCTACCGACTGAGCTAGACGGGCTTGACTGTTAGCAAATCTCAACTTCATGATATTGCCTAGTTAAACCAATATTTTCACGATTTCTCACCCTTTTTTTTTCGTGTATACCTGCCCTCAATTACTGCTGATGGGCTTGCATTTTCCTTCCTTCCGTCCTCATTTCCAATTCAAAAATTTAAGTGCATAATCGGTAGAAGAACTCAAGTGTCTTACGCACACAAGAAAGTGGTCCGAGTTAAATTCGTGTATCTAACAAGACACTGATGTATATCACAGGACAACGCACTTCGACATCGAATCAAACCAATCCGGGCAATTTATAGTTAAATTGCAGCAACACGAGATCTCCTTCTGCTTCAAAACAAGAGTGCAATCCAGAGTCCTTGGCCCTTGCTTATTATTCCATAATTAGTTCAAAAACATACATAATTTTGCACGAGCCTGCGCCTAATTACAAACATACATGTCGATTGTCGGTACCTTTAAGTTCGAGGTCGAGATACAAAAAGTACTAAACTTCGGGATCGAATAAGCCAGAACACACAAAAAAAAAAGCCCTCTCGTATCAGTCCATTCCATTCTCGCACTTCCTCCTCTCGTCCCCTCAAGCAAAATGTAGCTTTCTTCCGTCCTTTAGGCATAGTCAGTAGAAGTCGTCGAGAGACAAGTTCTCGACGGGTCCGAAGCTCTCCGGCGGGCCGATGCGGGCGAAGCTGGTCATCGATCCTCCGAGGAAATCGAGCGGGGAGTCGCTCGAGAAGGTCGTGTCGTAGATGAAGGACATTCCCTCATCGTCGATGACCGGGCAGTACTCGTAGTTGAACGAGCTGACCCTGTGTTCTCGGTCGTAGTTATCTTCGAGGAAGAGATCATCGATGGTGCTCTTGGCGATGTCCATGTAAACATCCTCCTCGTCGGATGCCTTCCGAGCTTGAATCACCTGAGTAACGAGAGATGATGCATTTACACGATCGAGCAGTTGACAGTATATATAATTCGATGTTAATTAATCCCGACTCACATAGTTTTGGTTCTCTTCGTCTTGGTAGACCATGATAAAGTCGCCGAGCTGCAACCCGTGCGTGTTGACAAAATCGCCTGAGAAACTTAACAGTTAATCCGATAATTTGTCAAGTTATATTCAGTGATGTAGATCGATGATCGAAGAGGATGCATAGTATGGATCGAGCATACCCGTATTTTCGAGAACGTACATTCGACTATTGTTATTAGGCCAGAACCTGCAAGTGGGTGGACGGACCAGAACAAACCTTAGTTGCCCCGATCGACAAAGTTTCTCTCCTCGATGGACTTTGAGGATGTTCGACCCAGTTCGACAATGTTATGGCATCTAAATAAATTCTTTCGGTTATAGGTCGAGAGATTCAGAAGTTCGAACCTGTACTTGAAGCTCCAAACGTGGAGACCGTCGATGTCGTGCATCCGGATCGGGATCCCCTCCTTGGACTCGAGGATCGGGAGGTGAGCTTCTGCTGCTTTCTGAGATCAGAGATCAATATATATCCAATGGTCAATTAACAGGTGAAAATTCAAGGAATTGGCGCAAATGGAAGCACAACGCCATTCATCGATATGCTCGATCGAGATTGTATCCAATCACGTTAACCTTGGGGAGGATCATTCTTCGGAGCGATCCAACGTCGCTGTTCTTGAGTTCCTTCTCGAAAAGGAATCGCAGCCTCCTCGGATCGAGCCCCTGAGAGAATTTTGATGTTACTTCTTAATGAAATGAACTAGCAATTTGTTAAATCCGCTCGCCTTAAACTGAATCAGCCCAAGTGATCGTTCACACAAGAAACCGAACCCGGATTGCCAAAATCTAGAGAAGGTTAGCCGGTCCGATGTAATTCTCATCGGTGGAACTTTCTATCTATGAAAATCACCGTGACAACGTCCATAGATGTCTAGATCGAACCTGATTCCTAACCAAAAGAAAAAACTGCAAGGACTCTGCATACAGTTATCCAGTGTCTCGATCTCAATTTGAAATTAAAAATATTTATTCAATTTCTTCGGTCATACTATAAAATACTGGATTAGAAAATGTATTCAGTCAGTCAATTACAATATTTTTTTTGTTTTCTTGTATTTATTAAGAAAATTATCTTATATGTAATTGATAGAAACATATGTAAAATTAGAATATCAATTTTAAAATATTTGATATGAATATGGCGTTTCGATGTAAAATAAATGAAATTTCTCTGAAAAATAAACGGGAATTTCTTAAATTTAAGAATATATGAGAACAAATTATCAGAGGGGACACGAGGTGCTCACACGTGCGGTGGCCGGCGATGGCTCTGGTGGCACGTGCGAGGAGGAGGAGGAGTCCGCAAATGGGAGGAACTTGATGGCGGGACGCCTCAGCCGGGCCATGTTCCGCTTCTTCCTCTTCACCCCGACGCCGGCTCCGGCGGCCACCACCAGCTCCCGTCCCGAATCCGGCAGCGAGGATCCGGCAAAGCCGCCGGCCTTCCTCACAGCTCTGGCACTGTCCTCCGAAGCGACAGCAGGAGGAGCCTCGTTTTTGTGGGAGGTCTGGCGAGACGACGACTGAGGGACGACGGTGATTCGGTCCGACATTATAAGCCTTTTTTTTTCCCTTTTTTGGGGGGTTGGCTCTGAAGGGTTTTCTTTGGTTTGGGTTTCAGTGAAAGACAGAGGGAGGGGAGTGGTGAGTCTGAGATTTGGGAGCTACAGGGCGATGGACGCTCGGCATTCAACTAAGCGAGGTGGTGTAAGTTATAATGCGAGTAAGTCTGTGAGAGAGAGAGAGAGAGAGAGCTCTAAGCTCCTTCTCCCCCCTTTTCGTGATTTCTTTTTCCATTTTTGGGAAGGGGTTTTCTTTCCCCTCTTGGGTTTTTCGATTAAGGTTTTAAGGGTTATTGTCAATGGATGCCATTTGTGCCACTTCTATGCCCTTCACTTTTCGGCTCATCTACTGAGTTAACCTGTATTGTACTGTTATCGAATGGGCAATTTTCGATTATGTTGAACCCGAACCGCGGTGTTGCATAATTGCATTTATGTTCATGACCGGGGTTCGGGTTCGGACTAAGGTGAGGGCTAGGGTTTGGTGTGATGATGAGGGAGGGGGGCTGGAGGGTGTGACAGCTGAGCAATGTGGATTTCATTGGGTGCAATGAGATATTTTGTTTTGCCTGTTGAGAGATCAGATCATCAGAGACCATGTGAAGAATGGCCGCCTCTGTGGGTAAATGTATCGAGCAAAGAACAAAATAATATGGACACAATGCAAAGAGGAGATCAGAGCTGCTGACACAAGCTTAACTGGAGTTTGGGTTGTGGCCTGGCTAGGGTTAGGGTTAGGTTTCACATTGAGAAGTGGAGTGAGAGAGAGAGAGAGAAGGGAAGGTAATTGGAAGGGGCCAATGGAGAGGGTGACGAATGGAGGGTGAGGGATGAAGAAGACGAAGGAAGGAAGGGTACAGGTGTTGCTAAAGCTCTGCCTCCCCACGCACCCTCCCTCCATATCCAGAAATCAATGGTGGTTCTTCAGCCTCTTGCTGGAGAGAGAGACTCTCTCTCTCAGAATCAAATCAATTTCGCAGGATTTTCCCTTTTCCTGTTTCTGTCAAAGCTGATTTCAGCTGATCCAGAACCTAAAAGAATGGAATGAAGAAAGAATAAAAAAATATAGATAATTTTATTTATAGGAAGCGAACTCGAATCTCTTTGTTTTAAGTCGAATATATTATCACTTTATCAGACATGATCGAATTCAAATATGCAAGAGTTGTTGATGGGGTTAAGAAGAAGGTGGAAGCACGCGGGTCGCGGGCTCTTTGTCGCCCTTACAACTGCGAGTTCCTTCCTCCATGGCCACTCTGAGCAAGAAAGAGATTTGAGCATACATATATATACAAGTATACATACTGTTTATGTTACTCAAATATACGATGTATGGAGTTATGTGAATAAATTTCTCAATTCCAAACATGCAACAAACTGATCAACACACCGCATTTAATTTGACTGGGACTGCAAGCGGAAGAAGTCTTTCTGTATTTCACGATTTCACCGCATATAGGTGCTTACGTAATGATATCAACTAATAAAAACTAATTATTTTTAGGGGATATATTTAATTTTTTAAAAAAAATAAAAATATATAAATTTTATCGATTGATGTTATCGTATAACAATATTTACGTGATAATAATACGATACATGTAACGTACAATAGTATAATATTAAACATTGATAATATGTAAAACATGTTCTACTAAGTATACATAAATGACGAAGAAGAAATGCATATTCCCATGTCTACCATTTACAAGATGTATGAATGCATTTACCTTAGAAATTAATTTCGCTTCTCTATAAATTATCTGAAAGTTATCGAGAAAACTTTTTGAGACAATTCTTTGATTACATCATTAAATACAAAAAAAAAAAGCGTGAACGAGTATCGAAAATCCAATAATTAAACAATAAAATACGACATAAGAGTTTATTTTATCTAGAATTACAAGGAACAAATCAATGTCGGGTAGAGGTTTTACGTCCGATTTTTTCCAGTAAAATTCTCGGTGCAACGATATTCGTATCTCCTTTTATGATAAAATAATGATCGATAACGTGAATAAAGAAAATCTATACTATTTTTGAATTTTTTTTTGAAAAATAAATGATGATAAACATTCTTAAGACCCTGTGTAATTTAAAATTTTAATTTTCTTCTTTATTTCATCAATTATAATTGTTAAAATAATTTTATTTTCATTTTTTTGGGGTTAAATTTTGGGTTTTAAATGGGGAGCTAGCTTGGTGCAATGCACTTGTATGGGATCCACTGAGGGGGGGTGGGTGTGGGTCTCTGAGTTTCAGCATGCAACTCCACGTACTCGCCATGCAATGGGTCGTCGTCGTCGTCGTCCATTATTTAAAAAGTCAACATAACTCTCAAGCCGAAGCAACCGTAACATCCTTCTCACCCTCACTTGAGTACATATTCAGTATGTAATACATAATAAATTTATTATGTAAATTATTATTCAGATCTTGACACGTATAAAGTTGACTCTCGAAAACTGTGACAACTTTATAATTATCAAGATCCGAGAGAGTTTTACACAACGAGCTCGTTTACGTGTTGCGGACTAAATATTTATTCCCCCAACTTGCCCCTTTATTTATTACAAATTTGCAACTTGTCCCCAGTGGAGTTTGAAATTTCAATTTCACACCTTACGTTCCGACATCCAAAGACCGAACGGCTCCGACTAATTTAGACTCGAAGATCCGACCAATTGAGACAAGAGTTGTTTCGATCGATTCGTTTAGTGTAAATCGGTCCCGGTTAAGAGATTTTCTCATTTACGGGACTGGAATCTTGTGTATTATCGAATTGCGATGAATTAAGGCGCCGTTGATGACCCGATTCTACTAATAACTGCGCAGTTAATGTCTCAAATAGGACATCGGTCAACGATAAGAGGAGAAAAAAGGGAGAAGATTGTTCAGATTCATCGAAGCTTTCAAAAATCAAAAGGAAAAAAAAAAACGTTTCAAATCTTTAAAGTGTGTTTAGATTTAAATGGAGAAAAACAATTTAAAAAGTATAATAGTATGGTTCGATTAGCGCGATTCGATACATCTTTCTTTCAAATAGAATTTTGGATTCAAATTTTATAAGTGAAAAAAATTTATGTAGCTGAAAAATCTTATCTCTAAATGAGCCGATCTGACTGACGTAATCGTGATGCACTGAATTTCAAATATCAGTTCACAGACACATTTCTTCACCCTCTGTTTCCTATGTTACGTACCCTCGTACCAAGGGTGGTAGTCTAGCGGTCTGAAACTCATTCTCACGTGGTTTAGTGAGATTAAGGCCACATGTTCGAGTCCCGCTCTGAACAATATTTTACCAGAAGGGAATCTGGAGCCTGCGCTTTGTGAAACACCTGTTTCTTAAACTATACTAGACTTTTGGTGGTGTTGCATTAACGGGGTTAGTGTTAACGCTAGATGTTCAGTTCACCGGATACGTTAGCGATTGAACACGAAAGTCCGAATATTATATAGAGGGGTGATTGAATCGCTACAACAACTACCCTCTTTTTTACTGATAAAAAAAAAATTAGTCCGTAAACATCCATAGATTTTACCTGGGAACAAATTCTTGTCCCCATATATGTTTTCAAAGTAAGTCACTATTTTAATTTGTTTTATTTTATTGAATTTAAAAAGCCACTGAATTGGTTTGAGTAATGTGCATCAGGCAGGGAAAATTCTACATCTCCTATAGAGATTTATTATATTTTCCGCATGCATTGTATTGAAAAATTTAACGAATCTTAATTAATTTAAATTTAAATAAAATTCATTCACCAAATTTTACTATTTACTCATAAATTTTTTAATACTATTCTTTCCCTCAACCTAAAATTTTTATTAATATGTATCGACTTTTGGGCTTTCTTTCTTACTCTTTTTTTTTAGTAGGTGAGAGAAATTCCTTCTTCTTTTTTTTTTTTTTTGCTCTAAAAACAATTCTCAATTCTCTAATACTCAATTTCGAATCTCTTCCTTCTAAATCAAGACGTTCGATATTTCTCCCACTTATTTAAGAATTCAAATTCAAATTCCAATATTGTGAATGAAAAAACCACAATCAATAGAATTCTAGTTCTATTGGGCGGTCCTACTCAATTTAAATCCAGATTAATCAGCACCATAGGAGAATTCAGAGGTTAAGCATAGCCAAATAAATAAATTATATATATATATATTATTGTGTATGGGCACAACTTTTGTATGAGTCTCGTGAAAATTTTAACAACGTATGAGTTCATATCTCGTCAGGCACAAACGTGAAAAATCGAGGTTATTATTTATTAAGTTCGAGTGCAGAAGGGAAAATCTGCTGCGGAGGAGTGTAAGACAAGAACTTGGGCTTGTAAATGGGCCGAGTTTTTGGGCCTGAAAATGGGCTGAAGATACCGCATGGGCCATGCCTCCCTTGCTTCCTATCTGTTATCTTCTCTCTGCAAAATGCTCGGTTACGTCCAGTGAACATCATTGAATACAATTGAAATAACAATAAAAAATTATAACTATTATTTAATTATATTGGGACGAAGGGTAATTTTAAAAATAGAAAAATAGACTAAAACTGTCACTTCTGTCTTAAAGTGATAGAAGATGACAGTCCGGGACCTTCCACATTTTGGATTCAAATTTTATAAATACAATAGAATATATTAATTAAAAAAGTTCTACCCTTTCGTCAGCCGATCATGTCTGAGTGTGTGTGACCGATGGTTCATTAAATTTCTGGTATCTGAGACGTGGTATATACATCAGAGCTTTTTGCTGATGCTCGATTACTGGTACGATTGTCCGTACAACTCGAATCGGAATTTCATGATCTGCTCGATCTAAAGTTATAACACAATTAATTCATGCACTGAACTTGGCTCGATCTACCGAGCATCGGTCCACCGATACCCCGACCCGGGATGCTCGTTTCCTCTTATGGGAAACAATATATGCATGTCTGTGACTGTGGCCTGTGGCCTGCGGCCGACCCCCTTGCAAACTATCAGGACCACGACGTCGTTTGTCATGCTTCAGAGTTCAAGTTTAAGATGACAATGCAATCCAAACATGTAATGGTAATTACCAGACAAACCCCCCAGCACTAAACAAAGCCTTCCCAGAAGGAGCATCAGAAAAACACTTCCAATTACGAATGCCTTCACCGTAAAAAGAAGCAGCATTCCTCCATCAGACAGCAGCAGCAGAGGGCAGCCAAACTGCATCAGTTGCACAAAGAAAACAAATCAGCTTCTGGAATGTAAGTTACACGGTGAAGCTTCGCTTTGCCTATGGAAGTAAGCATAACCAGCATTGTCTAGCATGAGTAGGTGCCGCAGAAAGAGTTGTACTACACTAGATTCCACATCAGGCTAAGTAAATCGAGTTCAAGATTAGTTGTTCAGGTAAATGAACACTCTTAAGGCATCGAGGAATACACTTCTATCACAGGACCAACTTAGTTCAACTGCTAAAATTCAACTGGCCATTGCTCCAGTTCCGAACCCTGATCAACCCGCTACATATGTGCCTTTGAATGCACATCCTAGACACTGTAAACTACCCGATCACAGGCCAGCTGGGCCTCAAAGTTCGGCCCCAATGAAATTATGTGCTTTCTAAGGACATTTGAACTAACAACCAGGCAGAAAGAGAGAGCTTTGCGATACAGCAGCTGTTACATCCAAAAGGTGTTTATGCAGGCTCAGGTGTTCATCTTCACCTCCCTATGCAGAACTTCCTTGTAGGCCGAGGATTCATCTACCATTGGATAGATTCTTTGTTGTCTAGGATACAAGAGCAAGATTCCTTCCATTGGTTATGTTTCCGACATGATCTAGACATGATTCCGACAATATCCAGCATAGAAAAGATTTCTTGGTATACTCCTGCAGAGTTTTCCTTTCGATTTCTCACTTCACTCTCCTAGTTTCATTCAGTCATCAACTCATATAGCCCAATTCACAGCAGTAACCGAAGAAGGGTCTCTGAAATTCCAGCAGCACGCAGATTCAACTATGACTAAACAATGGCCAGGTTTCTAAAACACAATAGTTGAAGCGATCGAAAACACCATTAACTTGGAACCGACAAGACGGAGAGAGAGTGATCCGTACCAGCCCTGCACAACGGAAAAACATCCTGGCTGATCATCGTAGTGGTGATGCCCAGATTGGTGCCAGTGCTGGTACTGGTGCGGTGGCGGCGGCGGCGGGTAATTACCGAAATACCCCTGGTACCCTTCGAAAGGCGGGCGAGGAGGCGGCGGCCCTGGTGGAGGGGGGTAGGGATATCCGGGCGGCGGCGGCGGGGGCGGGTACCCCTCGTAAGGTGGTGGGGCAGGCGGGGCTGAGGGGTATCCCGGCGGCGGATCGTGAGCGTGCGGGTACCCTGTGAAACGAAAACGAAAACGAAAGGACACCGATCGATCATCGCCATGGCTCGATCAGGAAAGGAAGCAACTTTGCAACGGAAGCGCGGCATCAAAATCAAATAAGGCAAGAAAATGGAAGATTGTGAATGGAAATGGAAGGGACTTAAGGGTTAAACCTGGAGGTGGGTAAGGTTCCTGAGGAGCTCTCTGGTAACTCATCTCTCTCTCTCTCTCTCTCTCTCTCTCTCTCTCTGAATTTTTGCAGAGGATTCTAGTCGGATTAATAGATTCTGACGCAGGGAGGGAAAGAGAGGGCCGAATTAGGTCAAGTTAATCGGACTAGAAAAGTGACGATGAATTTAGAACGAAATATTATAGATAATTTTACTAGTAAAAATTAAATTTGAAATATTTTAATCTTAAATTAATTGTGATAATATTGCATCTAATTTTTTCTTTGCACTTATACTTTAGGTTTTAGTCCGTTTACATCCTCCATCAAGACCAGGTATTTTTCATTTGAAATCCAAACTTGCACGTTATCCAGCTTGAAGCTTTGGCCAGGCGGGGTTCATATAAATGTTAAATAACGATATGGAACTAAACCAGCTCTCTCTTTATTAAATTTTAGACTATGTAATTCCGAGTTAAGGATGACGCTGTTGTATCAAGCCATTTTCTCGACGTGAATAGCTTGTATTACACAAACATTTAATGGGAGGCATAATAGAAGCCAAGAAATGTAAAGTAGAGGAATCAAACTGTGAAGAGAAATGGTGACAGAGGTTAAATGCTCCTAAAGCGAAAGTGCAGGGACCGATCGGCAATTCTCCCATAGAGGAACCTTCTTGCCATAGAGAACTTGGAAAGTTACATTCGAAAATGCCATTTCTGTGGATTATGTTGTTCGTCGCGTGAATGATGCTTTCGGGTAGCTCTGGAGTGTGTGCGTTGTCTAGACATGGACACTGCATACAACCAACCATTTACAGGAAATTCATCTCCCGAAAAATGTGTTGCGTGTGTCCGAGAAACTTGCTCAGATGTCTGATTTAGAGGGTACGACAGTTCTCATCTTCACTAACACGAAAGGATAACTCCGGGCAGTGGGATGCCCCTACTATTTGGGTAAGGTTGTTCGGGTTTGTTCGGGGCCTGTGATTGGAGAGTATTCAAGAGTTTTTAAACCTAGTGAGCTCACTCGGCTCTAACTGGATTAATCAAAATTCGTTGGATTTCTGAATACCGGTAGTACAGATAGAAAAGAATAATACCACGTAAGAATCTTATGGAAGGCAAGGAGATCCGATGAGAACTTCTTGCCCTTTGGTAATTTAAGTAAGAGAAGCCAAGCATGGAATAGAAGTTGATGGCCAAAATGAGATTGCCTGAACCCAACGGTGGTTTTCAAGTACATTGCGTTGAAAACCAAGTCCATTGGAGCGGGCAAGTCATCCTTGGCTACTAAACGAGGACTCTCGAGCTCGTGCCGGACTTCTGTTCCTTCCCGAATCCATCGAATCCCACCGGCAGTGCATGGCTCCGACATTTGCGTACCTTGTCTGATTCATTGACACTAAGTCATGGCTCCTGAAATGCTTGCATTGTCTGGAGGAAGAAGAAGGCTAGCATGAAAGAGAAGAACCTATCTAGCCAGCCAAGGAAGACTGCCTGAAGCTAAGCCAAGTCTTCAAAGCATTATATATTCACCTTGAAGAATAAGCTCAATGGAGCAGGCAAGTCATCCTTGGCTACTGAATCAGGCTCTTACCCTTCATGCCAGATTTCTCCTCCGTGCTACATTTGTCGACTTCTCGTACCGGCTCCATCATTTCCATGACGTAAGCCAGAGTGCACTGCATATAAGAAGAAGAAGAAGCCTAGCATGAAAGAGTGAGCCTATCTAGTTAGCCAAAGGAGACTGCCTGAATCAAAGCTCGAGTCTTCATTAATCAATTGCAGGGCGATCAAGTCCAAGTCCTGCAATGCAGGCAATTCATCCTCGGCTACTAGACATAGGTACCACCTTCCATGTTAGATTTCTCTTCCTTGTCTAATTCATATCGACATATATACTTTTCGGACGACTTCCTTTCATCATTCTCACGACGACAGAAGGATTTCAAGACGCAAAGCGGTAGAGGAACAAGTCTAGCATGGAAGAGAAGAGCCCGTCTACTTAGCCAAGGAGACTAACTGAAACCAAGCCGAGTTTCCCGAGGCGTGCACCTGGAAAACGACCTCTCATGGAGCAGGCAAGTCATCCTTGGCTACTGAACTCGACTCTTATCTCCATGTTAGAGATCCTTCCTCCTCATTTAGTTCTGCAGTTGCAGCTCATGGTGTAGCTAGACAGCCTATTTATAGCCAATAAAAGGGCGGATGTTATACTCCGACTGCTACGTAATGCATGTGTGGAGAGAGTCTCAATTGAAGACAGATGGTGATTTCTGATTGTTGGACTTTTATAATATTACAAAGCATCAATACTTTCATCTAAAAAATATCATATCAATTAACAATTTTATGTGGTACAATCGCTTCGAGGTTTGACCCAATTCATAGCAGGGACCAATATTATTGCATTGTAATGGAACATATTCTCCGAACATGGAAGCACTCTTTCCAAGTAGCTAGGTGACCTTCAACCCAGTGCAGGAGCCATGCATGCAATGCAACTAGCTAGAGGCGAAGTCAACTTATATGTACAGGCATGCTTATCTATTTACCCTCTCTATATCTTGTTTAATGCAATTCACCAATTTTAGGGAGACCCGGAATGGGATCGGTCGATTAGGACCTCGAGAGTGACCGGTTCTGACTTTCGAGCGATGATCCGTGGACGTGTACAGTGGTTAAGAACATTACAAAATGCTATCTATAATGGTGCCTGGTATTGGAACTTTTTGACCCCTCGTGTTCCGACGTAGAAGAATTATTCTTCGAGAATTTTTGCCTGTAATCGTTGACTCGGAAGACCGCAAAAGAAAGGAATGGGATCCGGTGCGGTGACTCGGGATATGTGGTCTCGCAAGAACTTCGGGTCAACCTTCTCGATAATTTTTTAGGTGCGGACGTACTTTTCTGTGATTAACCAAGTGGATCGAATATAATTGTGAATGTAAATGCACCGATTGAACTTTCTCGGAGTATGTTTATGTCCAAATTTCACATCCGTCTTTCCTTTCTGAAGCAGGAGTATGGCTACCAGTCCATTAAAGAGTACAACTCTTTCATACATAAATTTTCTTTATTCACGGCGCTCAAATCCAATTACTTAATTTTACTACAAATGGCATAGATGAAAATTTGATGAATAGTGAGGAGTGAAACGATAATTGTAACATTTGGTGAACAGTAAGAGGACCGAACTGTTAATCGAGAGGTAATAGGAGGATTGGGAATGGGAGTGGAGAGGTCAGCCGGTCCAGGGGAATTTGTTTTTAAGATAAATGGCATTCTTTAAAAATCTGATAAATAATGAAGGGTAAAAGAGCAATATAATTTCTTATTTGACCAAGTGGTGGTGTTTTTTATTATAGAAAGAAAAGAATATTACTTTAAAAAAAAAAAAAAAAGGGATGATGAGGTGGCGGCGGCAGCGGCAACTCACGCGCCCCGTCCCTATTCTATTCTAACAGCGATGTTAAGGATCAACTGAGAGGCGGTCACCTCACCCTCGAGAGATTAGAGAGAGAGGGCACCAAAATCACACACGTGGCACAGAATCAACGTAATTGGAATCTTTTATTAAAAAAAAAAAGAAGTTAATTTCTTGTGATTATACCCTTATATATTCCCTATTTTTCTTAAATAATTTACAAATTTATTTAAATTCATATGCAATTGTTTATGTAAATATCGTCATCAAAAGGTTAGGAATCCAAGGAGTAAAATTGAAATTACGACCTCCTGGACTATTTCGATGTACTTAACTGTGAAAATATGTTTGTTCTTTTTTCTTTTAATGGAAATTGAAGAACATCGTTTAAGACATGAACAGTCACTATAGATTTCTGGATAGATACAAATAAGATAGTCTGATGTGTCAAAATTCTAAGTGGTGCCCTCGGTGGGGGACCACAGTAAGCTATAAGGGGAAATAATAAAGAGTCGATGTCAAGTCGCCTACCGCAAAACAACATTTGACATCATGAAAAATAGTCTTAAATAAATGTAATGAAAAAGAATTAATTAAATTATTTTAATTAATATTAATTATAACATCAAAAAATTTTAATTGATACTTTCTTATACTATATAACAAGGTAAGACCACGTAAAAATTTCTTAACCTTGGGATCTATCCCAAAGGATAATGTGTTACTGAGCTCCCTTGAATTTAGAAAACAAAATGGATTTTCTGAAGATAGTGAGACATCTCTTAACCTTACATAATACCTACGATTCGAATATTATAAATGGAGAAAACTCGTGTTATAAGAGCTTTACCTCGAAAATACGAGTAACATTACCCAGCTGTTGACAGGCGCTTTCCCCATCGTACAACAAATGCGCTCTCTGTCTCGTTCCAATTACTTTCTGTATAGAGTTGTATACCTCGGTAAGCAGCCTTGTGTGCTAGGTTACCATGGCTCAGTGGAATCAACTTTGGATGTATACAGTGTCAAAAACTGACCGACTTCAGAGCTATCACCTGAGAAATCGCACGCAAGAACAGCAGTCTAATGATTCGAACTTCACTTACATGCAGTTTGGTGGGATTGTGACCTCAAGTTTAACGTACTGCCACTGAGCCTTGGCAGGTACCAGCTGTTTGTGACTTGGGATGAATCCTGCTGGAACCTGGCACTGGACTTTGGATACAAATTACTTCTCACCCAGAAAAGAATGACAAGAATCTTCTGTGGCTAGGGCAAAGTGATGGCAAAGAAGAGTACAGGTATCACAGACCAACCGAAGATGCCTCAGGATTTTGATTGATCCAGATGGTGAAGACGATTCAACCCATCAAAATTTATTAACAATTGGATTCTGTACAGGAAGATCAGTGCCGGGTCGAATCCACTGAAAGTAACAGGAGAAACGGTAGAAGAGGTGGAATAAAATGAAAAGGAACAGATAAGTTATTTACAGAGCCTCCCAGGACGATTGGAGGCTGCTTCAATAGTCTAGACCCCCATCAGATCAGTTGCCGATGTCAAAGTATTTCGGGTCTTCGGGGTAGTGATATTCCACCTTCAACTGCCATTGAATATGAGAGAACTGTTAGATTGCACATACGAATTTCCCAGAAGTAAAGACTCAGAAGTTTGAACCATACAACCTTAGAATCAAATATAAGCTAGGAATTGCAGAGGTAAACAGGCTGCAACGGAATGAGTACATATTCGGTGTGTATTACTCATCACCGTGAATGTGTAGGAGCTAAACAAAATTGAGATATGTTGAAAATGTGGGACCGCAACGGGATCCTAGTTAAATAAATTCTAATCAACTCTTTATACAGTGAATATTAAATTGGAACGGAATCGCAGCAGAGAATCCTGTGAGACTAGGATCACTACATGAAAAGCAGTAATCCATCATTTGTTGCACAGGATCGCTGCTTCTACAATCCAATCATTGGACATTTCAGTAGATTAATCAAGCGAGTCATAATCAACAACATAAAACAATAAAAAGAATCCATGGCTCATAATCATTTTTCCCACATAATGAACGGTAGAAGTTCCCCAGTTGCATGTATCGATATATCCCCCTTCATTTTAATGTACCAAACCAAACAGCCTAACTACTATACATAAGGAGCTTAATCTGAGACAGACCGATCAGCAGCCTTGCAGAAGACACTGAACAAATAGAAACAGTGAACACATACCTTGCCCTCATCAGCATCAGAATGTCGCTGAGGGAATACTACCCTCAGATCATTGTAAAGATAGAATCTCCGCTCCCCTCCTTTGCCGTTGATGGACTTGGAAACCTTTTTCGGAAATGGGCATAGAAATCGGAGGTGAAGGGCATACCGGAGAGCCCCGACACCGGTCATGTTGTCATTGGCCTTAAAGCCGGCAGGTGACGATTTTCTTTCAGTTGCATGGAAAATATCGTCACAAATGCATCCTCCCTTCTTGCTAAATTCACCATGAGATGACCCATCCTGATACTTTGCAGAGGGGAAATCTCCCTCTCCAAGCCTGTATCTGGTCCCGATGCCATTTGTGCTTGAAGTTGATTCTGTTTTTGCATGATGATTCGACTGTAGAGCCACAGGATTTTTTACCTTCAAATTAAGGTCTTCCTGCAATTTTGACTGCGCAGAAGGAGAGCCTGATGATTCTAGGGTGACCTTCTGGCGCAAGAATGTCTGTTTCAAGCAGAATAACAACTAGTCAGAAACCGAACTAAGATGACAGCAATTTCTTATTTCCTCAACTTCCACAACTTTCATCCAACTTTAACCACTGGTGGCCATTACGGCACATAGAGTCTCACGTATTGCCTTTGGCCACTTCCTGCACTTATAATGCATAGTAAGTTTTGCAACAGAGCACCCATACATAGAAACTAAGCTAAAACAGTTTTGCTACAATCTCGACTGTCATCCCAGGTGGTCACAAAGCATTCGATCAACAGAAAATATGACTATTTTTCTCAACCTAAAGTTACAGCCTCATGTTTATCCAGTGTCCCTTCTGTTTCTCAATCCAAAACATCTGCCACGTTACCCTTCCCTCTTTTTTCCACATCCATCATCTTTGTCCTATAAAAGAGAATTTATCTTCTTATTTGTAATAACCAGATAGATATATCGTCTGAAAACGTCATCCTCATCTAAAATAGCAGGCAGAACCGAACTTAATGAACCAAACTGACCCAGTTTTATCATTCATATATCCCCAAAACTTAGAAGAATCATGGTGACCAATTCATAGCGCTAAACAAACAATGTGGAAGTTATCTTACCTTGGTGCCTAATGGCATGTCACTCAAGTCATAGTTGCAAAGGAAAGTATGCAGCGGAGTCTTTTCTGGGTTGCTAAGAACCTATCAAAAGCAACACATTTTACTGCATTGAGAACTTGCGCAGAAAGACATAATAATAAAGGTTGCAAGAAAAACATATCAAAGATGAAGTCGCTTGCTGCTCAGCAAGCATTAAGAATAATTTTCATAATGCGAAGCATAACACAGTGATGACAAAGTGATAAGCACAATCACGAAATATAACCATGATCTCATTTAGCAAATAGAGCTACCAAGGGTCAACTAAACAAGCTGCAAGTCCACAAAATATCTTGGCGATCAAATCTAATCCTTGCACATTTTTTAAGCCTAAAGACCATTATAAGAAATGAAATAAGATATGCAAAGCACATAATCATCTCCTATGAAAGATCATGAGCAGCACAAGTACCAGTTGAATGCGTCCTTTCATGGGAATGCGCAAACGGCTCTTGATAGTCTGTGAATCATCATAACCAAGACTTCTTTTTGATTTTTGGCTGCTGCATTTGATGGACGAAGAACATCCAGCAAGATCTATGGAAGAAAAGTAAAGTAAGAAGCAATCTCCGTCCACGCTATTTACACAAAACGGAAGCTTCTGTGACTGTGGAGAGAAATTTCCTCCAGTAATGCTCAAGACAGCAAGAAAACCATCAATTTTCTGCAACGAGAAATAAATAACATTATTTAAATTTTACAAAAGAAGAAAAATTGAAGTTAATCCTTAAATATCAAACTTCTCTATGAGAACTACTGCAAACAGACAAACTACGGAGAAATATCTTTTCAGACCTGATTGGGTTTTCCACAAAGAAACCGGCCAGATAATAACGACTCCTCGAAAGAACCAACCAAGGACCTCCTAACAGAGAGTCCGCTCAAGCTTCTAATTGTGCAACGAGATATACGAGCAGACTCTTGACAGGAAGGCCATGAGATGCCAGACATACTCTCCAAAGAAGATGGGCGAAAGTCCCTGTTTAAATGACCATTTTCAAATGATCGGGTTGCCGCCGCAATGTCCTTTTCTTCAGGATCAAGTATGTCATTTCTGCCAGATTTTTTTAGCAAATTCTCGATTTTCATCAATGCTGAACAGCAGTCGTCAACATCATTCTTCTGATTCCTACATCCTACAGCTCCAAATCTTTCAGAAAACTTTGGACCAAGAGGTGACAAAGAAAGAGGAGGCGAGACTGTCTTCTCAGCAGATATGGATATTGCCCCACTGGGTGATCTCACATAGCTTGACGAGACATCAAATGCGGGTGCAGGTAGGCTACTACTGAAAGGGAGCATTTCCTTCTTTTCCAATAAGGGACCATCAGTGAAAAACATGGATGCTGGCCTTGTGCTGCCACAGAGCAAGTTCTTACTCTGGATATGTGTTGACAGGACCATGTCTGGGACAGTAAAATGGTTCACTGAGCCAACATTAACTTTCTTATAATCTTGAGGGACAGCAGTACTTATCAAAGCCGGGGTATTTGTTTGAAAACTGCTACAGCCAATGTCAAGACAATCTTCTCCAAAATTTTCTGAAAGAAATGCATGACTTAGTGGTGATAACAGTCTCTTCCTAACAGATGAACCACTGGAATCAAGCTCATTTAATCTCCCATCAGCTTCAGATTGCAAATTGACAGTACCAGATGAAGTACTTTGAAGTCCCTGGGTCGCTCCTCCAGACTCAAAACCCACTATTCTTGTGACAGGACACTGAATATTCCTTCCACCTCTAGGATTAATCCGACCAACCATGCCATTAGTTGCAACATTTGGATGTTTTAAAATTTCCATGCTATTTCTCCTTTCACAATCTCCCATGTCATCATCTGCTCTACTGACACCTGCTCCACGGATTCCATCAAGAGTGCAGGTCCTGAAACTGGAAAACTGCACTGAGCCTTGACTAAACACATTCAGTGGTGATGCTGCAACACCCTCAGCAGCTGCACCGGAACAAGCTTGCGGCAAGCCCATAATCAAAGTGCAGGAAATAATGCAGGCCTTTGTCCGGTAGAATAAAACAGTTCTTTCCTTCCACCACCTTCAAATTAAATCAGCTTACCCACATTGCCAACATATTTCTTCACATCTCAAATTCAGAAATTAACCAACACCTGTTACAACCAAATGAGTTCACACAGAAATAAAATCTCCAATCCACCCTTTTCTCCCACTGACACAATGTGCACGGGACTTCCATCACATAATTGATCTAAAAGTTACATACTAACTTCCACGTTTAAGAAAACACCTATGGTCATGTATCTACCATGGGCATCCATAACTCAACTAAATTCCAATCACAAACTTGGACACAAGGAACCAAACCTACACTACCAGTAGATGAAACAAGGTCCATGGACATCTTCAAGCATCTGTGCCAGCAAGACGTCGAACACATGCAGTTCATACTTCACAGACAGCAACACCAGGAACCTGATTCATTGAAGCAGAAACGACAGGAAGAGTTAGATTCCGGCTGACCGGAAATCCTGCTCAAATATCCACTTGGGTAGTCATGTCTATCAATGAAATTTTGTGACTGATCAGCATCTCATACGTATACAGCACCTAACATTTATTAATCTTCCAGTCGCCCACATCCTGTAACCATAGGAACCAAAAAGCTTCGCGAAACAAAACAATCAAGAGAAAAACGTTGCCTATCACAAAGAGAGATCAAAAGACGCTGCAACTGCGCCGACTGAAAAGAGTCCAAAAGCAATAAGGAAAAAAAATCTTCGAAAGAAAAAAAAAAAAACAAAGTTTAATCAATCATCGATCTAAGCTAAACTTGTGCAGAAAAAACAGACAACCAAACCGAAAAAACGGAGATAAATCAGAAATTTCACAGCTCGGAGGAGACGGACAGGACAATCCATTAATTTCCATTTGTTTAATAAATTATTACTCCATTTCGCATACACAGCTCAAGAACAGGGATTCCATAGAAATCGAAACCAGTGGAAGTTCGAGCTCGATGATCGAACACCGAACGGTCAAATCTGAAAAAGACGCACCGACGACGGTGGCGGCGACGTGCAATACGGCGCAGCAGTCATTTCGATGACTTATCCATGAACAGATCCTCCTGTCCGAAATTCCACAGATGAATGCCGTGATTTGTAGGCGACCAACGAAGAGATTGACGAGGAAAATGGCGGACAGAGGAAGTTCTGAGATGGAGAAATGCAGATGAGTTTAGAGAGAGAGAGAGAGGGGAACTTAGAGAGAGAATGGGTTTCTCATTTTGCCATCTGCCTATGGCCTTGAAGGCTGCGTCACTTGCCTCCATATTGAACCAGAAATTCCTTGGCTGTAATTTTTGCAAAATTATTACATATATCAGAATATTTTTTTTCCTTACATAAATTCTTAAAATATCATTATTCTTCGTCTCCGAAAAAATATAAATTAAATAATGACAAATAAGCAAGTGTTATACAGCCTGAGGCCGCCATTAAACCTCGGCCCCTGGGAAAGTTGAACTCGGATCTAACCTACTGCATGTTAGTAAATTTGCCCCTCAAAGCCCCAAACAAATTATCTTAATTATAAATCAGAGCAATTTAATTAGTTATTTCTTATTAGATGAGATAAGATAATATGTTACTTTTCATTACAAAGAGATAAAAGGTTGAAGAGAAGAATACAACGAGATTAAAATTTTCATCAGTAATATTTTATATTGTTATTATTTTTACCTTTAAATATTATCATCAATATCATTCTCAATATTTAAAAAATTCTAATAATTTTATTCTGTGCGATCATTTTTATCTTTAATATTTCATACAGTAGGACGTCTCTTCCCTTAAACAAAGTTTTAAATTTGAATTTGAAAATTTATCTTAGTTTTATTGACAGTGTGCCATCCCGAGTTGAATAGAATTAGTCAAAACCCGTCAAACTTCTGGATACATGTGGTTTATAACAAAAAAAAAGACAGAAATGATAGTTCATTCGAAAATAATGATAGTTTAAAGATTGAAGATAAAGATAAATAAAAAGAACATATAACTCTCGCGGTGATGATATAAGTGATAATCTCTTAATTGCAACTCGCTGTCTTGGGTCGTTGCGTAAAGCTCCTCCCTCTAAATTGTCTCTTTTTTTTTTTTCAAGTGAAATCTTGAGTTGACGATTTGAAAATGGAAAGGCGTTCTAGAACAACCTCAGGATATGCTTGTGGGTTACAATGAACGTGTTCGGTTCTCGCTTTGGTCTGTCATTCTCTGGGTCATTCGGGGAGATGCGGTGTAATTAAATCAGATTAGACCCTTCTCGTATTGTAATAGACCTGTGGTTGTCATTCTATTCTTTAATTTTTAAATTTTTTATACAAAAAATAAATAATACGTGTGAAACATATCCAATCTTGTTATTTCCAAAATAAAAGAATATTTATTGTTTAATTTATTAAAATAAAAAATACAAAAAATTATATAATTAATTTTAAGAGGGATTAATTTATGTAACACTATTTGAAGAGAGTGTTTTAAAAATAGCACCCTATTATGAAAAGTTGTGAAAATAGCACCAATTTACCTCCCCTTTTAATCACTTTTTAAAAAATGGCCAAATTGCCCTCCCCATAACCCTAACTTCTTCTTCTTCCTCATTTCTTCTCCTTTCTTCTGCAGACTCTCTCTCTCCCTTCTCTCCTCCACTCCCGAACCCGAGCTACCGAGCCCGAGCACCGAGCACCGAGCACAAGCCCGAGCCCGAGCCCTCCTCGAGCCCGAGCCTCCCCGAGCCCCAGCCCAGAGCCCGAGCTCCCCAGCCCCCGAGCCAAGAACCGAGGCCGAGGCCGAGCCCCCGAGCCGAGAGCCGAGAACAGAGGCCGAGGCCGAGCCCCCGAGCCCCAGCTCCCGAGCCCCAGCTCCCGAGCCCCAAGCCCCGAGCCCTTGAGCCCCAGCCCCGAGCCCCCCGAGCCCGAGCCCCCCGAGCCCTAGCCTTTGAGCCCGAGCCCCGAGCCCCCAGCCTCAAGCCCCTAGAGCCCAAGCCCTTGAGCCCCGAGCCCGAGATCCTAGAGGCCGAGCCCGAGGCCGAGCCCTAGCCCCAGCCCCAGCCCCAGCTCGAGCCCGGAATCCCCCCGAGCCCCCCGAGCCCGAGCTCCCACAGGCCGAAGTCCCCCCGAGCCCCCTGAGCCCGAGCTCCCACAGGCCAAGCCTCGAGCCCGAGCCCGAGTCCGAGTCCCCGAGTCGAGCTACTGCCCGAGGCCCCCGATCTACTGCCCAGGTCCTTCGGCCTTGATCCCGCTTTGCCCCCATTCTCCATTGCTCCCAAAGTCGCTCCCGACCTCAAGCCCGCCGCCCCCCATCAAAGGTTGGTATGTTTCTAGGTTGAATTTCATGGTTGATTGTTCTGTGAGTAGATTAGATTGTTCTGTGAGTAGAATGCGTGATTTAGGGTTTTACCGGGACCTATTTTTCTCTTTCCGGGACCTATTTTTCTACTACCGGGACCTATTTTCTATGACCGGGACCTATTTGACTGAGAAGGAACGTTGAGTTTATGAAATCTGACCAAGACATTAGTTACCGGGACCTATTTTTCTATTACCGGGACCTATTTTTCTAATTACCGGGACCTATTTCTCTTACCGGGACTTATTTGACTAAGAAGTAACATTGAGTTCATGAAATCTGACTAAGGCATTAGTGACCGGGACCTATTTTTCCCTTTCCGGGACCTATTTTTCTATCACCGGGACCTATTTGACTGAGAAGGAATATTGAGTTTTCATGAAATCTGGCTAATGTATTAGTTACTGAGACATATTTTTCTCTTGTCGGGACCTTTTTTTTTGTTATCAGGACCTATTTCCTCTTACCGGGACCTATTTAACTGAGAAGGAATATTGAGTTTGTCATGATATTTGACTAAGACATTAGTTACCGGGACCTATTTTTATCTGACCGGGACCTATTTTTCTATACCGGGACCTATTTTATTATTTCGGGACCTATTTGCCTATGCGAAACTTATTTGTTATATGCATTGGGAAGTATTTGTTAATAGATTTACACTTTAGTTTTGGTTTATCAGAACTATTTATACTATATAGGGACCTATTTATAGTTTATAATGACCTTTTTATATTATGCCGGGACCTATTTAATTATGTCAGGACATATTTATTCTTCATTGGGATTTATATTTATATTAATTGAGTATCTTAATTGAGACATATTTTACTTGTGCAGATGGAACGAAACTTAAGAATTTCTCGTGCCGAATGGTTCTATCCGAAGCTGAATCGGCATAATCACATGGATGTACTAGAGATTGTTGAGAATGCACTGAACAGTCAAGTAGAAATGAACAGATTCCGACAAAGTTGTCTCGGTCATTTTTTGGATATAGACCGAGACATGTCATTTAGTGGATTACTTTTAGTGAATTTACTGCTCAGAGAAATTGCACATGGGGGACCAAGAGATGAAATGTGGTTCCTATCCGAGAGAGGTGGAATAATGAAAATGACAAGAAGAGAATTTTGCCTCATTTCGGGGCTTAAATTTGGACATTCTCCAAATGTTGATCAATATGAGCCCCCTCTACATTGTGTACAACTACGCTATTTTTCTGGGCGAAACGATGTTCGTTTTGAGGACATTCGGGCTGTGCTGGGCAGGGGTCATTTTAGGCGACAATTTGATGCTGTCAAGTTGAGTTTATTACTCATGCTTGGACAGTTTATCTGGGGCATAGATCGGAGACAAATAGTGCCCAATTGGTGGTGGGGAATAGTAGAAAATCTTGATGAATTTGATTCCTTCCCTTGGGGGAATCTTGTTTATCAATACTCATTGAAAATGTTCCGCCAATCCCTGCACAGCCCTGAACAAGCTCACGAGGGAATCAAGTGTAATCTGTTTGGCTTTTCGTTGGTCCTCCAGGTATGTAACATTCATATAAATTAAATTTAGTTAAATGTAATTTGTATTTTAATACCTTTACTATTATTTTTCAGATTCTTGTATTTGAGCTTATTTTGGATGTGAGGCGTGTCCTTCCTCAAGTAAGGACTCGTGACGGAATGGAGGACCGGCCAAGAATTTGCCGATGGAGTTTCAGTGGACGTCCATCGACGAAAATGATTAGGAGCATTTTCACTTCACGGGTAGGTTGAATGTTTTTACTTTAATACTATATATCGAATATTTGTGATATTTATCAAACTATATATTTATATGCAGATGGAAGCATTTACTTCACTTGAACCGACAGATTTTGAGAGTCGGCAGCGATATTTTATGGATTTAGATGTTCCATCCGTGGAAGACTTGTGTCCGCAACAACCTTTCGGACATAATGATGAGGATGAAGGTGATGATGAGGAAGGTGGTGAGGAGGAAGGTGGTGAAGAAGGAGGTGAAGGAGGAGGTTCTGAGGAGGGTGATGGTGAGGCGGGGGGTGACCGGGAGGGATACCGGTATGACTATGATGCCATGGAAGAAAGGATTAAGGCATCCATTATGGCATCTGAGAACCGGTTGATGGAAGCTATCCGAGTCTCTGAGGCTCGGATAATAGATGAGATGAAGGACTTTATACATTCGTCGTATCCACCTCCTTCATCAGCAGCAGGTCCATCGGCAGGTCACTCCCCACATGCATCTCCAAGTGATCCACCTGCCAGTTGTTCCGAACCTCTAGATCCAATAGCTCCATCATCGATTGTTCCATCTGTTAGTCACCCCTCATCAACACAGGTAACAGTGTATATTATTCAAATGATATATAAGTAATAAATTTCATGACTTACATGGTATATAGTTGTAATATGAATGTTTACATATTGCAGGGTACAGGAAAGCAGATGCGAATAAAAAGGGTGGCCCGAAAGCGCACAAAAGCTCCCGCTTGTCTTAGTCCATTTACTGACCCAGATCATCATAACTAATGTAGTTATGTATTTGTTGAGATATTCATGTACATTATTTGAATATTAATGTATTCTGTTGGGAAATACTATGTTATATTCTATATTATGTTGGGAAATTTGTCATTCTTCTGTTATGTTCTTTGTCGGGGAGATTTTGATAGAAACTCTCTATTTTTCGTCTCAGTTAAATAGGTCCCGGCTAGGAAAAATAGGTCCCGATAATAGGAAAATAGGTCCCGATAAGAGGATAATAGGTCCCGAAGAGCAATGCCTTAGTCAGATTTCATGGCGAGCTCTATTTTTCGTCTCAGTTAAATAGGTCCCGGCTATGAAAAATAGGTCCCGATAATAGGAAAATAGGTCCCGATAAGAGGATAATAGGTCCCGAAGAGCAATGCCTTAGTCAGATTTCATGGCGAGCTCTATTTTTCGTCTCAGTTAAATAGGCCCCGGCTATGAAAAATAGGTCCCGTTAATAGGAAAATAGGTCCCGATAATAGGATAATAGGTCCCGAAGAGCAATGCCTTAGTCAGATTTCATGGCGAGCTCTATTTTTCGTCTCAGTTAAATAGGTCCCGGCTAGGAAAAATAGGTCCCGTAAATAGGAAAATAGGTCCCGATAAGAGGATAATAGGTCCCGAAGAGCAATGCCTTAGTCAGATTTCATGGCGAGCTCTCTTTTTCGTCTCAGTTAAATAGGTCCCGGCTATAAAAATAGGTCATGATAAGAGCAATGTATCAATTAGAATTCATGGCAAAAAATTGAAATACATTGAGTTTAGGATTAAAATACATATAAGATCCGGATGTTATATAAGAACAAAGTCACGTCTCTGCTTCTTCTCTATCAAGGAGTCGTACCCTCATTGGACATCGTTGCTTGTAGTGACCTGTTTGCTGGCAGTTACTGCATCGGCGATTACCGGATGAGCGACCACTGTTGTTAGACGAACTCGGTTGATTTGTGTCCGCAACTCTATTTGTACAGTTGGATGATGGGTGAGTATATGACCCACAGTGTCTGCACTTCCTCCGAGTTCGTGTCTCTGACGAAGAAGGAATACGACTCCTACGAGGCCTTCCTGCTTGAGGTAGCATCTCCGGTGGAAGAATGACCGTGGCACGTAAATGATCGGGGATTACCCATTGTGTTGGCCCACCAACAGGCATGATTGGCTCGGAGTATGCACCAACCACAGAAGATGACAAATAGAAATTGGAACACAAAGTAGTCCAATCTATGTTCCGCCCCCTGTTCACAAATGAAGTAATCAAAACTAAAACTAGTATTGATAATATCAGCAAAAAATGTTAGACGTAAGAAAAGGAAACCTTGCTGCAGCAAGAGCATGGCCACATGGTAATCGTTCTCGTTGAAAAAATTCACAGGTGCAAGTCCGTTGCTGCAGGTCGACCGTCCATTGTAATGTACGCTGCCTTACCAAAAATATATTCCAATCAACGGCGGTGCACGTCATATGATGAGTATCAGCATCCATCTTCATCACCCTGGCATGTGGAATACTCGCTAAACGAGATGTCCAGCTAGATGCAATATTCTTTCTATCACAATGCCACCTCTGGGTCATATTGCGTATGAACTCAGCCAAAGTAGTAACCGGCAAGGAACGTGCAAATCTAAGACAAGAGTTCAGACATTCTGCAATGTTAGTTGTCATCAATTGGTACCGTGGTAAGGGGCAATGGACACGAGACCATTTACGCGGTCCTATTTCCAGAAGCATATCATAACACCGAGAGTTCACTCGCTTGATCTCATCCATGTGTTTCTCAAACTCATGTTCTGTGTAACTCTTTGCTGCTGCCCAAAAAAAGTCTTTGAGGTCGGTTCGATGGAACTGCTTGATCAGGTTTTGTGAAATGTGCCAGCAACACAAAACATGTTCTGCATCTGGGAAGACTGCATGAATGCCTTCTGCGATGCTAGCATTACGATCTGAAATAAACATTAACTCAGTAATGTCGCCAATAGCCACACGTAAAGCCCTAAAAAACCATGTCCACGCATGAATATTTTCTGTGTCTCCATACCCAAATGCTAAAGGGTATGCTTGGTCATTACCATCCTTGGCACATGCTACAAACATCGTGCCTTTATAATGTCCTTTTAAATGGGTACCATCAACAGCAATTATTGGTCGAAGGTATTGCTGAAAACCCCTAATGCTGGCCCCGAAAGACATGAAAAAGTATAGGAAACGATCATCAGTGTCAATGTACAAGTCTGTATGTGAGCCAGGATTCGCCTCCCGTAAAGCATGACAGTATGATGGCAATAGTTGATATGAGTCTGTAGGAGATCCATAAGTAAGAGAGAGTGCATAATTTAGTGCTTGTCGCGCCTTACTGTAAAGTATTTGAATTCCATACATCTCCTTCATGTCAGCAATGATATCTTTTGGCTTCATTACTCTTCCTTCAACACTAGACAATCTCGGTGCAATTACCTCTCCAATGATACTAGCACTAGCTTGCCGATGGCATCGGTGAACCTCATTACGCATGCATGTGTGCTCATCAATCCACCCTCGAACCTCCCAAAAAGAACCTTCGTTGATTCGAATGGCACGAAATTTCCATGAGCAATTAGCCTCCTTGCATACTGCATGGAACAAGGACTTATTGGACCTATGGACTCGCCATTCAAAATTTCGTCCCAAAGCATATAGACCAAGCAATCTTTGCATGTCTTTCTTATTCGGGAAGAACTGTCCCTTGTAAATGACATCTGTATTTTCTTCAGGCATGTCACTCATCAAATCTCCTTGCCATCTAAATCCATCTGCACCTGGTATATGCCACTCAGTACTTATATTAGCTGATGGTTGTACAGCATCCTGTTCTGAATCATTGCTACGAAGATCTCCCATTACCATTGCCTGTCTCACCACATCATCCTCATGTTGCACTCCGTAGCGACTACATTCCGAAAAGGGGACCCCATCATTTCGGGTATATTCTCTTTCTACATTTGAGAAACCATGGACATGTGTATCTTCTATATCATTGTGATGTGCATCTCTTAGTTCGCCAACTTCAATGTTTTCATGAAATGGTGGTGCAACTTGCATGCCTACTTGAGGTTGATTGCTTCCATGGAAGGACGCATCACCTATTTCATTAATACCACCTTGTTGGACTCCTTCATTATCTCGTCGGTCAATAAATGTCACACATATCTGAGGTGGATATCTTTTCTCACTAAGCACGAACTCTAAATCTTCATCATTTTCCACATCCATTTGATATGGAATACAACCTCCTCCAATATTTGTGGAATGCAACTCCATCGTAGACCTACTACTATCATAAGGAATGATTGATTGCACCTTTCCATATAATTCATCATATGTGATGCTCATTGGGACAATTAATCCCTTTGACTTTATTTGACTCCCCATATATCGAGAACCTCCATCCGCCGTGCACTCCCATTTGCCATTGAACATAATTACCACCCGAACACGCTCCATAGTACCTATTCATTCATATAAAGCAAACATATATTAGTTACACTCTACAAAATGTAATATTATCATCTCTCTTCCAATTAGCCTCATTGTTCAAAAATAGAGTTTCTAATGAAATCTGACTAGGCCATTATTTTTCGGGACCTATTTTTCTATTATCGGGACCTATTTTTCTATGCCGGGACCTATTTAACTGAGAAGAAAACTTAATGAAATCTGACTAACGTTATTTATCGGGACTTATTTTTCTATTACCGGGACCTATTTTTCCCTTGTCGGGACCTATTTACCTGAGGAGAAAAATCGAATTTTTAATGAAATCTAACTAAGGGAAGCTGTGATCAAAGGTGGCCTGGACTACCTGGAGTTACTGGGACAGCAAGGTGGACGGACGAGAGCAGCAAAAGTAGCTCGGCTCGGCACCGGGGTGGGGGAGCTCGGCTCGGCACCGAGGTGGTCGGCTGGGGGTGGGGCTAGCTGGCCGGCTAGCTTGGCTGCGGCTGGGGCTGGCCGGGCCGGGCTGGGGTTGGCCGAGCGGGCTGGGCTGGCGCTGGCCTGGCTCGGGCGGCTCGGGTGGCCGGGGGCTGGCCGGACGGCCGGGCGGGCGGCTCGGGTGGCCGGGCGGTTGCTGGAAGGGAAGGGGGGAGAGAGAGAGAGGGAAAGAGAGAGGGAGGGATAATTTTTGGAGGGAAAGTGGCTGAAAGTATAAAATTTAAGTGGAGGAAGAAGACAAATAAAGGGCAAAGTTGACAAACAACACAATTTGGTGCTATTTTTATACTTTCTTATAACCTAGTGCTATTCTTGCAAGTTGGGGGGAGAGTTGTGCTACTCTCCACCCTTTACACTTAATTTTAATGCATAAATAATAATATATAATACATTCGGGGCGGGGCGGCAAACAGATCCCTACCTGCCCTGATCCGTGCATTGGTACGGTCGAACCTTCACCAAATTGGGGATGGGACGGATCGGATGTCCGAGTCAAGCTGCCATCAGTAATCCCCGTCAGCCAAAATTAACTCTGGTTCAAGCATTAAGTCGGCCCTTACCACGAGATTCTATCAGTAGGTTCTCTAATTCTGCTTTAAGATACGGTAATGTCAAATACACCACACACCTGCAAGGGCAGATCTAGAAGTCTTGTTCAAGGAAACAAAATTCAATTCAGAGTTAAAAAGGATAAAATTCGGGGAGCGAAATAAAATAAATTACCAAAAATATGTGCAAATTTAATAAACTCTGTATAAAATTTTATGGGTTTTTCGGAGTTTTGAAAGGGGATCTGCCCGTACCCCTGATTTGGTGTATTCATTAAATTAAGATTCACCATATATATATATACACACATTTTTGTATTTCATCAAATTTTTCTAAATTTAATAATTATAATCGCGTATTATTAATTATACATTAAATTCTAATTAAATGATATATCACGCGACACGTATCCGATGGACCAAAGACTTTGTCCAAACAATGGATTACGGGTAAAACATAACATGTGTCGACCGAAAGAAAATGAAACAAATTAATTAAATTGGAAGAAAAATGTGGCAACTACTACAAAAGAAAGGACACCAAACCAAAGCACGTGAAATTGATGGCCCTCGTGGTCGATGAAATGCACGGGCCGGTTCGATGTTCAGATCCGCTCTGATATCACGTAAAATTCCGAGCATAAAATTAAGAAATTTGAGTGGGCCGTCGAACTTATTTGACCCTTTTTTTTTCTTTTTTTTTTGTGCCCCTGTTTTCTCTATTGACAAGCGACGTGCCATGTTGGTCTTTTAAACCTAATTTAATTTGATTACTTGCACATAATATTTGTTAGTCCAAGTTCTAACTTTCCGGTGGGCGAACCGCCGGGTTTATTAACTGCTGGATGCGGCCCTGATCCGTGCCGAAAAAATAAAATAATTGGTAAATTTATTTAGGATAATATAAATTAATACGGTAAAAATAATATATCTAATCACGTTGAGCAAAAATGATCATTCCGATGGAATGACAATTCTATTTTCTTTATAGGATCGGGGTTGAAATAATAATTTTGAATAGGGGTAAATTGGTCATTAGAAATCCCACAAATGAAATTAAATTCGAGACCTCCAAATCAATAAATAAGAATAATACTAATTATACCAAACTCTTTTTCTCTTACGTTACTTCTCCTTCTCCAAAAGAAAAAAAAAGGGGGCGTGGGCCGTGCCGTGGAGGTCTATTATTGTTATTAATAGCTTGCACGACTATTTACTAGGGGGTGTTGGAAAGAAAATCGAAAAATAAAAATAAAGTAACACGAAAAAACTCTAATTAATAAATTTATGCCTATTTTGGGTGAGTAAAGCGTCCTGGCCCAAACTCGAAAAATCTGGCAGGTCCTAGAAAGACCGAAATTATATAAAAAATTAAAATATCTTATTTAATAATTCATAGGAATATACAATTTTGATAATAAAAATGGCGTATGTGATTCTTTTACACTTGATAATTTGTAGTTTTTATCTATTACATTGAATTTTATTCCGTCATGTTTATTATTAATCTTTTATTACATTAAAAATGAAAGCCCAAAAAACTCACCTAGAGACTTGATTTTTCGTTTTCTTAAATAAATTTTTATAGAATTTAAAAGTAAAAGACCGATAAATTTTTTTAAAAAAAAAAATTACCCGACCCGAAACATTTTTATCCCGGTTACAACTCCGACTTACAAAGAAACATAAAATAACGTGGGAGGCAGCTGTGGAGCAGACACGTAGCAAATGAACAGCAGAAGCCGATGCGGCGTGGCTCCGATCCTGCGGACGGCTCTGGTGAGTCGTGGACGAGGAGAAAACGACAAATGGCAAGCGACGATTCGCTGCTTGATTGGGTCCTCTCGTATTATTGCAGCCAAGTTCGGCGGTAGCAATTAATCACAGGATTCTCCCGTTCGCACGACTCCCTGTCCGCAACTTTCTTGGATTATGCAATTGTTGTAGGCGGATATGAAAACATATTATTTCCAAAATTTTCCGGAATTATTTTCTAATTTATCCCATATATTTGTATAAAAAAATATTTCTTAAAATTTACCTAAGCAGTCGAACAAGTGAAAACGTAAGGTAAAATTCAGTACCCAAGAATAGTGCTCAGTGTAATTGATACTGCTCTTATCATGTGACCTAAAAGTTTCTGGTCCGATCTCATCCGTGGAATTTATCGTGCCCCTTTTAACATTTATTCATTCTATCATTTCTAGGTTAATGTGTCTCTTCTATACATAGAAAAAAATACCTCAATGTGAAAAAAGGAAATGTTGGGGGTAATCCAGAGAATTTGTGAAATATTTATTTTGCTCGATTATGTTATATATTAAATTAATTACATTTTGTTCACTTGCTATTACTCTTTCATTGAGTTCGGTGCATTCACAGGTTTTGTGTAAATAGATCATGACAAATTTTTAGATAGTCCTATCTCATCACGACTAATCAGATTATGACAGACGAGCAAATTGAAATAAAATACTAATAACTTTTGGAAATTAGAAATAAAAACTCACTTTTCTTTTTTTTTAATCAAAACATAAAGATGAATTGGATTGTATTTCCTAATTGTGAAAAAGAGAAAAGAAAAGACCCAAATATCATACAAAATATTCGAAATTGTTCCCAATCATCTTTCTTGAAAAATGCCCATGAGAATCAAGTCAAATTCATTTATGCAAAGCAGTTTAGCAAAAAAAAGAATCTTTTTTTTTTTTGTGGTGCTTGTAACGCAGGCTTGGGATGGCCGCAAAGTGTTCGTCCAAGGCGGGGCCCAAATAGGTTACCCTAGTTATGAGCAGATTTGATGAAAATACGATAGGTTGTCGGTAAAGAATTAAGAAATTGATTGGTTTCTGTTTATGCAGCATATCCTGAATTTGTTAACTGATTCACGCGATTAATTTTAATTCATTATACCTTTCTCGTTTAAAATCTAATTTACAAACCGTTTAAACCGTTATATTCATAACTTGATAAAATTTCATTTGATATAATAATCACGCATATTTGATGAATTTTTCATGTCTAAAACACTATTATAACTTAAAATCAGTAGTAGATAGCATTTAAATATAGTGAAAATATGTTTAAAAATTGTACATATTTGATTCTGATAAAAAAAAATATGAAATAATAATAATTATAAAAAATATCGACGTAATTCATGTTATAAAAATAAAATAATAAATAATTAACACGTTCCAACAAGGTAACAGAAACCTGTGGTTTCTTACATGTACCGAATAGGGTCCGGTTTTAAGTTTTAAGAATCGATCATATACAAGATAGGGTACTGATACTATTAAAAAATACAGAATACGTAAATCCGATCCCCTCGAGCCCCAAAGGTCTTCTTCCTCCGTAGCTTCTCAGCCTTGAATTTAATCTTCTGGGGTGTGGGCGGTGACTCGTCAGCCTTATCCTCTTCCTTATTTCTACAGGGCTCTTGACTTGTGGGGATTATGTGGTCACCGATGGTCCCACGAGCTAGGTCGGGTTTTTTTTTTTTTTTTTGGAAAACCCTGCTAAACCGAACCGATTAGAAAAGAGACGGTTCGACTTGGTTTGAGGGCACGGGTTCGAGCTTTTCAGTATCGGGTCAATAGTGAGTACCACGACATTGAATCTCGAGACTTATTCCAACCTCTAAAGTGGTTGGACTTTACATCGGCCGATTATGATAAAAATTTTATTAAACCATCACGGTACGACTCTGGACTCTCTGAAAAGTTATATAGCCTCACTTCAAATGAGTCATAACAGATCATTTTCAACTCACATTAGTTTAAAGAGTTGTAATTGGTCATTTACGATTGGCTATTAATTTTTAAACTGAGATTATGATTCTTTTGAATTGAAATTACAACTTTTCCCGCGTCGGCCACTAATATAGCAGTTGGCTCAGCCTTAATTATGCTGCCTAGCAAAGGATGGCTTAGGCAATGGCCCGGATATAGTCTCATCAATTAGGCCCGGTCTAATTGGACCCTTGTCATGACCACTCATTCAACCGGTTTTCCTTTGATTTCGAGAAAGTTTCTTGTGATCCAATCAACTTAACCGTTTCAGAGCTTAATTTAACAACCCACAATTAACAATTTAAACTAAAGAAAACAATCCAGTGACTCATAATTATTTTCTCCACCTACTTAACGATTAAGGAATCGAACCACTAAATACTTAGTATAGTTCAAGAAACTGATATTCACCAAAATTCAGGCTCTAGCAATTTCAATTAGAAGACTCAAACATGTAATCTTTGTATCATCAAATCTCATGAGAATGAGGTTTGGGCCGGTAGACTGCCACCGTTGTGCAAATCTTCTCCTCCTTAATATTGGCAGCTGTTCTTTTACTTCTCTCTTTGCACACATTCCTTTCCCCATGTTGAGGAGTCAATCCCACATCTGTTATGGTGGAAGGAAAATGTACGGATCGAGACCAGTTGTCTCCCTCACTAGAAACCGAAAGAAATGTGTACAGTTCAAGATCAGCCGTAGAGGGGAGATGTTTAAGAACAAGTGGCAAGTGTGAATACGTTGTCACGTGAGGGCAGGTGTTGATGAGTCAATTTCATAAAGGACAAATAAGATATTAAAACTTTATTTATAACATATTGGGTATCACCGTCCTATCAATTTAGATTTCTAGGTAAAAATGAACGTAAGAATCTTGTATACCTAACCTAGGTAGAAATTTTACACCCTCCATGGAAGGAGTCAAACTTGTCTTCATCAGCCGCCATTGATGGAAATTCAGCACAAAGGAATTTCCCTGGCTTCTTTTAGCTTCCATTAGAAGGCCAAGTACCAGAAGGAATACTTACTTGGAGCTTGTCTTTTATGCCTCTGCCATGATAAAATCGATTTGGTTCTCTACGAGATGTGACCGACCCTAGCGATCGATACGGGTCCTAAGGAGTATCGTGTATTCATCGAGGTAGTAGATTGACACGGAAGATATCTTGGTGGGGAAAGATCTGAACGTGCTCAACTCGGTGTACTCATCCAAGGTGCGAGTATAAGCGAGACTCGATTGTTGCTCGAATCTTACAAGTCGCATGCAAGGTGATGCAACGCTCAGCTTAAACAAGAAACTCTCGGGGAAAGCGGTTACACCACGTGATATCACTGATGTGGTATCACTGATGTGGTGTCACTTTGTAATGCAATGAAAGTGCGCTCATTCGAATCCCGTCATCTGTCCCGCACATATTCTATTAAATTTAATCGATAAACTCAAACTTGAATTAATCAGATTCTATTAAATTTGAAGATGCATGGCATATGGTTACATCATGAGGAAAGGAGAACATGTGCCTGCATCTTTTCTTTACCCCCACAATCTAGTACTTTGTTCTGTGGGCTCTGATTCCCTTGTCTCCCCTTGGTCTTCCAGCACTCACTGGGGGATCTTCCTCATTTCCTTTTCACTTAAGCCATGATTAGCAGCATGCAATTCTTCAACGTAATAGTATCAACACGAGATAATGATTTTACTGTGATACAAATTAGAAAATTAAATTAAATTATTTTTACTATTTTTTTAATACAACTCTAAAAATGGAAAAAAAAAAGTTATTATGTCATTGGTCAGTTTCACACTTGATGCTATCACTGTTAGATAGCACGCTCTCCATTATTAGACAATGCACCGTCTCAACTCCATTTGTTCTCTTAATAAACTTCAGATTCCTTTCACTGCGGCAATCACAAATCGAATTTTCTTCTGTTGTTTGCGGTGATCGAATTTCAGTACAGATAATATTCTTCTGGTCAAAGCTTGCGTGCCCTCTTGATCTTCCTACCTAGCATTTAAATAACGATGGCGTTCTCGGTCTAGACACGGTTTTGGATGATGCCTGAAGGGCAGAACCTAGAAAAAAAGTGGGAGAAATCGAAAATTTCGGCATTGATCTGATCAGACAGCTTGTTATACATGAAGAAGGGTTAAGCTCAAGAAGGAGAGTAGTAGTTGCGATAAGCAGTCAAGGTTTCTTCATCCCGATCATCATCATCAGTGCTCGAGCTCAAACACGGAGAAGGTGGAGGAGGAGAAGGAACAAAAGGATCGGATTCCGATCCCAGCGCCATAACCAGCAAGTCTTCAGCTTGATCATTCCTGAAATCGATCACAGTAGGAGTAGGCGTCGTGATCCTGCCGGGCTTGGGTTGATCCCTTCTCTTCTGGAAGACTCTATAGACTGCCCATTCTCCTCCTCTTTTCTCCACTCCATGAGTTGTCTGCAAAGTCGTGTTATAAGGAATAATAGAAAGAATACGAAAATACAAAACGATATGTTGACCTGTGGTCGACCACAGCATCCTTAAAACTAATTCGTCTCCTCTCGGCCATGCTGAGGTTGCACACAGTGACAGCAACAAAAGTCAGCTGTAAAGAGTTGAACTTACTGTTTCATTCCTGAACCGGGCAAAGTCCGACTCCGGGGCATCGGCTCGAGCGTTAAGAAGGCGTAGTTCGTGCATGAACCACTGTGGTGTCGCATTATTGAGATCTTTGCCATGGCAGAAAGCCAAGTTCCTTCTCGTACCGATAACACGGTTGCTCCCCGAAGCTACAATCTTCTTCTCCTTCCCGGTAACCTTCCAGTAACTGGAGCTGTCGGCAATGGTGGCTCTGGCACCGCCGCATTCCCGGCGGAGTTTAGGGTTTCCTCTCTTAGTCCTTCTGCCAAAGAAGTGCCTCCACTCCCTCAAATCACCTGCAAACAATTTCCAGAAGAGAACACATTGAATACGGATGAAGAACAACCGTGTCATGTACAGCAAGGGGAATGTTTTGCGTTCCGATGATCGGAAACTCGGTGCCTGCATTACCGGGCAAGTTCCAGGGGTCAGTCTTGAAAACGTCGAGCTCGGGAATGACAACGGCCGGTGGCGGAAGCGAGAGGACCTTGCGCTTCAGGTAATGGCCCAGGAGCTCCTCGTCGGTGGGACGGAACCTGAACCCGACTGGAAGCTTGAGCTCTCCTATATTCCCCAGAGCGATGGATGGCTTGGTCTCCATTTCCGGGGAAAAGGAAGGGGATAAAAGCCTCCCGAAGACACTTTTACCTGTAACCTTGCAGGACCTCAACTTGCAGAAGCATCCACACACACACATATATATATCTGTGGGTGTGTATGCATATATGTGTGTGTATATCTGTATATGGATTCATGGAGAGCTTCGAGTCGAAGTTAGCTTAGCTGATTTTGGAATCTGTGGTGGGGGAAAAGGAAGAAGGTGACGGCGGAGAAATAAAGACAATGTTCTGTCCTTTGAGAAAGGTTTTTTTTTTGCTGAATGTCCTTTGAGAGAGTTGTGTAACGAGTGTTTCTACATCCTTTGCCACGAGTAAATAAAATTTAATTATTTTTTAAAAAAATTTAATAAACTTAAAAGAGAAGAAACAGTCTTCAAAATAATTTAATTTAATTGATTTATGATATCATCTATATACTATAATACGATATACCCATTACATACCGGACTTTCGCTATCCTTTCATGCAAAAAGAGAGAAGGTTAAATGTCAGCATCCCACTTCTCACCTTTTCTGTTGCACTATTTTATAATTTAAGTTCTAAATTTGATAAGTAGTGATTAATTTAGTTTTGAATCGCATCGGATCATTAATTAGAATTCTTTAATTATAAGGTTTTTTTATTCATTAGATTTTGATCTTAAATAGGGGAAGTTATGGAACTATCGCATATCGACTTTACTTATCGTGTGAATTAAATATTACATTTTCCAAGGTGCGCTACTGTTTTCGAGAGTCTAAATTCCAATAGAACTCAGTTAATTCAACTCTAAGTCAATTATCCTATTAAAATGTAGAACATTCTCGATCGGAATTTTCTTAATTTATAAGATTGAAATTGGGAAGTCACTTGATAATCATTTAGGCTTATATACAAGCAATCGATGTCCGGGAGGATTTGTCAGACATTCTTGGGCGAAAACAGTCCACCGTGAGCACTGAAATGGAGACGAAAAAAATTGAAAAATGGGGATGAAAAAAATTCAAAAACTTTCCGTTGCCGGGAATCGAACCCGGGTCTCCTGGGTGAAAGCCAGATATCCTAACCGCTGGACGACAACGGATTTTTGTTGTTGAAAACCTGCAAAAATATTTTTTTTAATAATACATAACTCACCAGAGCCAAGTTTTTTTTTTTTTCTGGGGGAAGGTTGTGTTTCCATTCATCAAAATATGAACATAATAACCCTTGACATCAGTCTCATATTCCCTGTACAGTCACAAAAAATAGAATGCCTTGCTATATGAGAGTTGTCTAACTTATGCTACAACTTTGGGAGCGTCACTGTATGTACAATGAGATTAACTAAGTTAGCAACGGGAGATCGCTGATTTCAATAATGTCTGTTGTTCCTCTTTCTCCAAATTGTATAGATGTGCTGGGTCTACAAAATTTTTTTTGATGGTGGTGTCCAACGATCGGCCTTTTTACTGTGATATCTGCTCAGTTTCAGACTCCCAACCTAGAACTATCCGGTGCAGTCCAACCCCACTTATCGAGCTCATCCAAATTCCTCGTGTAACTCTACAAGAGAAAAACAAGTGATCATGTGTTTCCTCTTACTGAAGGCAGTATTCGCAGTAAGAGGATTGCAGAGCAATGCCCCATTTGCTCATTCTCTCCTTCGTGGCTAGCCTGTTGAGCCAAACAAACAATACCAAAATAAATGTCATACACTGCGTACAAGGCAGTGTAGGCACCCTCTTAAGTTCAATACATATTGTTCTAGAGGTGTTCGAATCAATTCCCCGAGTATACGAATCATCGGCCAAGTTCTACATCCATGGTTTGCGTTTAACCAAGATCAAATATGAAACCTCAAATGTCTCAGATATGATGTCTCCAGATTCCAGATCTTTGAAACAAAAAAGGACAACATCAATTCTATACGATAAGCCCGAAAACAAAGCTCTTTCTTCCTAGTTTGCTGCAAACTCGTAATGTTACTGTCTCTCTTTTTTGACTGCTGATAAAATGTTCCCCTAAGCATTCTTCTCACGCTCGAAGTCCTTGTTCAACAAAGCCGTGGACCCTGCTAGGGAGCGAAAAGACCCGCTAGCCCACGCTTCTCGAGATCCGGGTAGAGGAAAGTCCGCCTACCCTAAGTGCGCTGGCATGAGCCCTCTTGCAGCTGTGGCTCGACCGGGTGCAGAGCCACTGGTCTCCCTAGCCGGTGCCCATGGACACTTCTGGGGTCATACTTCTGGGACATCAGGTGGTCTAGTGCAACCGACACTTCCCTCACCGATGGACGGCTGCTGGGCTCCTCCCGGAGGCACATTGATGCGACTTCAACAGCATTCTTCAGCACGGATTCCGGGAACCGACCATTCAGGCCCGGGTCTGCCAACTGCACAAAGCTCCTGCGATCCTTCATCATTGGCCGTGCCTGCAGATTACATCGGTAAAAACTCTGAAACCATAGTGCGAACAGGAAAGTATAGCATGGAATGAGTGCGCATTGCAGCGAACTGGTCTGTCTGTGAATCCATACATACCCATTGAACGAGATATCTGGCATGGCCTTGATCTAAGTAAATGGCTCTGCGCCCAGTGATCAGCTCGAGCAAAACCACACCAAAGCTGTATATGTCGGACTTCATCGTCAGCTTGCCGCTCAAGGCATACTCAGGAGCGCAGTAGCCATAAGTCCCCATCACCCTTGTTGAAACATGCGATTTCCCTCCAGCCGGACCGAACTTAGCGAGCCCAAAATCGGAAAGCTTCGGTTGGAAACCTTGGTTCAGCAGTATGTTGGACGACTTCAGGTCCCTGAAAATGACTGGTGGGTTCGCTTCATTGTGCAGGTAGTCTAATCCTTTGGCTGCACCGGCAGCAATTGCCATCCTCGTGTTCCAATCGAGCAGCTCCATATCTGGCGCAAGCCCTGTAAAATGCATAGGTGATGATCATGACTGTTGCACAATTTTCTTTTCCACCTATGCCATCTGGTATCCAAAAGTCTAGTGAAACTAAAAAATCTAGATACGAGCCGAGCTGACTAATTAAAAGATAAAACCCTCCAAATTCTGAATTTTTATACATTTATAATGCTCAAACTTGAAATTTTGCTTAAAACACACGCATGTTGGTTGGCAGATGCACAATTTGATAAAGAAGGTTTGAGCAATCTTCTGCAGAATCCCTTCTCCTTTATGTCTACTCTGCAGCAAATCCATTTCAGCATGTCCAGTGATTCGGTATGTTTGCACTGCCCTAAGATTTCTAGTCTACAATCGCGCGTTAAATAAAAACACCATTGTGCTCGAGGATGTTTCAAGGTTTCCGCCTCGTAAGAAGTAGTATTTGAGGATTTTTGTGGTTTACATTAAGAGATTCTGGACAAATCTCCCTGGAGATGGACGTCAATGGCTAGAAACAAGAGCAGACGTATAAGATTACCGTGCAAGTAGTCTTCCAAGCTTCCCAAGGGCATGTACTCGTAGACAAGGAGACGTTGCTCCCCCTCGGCGCAGAACCCGATCAAATTGACAAGGTTCGGGTGATGCAGAAGAGAGAGCATCAGAACCTCGACCAGGAATTCCTTGTCCCCCTGGTGACCCCCTTTGTTCAGCTTCTTAACCGCCACATCCTGCTCCGACACGGACCCGGATTATCCACGAAAAACTGCAAGAAAGGCAACGTTACTGGTTTGGCCTGGGAAGTCCATTACCTGTCCGGTCTTATTCAGGTGTCCCTTATAAACAGGGCCGAACCCTCCTTGGCCGATGAAGGATTCATCCCCGAAGTCTCCTGTGGCAGTTGCAAGCTCTCTATATGTGAATGTTCGAGCTTTGTCAATGGAGACCGGAGTCTCCCCTCGAACCGAGTTTAATCCTGTAGTTTTCGAACCAAATGTTTTTGGTAGCAGCTAACCGATCATCATATTTGCAGAAAATCAGGAATTCCTAGCAATCAAAAGCATCACCAAATTCCTAGAGATGATGCATTTCAAGAATGCAGATCAAATGCCTACTTGATATATTCTACCGAAACTCCTGTGACAAAATCAATTCTCAGGTTCCCACTGCATTGAATCAGACATGATCTCATCCACAGAACCCGCTGCCATATTAATCGAAACACAGAACTCACTGACAAGACAGCATTGTCTGCTCAGACAAGAACATCGTAAATGCAATTCGAAAAATTGCACTTCCACAGAGGAGAGGAATCCTTAAAAATATCCGATTCTCTTTCAAATGCCATACCGCAGATTCCAGACAAATTTCATGCAATGCTCCCACTGAGAGAAGGAATAAAAAAGGTCGAGCGAGGGACTGACCGTTTGGTGGAACTTTCGCAGAGAGCTTCGATTTGGCGCTCTCAAGCCCCTCGAGCTCCTTCTTCCCCTTCCAGAAACCGAAACACGGGCATCGACCCATTTGCCGCGCGATCACGATTCGAAATCAGAGCTCCATCCTCTTCACTCCAAGCGCCGGGGAGTGGAGATCGCCGTCTCCGGGCTCTGTTTCTTGCGGGGACAGAGGAAGGCGGGGGACAGGGACAATGCAGAGAGTGAGAAGAAAAGCTTCTTCCTTTTGGTGGGAATTAAGAGAATCCGGGACGAATCACGAGCGAGCACGCGAAGAGCGAGTGCGCGGGGGGAGATTCCTTAACCTGCTCGTCTTCTTCTTGTTCTTCTTCCTCTGTCCTTGTCTCTCTGTTTCATGAGCTTAGGCGCCATCATTCCGACGGAAGGCAATTTAATGCCAGGCTACCTTCCTCTTGCTTGAGTAGTATTTTGCTTGTCTTGGACGTATCATTCATTACCATGCCAATCCAAAATTACCATATTAATAAGTTTTCCTTTTTTTTTGGATGTTAAACTTAATATTTAAGAGAATTCAAATGATTTATAATTATTTCGAATTGAGCCAATTTATTAGTGGATAAAATTTTTCTTGCCATAATTTTTTTCATTAATCAAATTTAGGTCTAGAATTTACTTATTCCTCATTTGGATGAGGGCGATGGAGGGAATGGAATAGAGGGGTTTCTTTCTCTTTAATTCACCAAAATTGAAAAATCACACCCAAATATGGTGAAAATTTTATTTTTCCTTCCTGTCTTTTTATCTCGTCCAAATACAAGGTAAGATGATTAGACAACGGATCACTTTAAACAATTCACACAGTCAGAATTGAACTCAGAACCTCTGAATTAGGAATTGGAGTTTTTTGTCATGGCACTAAGATCGCATCCTCAACTGCAATGAGGCCTCCAGGTTATTGTTTTAATTAGTGCTACTACTTGCTCAAGAAATAGGAAAGTTTGCGCATAAGAATTGCACAATTACTAGTACCATATTAAGAAAAAATCTACATTTACTTATTAATTTTTTATTATAAGTAAGCTTATATAATAAGGATAAAAAAATAAATGGACATATAACTCTCACAGTATGAATTAAATTTAGAACTTCTTAGTTATGAGTCAAAATTTTATGTCACTGCACTAAATACCGCATCATCGAATTGCCCTGATTTAACATTTGGGTGCAAAGTGAGAGATGTAAAGATTGTCTCATGGACAACTGATTCATCATTAACTAGATTAATTCCCTAACTAACTATGCTAACCTAACTTCAGGCCATGGCTCATCTGTCGAAAATGAACCCGAACGAATCGCTCGAGATGGCGCCGAGATCAGGTGAGAGCAGCGGTGTGTTGATCAATCGTGGAGGAAGCATTCACGGACAAGCCATGGCTTGCTAGAGGAAGAGTTCCGATTGTTGCTAGAAGATTGCAAGCCAGCTCGTTCGGACGATGATGGCGGTGAGAATACGAGCCTGAAGAAGGAAGAGCTAGGTCAAGATCGTGCGGAGGATGTCGATTGTCCTCTTGGGTATGAACACATGGTTTCAAACTTGAGTGTGTTCGCTAGATGATATCGGCCAGGTACGAGATCGGGTGTCGTCAAGTGTACATCTTAACGGGAAGAACGCGATCGACAAGCTATTGAGCGGGATTGGCTTTGAGGGCATCAGCGTCGACGATGTGCAGAAAATGCAATGGCCGTCTCTCCAGACGCAGATTGCCAAATGGGTCGAGACATTCAACCGATTCGTGGAATGTGCTTCCCAGGCAAATTAAACTCATCGAGAGTGTGTTCGACGGCTGTCTGGACTCGTTGGTCTACCTGTTCCGCAACCTAACTCGGAGCTTCATGATCCAGATGCTCGATTTTATCGAGGCTGTTGCCATTTCCAGGGGATCGGAAAAGTCGTTCAAGTTCTTGGATGTGTACGATGCCCTGAGGGACGTGGACCCGACCACGAACGAGCTGTTAGGGGAAGACCCGGGCCATGAGCTTGTTAAGTCGGAGCTTGTCACGGCACAATCAAGGCTTGGGGAAACCCTAACGAGCATATTCTGCGATTTACAGAACCCGATCAGGTCCAAAAAGGCGAAGAGTGCTGTCCCCGTCAGGCCATCCATCCATTGACTCGGTACATCACGAACTATCTCAAGTTGACGTGCGAGTAAAAGGACATGCTCGAACAGGTCTTCCGGGAGCATTTGGAGACCGAACGAGCTGATTCAAGCAACCAGTGGAATTCCAAGGTGGCAACCCTGCACAGTATATCTACCCGAGTGAGTCGTAGATGCAATCAAAGTTCTCGATGCAGATCGTGAAGATTATGGACTTGCTGGATTTGTACATGGAGGCGAAGTCGAAGCTCTACAAGGACATTTCCCTAGGCTCCATCTTGATGAACAACGGCAGATACATCTTCGCCGCAGATCAATAAATTGTTGAGCGATAACTCGCGCCGGAAGAAGTCCTCCGATCTCTGGCAGTGCCACGAGAACTACCAGAGGGAGACATGGATCAAGTCCTAGGTAGTGTTGTTAAATGGGCCGGTTCGGCCCGGAACCGGACCGGAACCGGCCCGTGTGAACCGTGAACCGGACAGGCCCGGTCACCAACCGTAACCGGCCCGTCCCCTACGGGTTGAGGCACGGTTACGGGTTGGGTCGACAAAATCGACCCGTTGAACCGGAACCGGACCGGACCGTTACAGACCCGGAACCGTAACCGGACCGGACCGGCCCGGAACCGTGACCTTGAACCGTAAAAAAAAAAAAAAGAGCTTGCAAAAGGTCAATGGTCAAACTGCCAGTGGGCCCCACACTCTCCACCCACCCCAAACCCCAACCCTCACAGTGGGCCCCATGCCCCCAACCCACAACAAACATTTTTTTAAAATATTATTTAATTTATATTATATTTAAAAATATTATAAATATCTAACATATCTACCAATTGGTAATTTTTTAAATTGAAATATTTGTTGTTTTAATATTATTTAAAAATAAATAATTCGAGTTTATTTAAAAATGTTAAAAATCTAACATACCTTAATAAAATTAGTTATATGATATTAAATGTAAAAATGTAAACAAAATATAATTAGTTTAATTGGTTAATATTCTTGACTTTCAAGTAGAAGATTTCGGTTCGAATCTTAATAATGAAATCTTTTATTTTATTTTAAAATCGTAAAACCATAAAAAATTCTAAAATTCAAAGAAATTTAAAAAATAGCCGGTTCAGCCCGGACCGGACCGTAACCGGCCCGTCTGTGGGAAGGTTCCGGGCCGGGTCACTCAGGCCCGAACAGTCGACCCGGACCGGACCGGACCTTTTGCTTCCCGGTCCGGGTCGGGCCCGTCCAAGCCGGTTCATGAACCGGCCCGAACCGGCCCGGCTAACAACACTAGTCCTAGGTTTCTTGAGGGACGACTACGGACTGACCGTGAACGGGAAGGTAGTGAAGCCAGATATCCACAGGACGCATCGTGTGCCACGCGCAGTTGCAGTCGGAGCTCCAGGTTTCGATATCTGTCGTTGTGGTTCCGGGCGTACCGGTCATCCCTGGGCAGGTTTTCACAGCATCTAACTCCGCTGAGGCACTCGGAGAAGTACAAAAAATACCAGCCCGACGATCTGGAGACTCTGTATCGATGAGCTGCTCAACGGAAAGAAGAAACCCTAATAAACATCGAAGCGGTTCAAATCAGAGTCGAAACGACAATCCGTCGAGAAGGTATATGTATGAATTACACATGGTTTGAAGATCTCCACACAAACATTAACGTTGCATGTAAATGCCAGCAACTACTAGAATTAGGACATTGATATCCTTAAATGCGCTGACCCCACCGTGAATTATTTATACAAGGTACAAGTATCTTATAATTCTTAAAATAAAGTACATGTACTTTCTCGTAACAGTTCACACTCATACAGGAATTTCTTTAAGGAAAGGCGCTACACTCTGGGCCCTTGGTATGCTTGCAATAAAATTATATATATATATATATATATATAAAGGTGTATCTTTTATTTTAAGCAAATTTTCAGGTTGGAATTTATTAAACGTAAACAAATTTACGATTATGAGAAGTTCTTGTTAATGGGCCGACCAGTTTTATACGTATATTAGTTGTGATACTCTGATATTTAGATAGTAGATGACAGACGCAATAAAAGGGTTTGAAATTCATTAAAATTATTTATTTTTCCATGGTCATAAAAGAGAAAAATAAAGAGATAAGAAAGTTTTAGTAATTTATATTTTTTTTGTGTACAAACGAGGCACACAATATAAGGAACGAATGACTCATAGAATTCCATCGATAAGATTTAAATACAGAACATCTTGGTTCAGATTCAGCCATTCAAGTGATGTGTAATTTAATTCATTGAGAAGTACTTATCACCCACAAGAAGATACATTCATTTTGTTAATGGCGAAGGGAGGAGAAAGATGGAAAAATTAAATTATTTGTAATTAATTAATTAATTAATGCACATTATTCTTTTTTCTCTTAACCTATTTATATTGAATTTATGTCTTTTGTACTAATTAACAAAAATGAATTTGTATATTTCGTAATTCTTTCCATCTTATTCATGAGCTTTGATTATGATGACCAAATATTCTTTTACTTAAGTAAGATATTGAGGGAAAAAAAAAAAAAGGAAAGTCAGGACAAAGAAAGCTATAACAATGTGAGAAAATGTCAGGGCATTTATGACTCCTAATGAGCGACCTTTTTTCTTTTTTTCACATAGGACTAGGCCTCGTAATTATTGACACGACACAGTAATCCGATATGACATTACACGAAGTTAGGCGGGTTTGGGTCAAGCATATTTAGACACGAACATGTACATACACGATAAATAAACGTGTTTAACTGGGTTTGAACCTGTATAACACCGCACGACACGATTAAACACATTTATTAAATGTATTAACTATTTTTATACATATATTGACTCATTTAATATATTTATATATGAAAATTTTATGATATATAAAATATTACATGCATTACATGATCAATAATTGATTAATCTTACTTATTTATTGTACTAATTATCAATAAATATTATTATTTTAGTAATTAAATCATATATTATTAGAGTATAATTATATATTGTCGATATTTTACATTAAATGGGTCGACCCGGTTTTGACACGATTTGGACACGACCGCTTAAACACGAACTCATTTAAACACGAAAAATAAATGTGTCATATCCAGATCATTGAAATTTCTAACTCTGACACGTTTAGACACGACACAGTTTACCAGACCTGCATAGGACGTACCGATCTGGAAACGAAGAAAGTGGAATTATGGTAATTTGATAATTTTATTTTACATGAATCATTTGCGCTTTCTTTTCCCTCCATCAAAATTCTAAAATAAAAACTTTTTTCTTTCCCTCCTTTTCTCCTCTTTTAACTTCTATCCATATGAAGTAATAATTATGGTTTAATTCTTACTAAAAAAATTTCTCATATCCTTTATTCTTCTCATTCTCATGCATCTTCTAAATAATTAAATAATAATTCTTATTTATAATAAACAACAATAAAAATGAAAGATATAATTAATATTATTTTACTATGGTGTGGTGATTAGTTTTTGGACTAATATTAATTAATGGCATTTCCCATTTTTGGTTTTATTGTAATAAATACTTTTTAGACTTTTATATTTAAATTAATTTGACCAAACCAGAATAGAAGCAACACTAAATTGAACACCAAATGCTTTGTCATTCAACACAAATGAAAGTTCCATATGATGTATAATAAAAAAAAATCTTAGAGGACTCTACCTCACGGTAACGTGGTGATTGATATTTTCTCACGTCACATGATAAGATAAGATCATCGAAGAATTTCTCTTCACCGTGTAGTACGAACAAAATATGGCGTTTAAGAAAATAACTTCATATTTATTACACAAAAAGGGAATGAAATAAATTTTTTTTATCTTTCCAGTTTTTATTCATATTTACTGGGTTTTATTATTCAACTAATTGATAGAATTGACAATTCTTCAAAAAAAAAAAAAGAAGAAGTCAATTTCCATTACTCTAAATAGCGTCATACAATGGCATTCTTCAAGCATATACTATAGAAGTATTCTTTAATGCGTCGGACCGTGAAGTTCATGTTGCAAAAGACCACTGTGTTCTTCTCGAAGAATATCGATCGTAATTTTCGGGAACGAGTTCGTGCATCATCCTTATTTTCGGTGATCGCTCGATCGCAGAGACGGTGTCGAAGATGAAGAAGAGTGGGAATAAGTCTCGGTGCTCCATGGAACTTCGTAGTCATGGTGAGCTGCTGTTGGATGCCGTGGTGCATGGTGGAGGAACAAGATGACATTCGACTCCCAGTTTACGATGCACGTGATTTAATTGTTCAAAAGTCACTCTTGTGCGATTTAGTAAAGTCGAGATCCTAGGTTCGAGTCTTCCTCCGAGCAGAGTTGATAGAAGGTGTTCTTTGAGCCCAAGTCTTGGCAGACACGGGCTTCTTGCACCGGGTCGGTGTTAATGTTTATTGTTCGGTTAGTTTAATAAATTCGAGATTGAATATAAAAATTCGAATATTTTGTAGTAATATTTTGGAAGCCGGTCTCCTAATACCTTTCTATCATCGGGGTGAGAGGTTCCTGCATGAATTCAGCTTACTACGTCATCAGTGAACTCTACTGATGAATGTTTAACATATCGTAATTAAATGTTATATCATTTTTTTATTCATTATTAATAACAATTTTTTAGACATAAATTGGTACATTTTCTCACGTGTCAAATATTTATTGATTAAATTCACCACGTCGTTCATGAACTCGACTTACCTATGAATTTTGCGATCGGGGCAGACACCCGAACTCTGGACAAGGGGCAATTCTGTAATTTCAAGCGAAAGATGTCACGTTCATCTTGACACCCCCACATACCAAACAGGGAAACGCCATGAAATAAAACGACCACTTCTCCCCCATCCCCTCTCTCTTACTCTGCCTCCAGGTCTCTCTCTCTCTCACACTCTCTCTTCTTCCGTGTCCGTGCTGCAATTCTTTCAGCCGAAGTCTCCCTGCTCCTCGCCGGCGCGACCAAGGCACGCCCACTCTCCCCGTCCCTTCACCGGCTCCAGGGTCCTCTACAGAACCTCTCCGCCATCCTTTTCCTCCTCCCATGCACGGTGACGCTGATCACTCACTCATTTCCCGCCTTTGAATTCTCCCGCGCTCTCTGCTCACATTACCGCCAGGAGGTCCGTCCATTCGATGCAACTGAACCCCTGAACTCTGTTCACTCTCTCTTTTTAATACCACTGAGGTGAAATTGAGCGGGTCTTGTTCTACGTTACGGGCCATCTGTATTTGCCGCTGAATTGTCTGTCTTGAAGTGCAGAGCACCAGCTTGATTTACCGCTGGAGTTCGTAAATTTTGAGTTTTTAGGGTATTTTACTGATTTTTTGAAGTGATGGTTGCTCATTTGAGTTCTCTGAACTGTGCCTTACGATCGGAGCTCCAGTTTTCTCCCAGTTCATTGCTTCTGCAGTGCGATATTTCATGTTTTAGGAAATGTTCGTTTGTTTTGAATCGGTGCATCTCTTTCTCAAATCCATAGAGTTTAAATCGGTTCACTTGATAAGTTAATATGCCTGTTCTTGCCTGCAAGTTGGTTGTTTTGAAGAGGGAGCGGCAAAGCCAATCTCTTTTTTGATGGTGTCCGGCACCGTAGACCGACTAATCCACTGGTATATTATATGGCCTGAGGCCCACCATTAATCCCAAAATAGCAGAACCCTGGACCTAGCCTACTGCATGTTATCAGTGTACTAGCAAGTCCACCCCTCGAAGGCAACAACAAAGCCAATCAGTTTGAGAGTTCTGGGAGCAGTTTATTCATTGGCATGTTAATTGGTTTTCTAGGGTCATGTTAATTGCATGTGAGAGATGCTCGTTGCACTTGTGCATCTGTCTAATTCTCATTCATTTGCCCTAGCAGCTTGATAGTTGTTAGTTTAGACACCTGGCTGCTTGATCAAGTTTAGCTCTAGAACTTCTAGATTTAAGATTGTTTGAGTTTGTTTATGCCATGATGATTAGTTGTTAGGGATTTTTAGTTTTATCGGCACGTCCGCTACCAATTTTATTGCAAAATGATTGCATAAACTTGTACCCTGTCTTCCCATGTATGGTCAAGGGAATCCAGCTTATAAATCTGCATCCTTGTGCATTAAAAATTGATCCATAAGTAATTATGCCATGATAATAAGTTGTTATGGAGCTTCAGTTCTTATCAGTATGTCTGCCGCCAATATATTTTAGAAAAATTCACGAAACACGTAATCTGTCTTTCCATATATGATCATGGGAATTCAGCTTTTAAATCTGCATCTTTCTGAACTTATTGTATTGACTTACATCTATCCATAGACTTGAGGTGTAAAGGAATGAAATTTTTCCAAGTTTGTCTACCGTGGGCACAGTTTCTCTTTTGATGCATTTATTTTCAAATTCAGCTTAGTCTTCTGCATCAGTGGAGAAAAGTGTTCTCAATAATTCTCTGTTAGATCTTGCCTAAACAGCTATTCTTAACTGTCTTTATCTTACCATAACGATGTTGGTTTGACTGTGCATCTTTTTGACTCTTTCACGACTTTGTAGCATTCAGCAGGGTGTCTTTCTCGCATAATTTTTCCTTTTAGATAATGCCACTCTTTACTTTATTTTCTTCATGCATTTCTTTCTACATTCAGCAGTTTTATAAATTTGAAGTTTTTATGTGTTGTCCATAACCATGTCAGACTGGACTGATTACCAGTTGATGGTTCCGTGCTTCATCATCCACTTGATTAGTTGTCTTTTTTATGTGTTGGGAATTTCTTGCATTATCATATGTTCTCTTGCAATCCTATGAGTGCCAAATCTTTCTCACTGTAAATTTCAGTGAATTCCAGAGGTTGTCTTATGCTTAATCAGTTGGGCAAAACATCACCGGCATCGATGGGCAGTAAATTCAATCCCAAAGTTCTGGTTGAGAAGCTAACTATGCTCAACACCTCAAGGACAAGCATCGAGAGTATCCTTTTGCACGAGACAGAAATGCTTAGTTTTTGGAGTTCATGTATTAATATTATAACGACGCAACTGCCTAATGTTGAAAGTTAGGGGACCTTTGACGATCAACCTGCAAGATGTGGGGCTAGTCCTTACAAGACTACCTTTTTCCTTGTCAAGTGACTTGACTCTAAGTTGCTATCCTTAATGCATTGTAGCTTTGTCGCATTGGTGCATAAACCATAGGTACAGGGCAAGACAAGTAGTTGAAATATGGAATGGACAATTCCATCGCGCTCCTCGTGTAAAACGTCTGGCTTTTTTGTATCTTGCAAATGATATCTTGCAGAATTGCCGGAGAAAGGGTTCTGATTTTGTTGGTGAGTTTTGGAAGGTTCTTCCTGATGCTCTTCGTGATGTAATTGAGAATGGAAACGAGTATGAAAGAGTTGCTGCCACAAAATTGGTATGTCTTCTTGTCTTTGGTATATATTCCCTCTTTGATCTTAATAGTGGTGCTCCGTGGCTGTTAGCTTTTAAGACTACACTCTTGTTTCAAATGAAAGAAAATTATGAATAAGTGGAATCCATATCATTGCTGGGAGGGGCTTATTGTCAGGCGATGTGCTTTCTTCACGAGCAAGCTTGATCTGTTTGTTCTAATATGTTGTTTTACATTTTCTGTTATTTGCGGTTGATTAAGAGACAAAACTCCTACCTTTGATAATGTATATTATCCTTCTTCTTTTGCTGTCTGATGTGGCCTTACGGTGCTATGGCTATGTATGCAGATTAACATCTGGGAGGACAGGAAGGTTTTCGGTTCTCGTGGAACAATTCTCGAGGAAGAGGACTTGGGAAGTGGCTACAGGAATGGAGAGGGCTCAGGACAGTTGGTAAGTTCAAACTTCCTCACTTCATCTGTGCCTTTAAAATCTGATGTGACCTTTGTTGCATTGCTGGATCAGAGGCACAATGCTGGAATTGTACTGGACAAGATTGTTGCTGGCTATCAGATTGTCTATGGAGGGCCAATCGATGACGAGGCCGTGCTGAGCAAATGTGGCAAAATTGTTGTTTTCTTTGACAAAGTTGATAAGGAAACTAACGGTGATAGAAACTCGGGTAATGTTTCTTTATGCTGCTGCTTCTTTACTTTCATGGACATATCCCTTTTTAAGTCTTAATTTCCATTTTTAAGAAGATGAAAAATAACAAATAGCCTTGAGCTTGGAATCATTAATACCACTGAAAATGTCATAACCTTTTTCCATTTCACTTTTCCGAGATTTCAAAAAGTGCAATTTTGTTAGCTGTAACAGAATCAGTAAAATAACTTCCCTGCATTGTGGCTTTAAGTCGAGGATGATGATCTCTTGTGTTTGCACCATGAGAAAAGAAAATATTCGAAGCTTAGTTGGTCTCTGTGCAGAGAAATTCTGGGATCCAGCATTCATGGAGGAGCTTCAGGGGCAAAGTTCCATGCTAAGTGACTGCATTGACCAACTGAACAAAGTTGAATCATCAAGAGCAAGGCTGGTCTCTAATCTCAGGGAGGCTCTTCAGGAGCAGGTCTGGTCTCAAGTTGACTGTTTCTTTTTACAGTCAAGTGCAGTACTTTTTTGATTTACAAGACACTGACCGATGTTCTTCTCCAGGAATTCAAGCTACATGAAGTCCGTAGTCGGCTTCAGGTTAGAGTTTCTTTGCTTTATTGGAGCTTCTGGAGTGATATGGCAATGATCTGTGAACCGCTGTGTTAATTGCATATCGACTGGGTTAGAGAATAATACCGAGTTTATCAGAGAATTCGGTACCACATCATATCAGCTTATACTTTGGTGGGAAACGTACTTAGCATCTTATAAGACTCACTAACAATAATATAATATTTGAATCTACACACGGCTAAGGGCTCTCTAACTTAGGTTGAGGGTCTGCTGGTCTCCTCACAGGAAGTTACTGCGCCAGATCTAGCAAGACTTACACTTGTATTTGATCTCTTCAGGATGCTCGACCGAGATCTGAAGAGGCAAAGAAACTCTGTCACCAGTTCCTCAATGACAACAACAACAACGGGCAGCTCTCGGTTGATCGGAGCTTAAAAGATGCTCAGAGCTACAATCCCCTGCAGCCACCACCACTGTCATCTCCTTCTCCTTTCCCGCACTCCGAATCTCGCCAGATTGACAACTGTGTCCCGCTGCCGCCAACTTCTCCACCGCCCATGTCGCCAATCCGGCCTGTGCCTTTGTACCCAAAGCTGCCGCCGCTGCTGCCACCACCTTTCATGCCACTCCCAAGGCCGATCCGGCCTGTGCCATATTATGGCAGGATCCAGCAGCAGCCGCCACTACTACCAAAGCCATCCTTGCCATTGTACACCCCCATCCCCCGCAGCTTGCCGCCATTCACTGTACAGTTGCCTCCACCGAGTCCTTACACAGGTTTCCCAGGATCAGGCAGCAATTTCAACAGCCACCCTTCTTCAGTTCCAATGACACCAATGTCCTGGTGATAGGTATCCCTTTGCAACAGCGGAACTTCTTCTTCATAGCTCTGTTCAAGACTGATGGATTCTCATTCCATCATCAGCTCCCTTTTCTCCAGTTCACAGATCATCAAACTTAGAAATTAATTTCACATCGTATGTCTTGTCTGCCTGTAGTTTTTCATACACCATTGAAGTGATTTATTAGATGATTGTGGAACTGCCAGCTTATGTGAATCTTGAACATGGGGGGCAGACAAATTTATGAGGACCATTTTTGTAGATTTGCCTCCTTCCCCGAAATCATGCAATAACAAAACATTCTGTTGAATGGTCTGTCTTATTGTTGGGTTTTGACTATGAGAATGATACTTTCGCATTACTGGTCTTGATCTCGGGTTATACAGACGGAGCAGATGGCCTGTTTATAGAATAACGTGACCCGAGTCTGGTTCTTTATCGAGGGATAGTGTGACCCGAGTCGGTGCGGTCTAGCTCTTTATTAGTCTTATTGGGGAGTCTTGACGATGATGACGGTGATATTTTCGTGTTACTGGACTTGAACTCTAGGCATACAGACAGTGCAGATGGCCTATTATGGCACAAGATGATTCTTGCTCTTTATCAAGGGAATTTGAACTCCGATCACCGGTTGAATCCTGACATGGACTAAAATACCTGCCCGGTCCATGGATACCCAGCTTGCCTGGCCACAGGTACCTGACTTTGCCTCGACCATCAGTACCTGACTCCCTACACCTACACCTAACTTCCTCCCTAGCCTGTACCCAACTCGATTTCCCTCTTCCAGCGTGGCGGGAGTCAGTACTCTAAGGAAGGCCATGTTGGTCATCACCAAAGCACATCAACATAGAGACTCTACTCCTCACGTGCCGAATACGTGGGGATGTGGTGACATCATTCGACCGTATTCTATTCTCACCACACACTCTTCCCTTCTATATTCTTATCACTTCTCTTTAACTTAGGCATTGGAGGATCATTCCGGAAAATCACCTCGGACTTGGCTTCTTGTAGGTCTCAAGGAGCCCTCGTCGGGAGCAGCCCGCCGTTAGCAGCAAGGAGTCCGCCCGATAGGCGACCCGAACCCAAAGGACCTATCAAATCCTAAAGTGTAAGGTAAAATGGCTACACCGTTTTTTTTTTTTTCCATGATGCATATAATTAACTCTACAATATTAGGGGCAGCATTTTCCCGCTCACAAGCTCAGGGGATTCAAAATCAATTAAGTAAATAAAAATCTTTCTTGAAATTAAAAAAATTATTTATTAAAAAATTGGACGGTAGAAGTGGCGAAAGAGTCGCGCGTGTATGACGAGTTAAATTAATGCCTGGGTCATCTTTTATATATTTTATTTATATTTTCCTTTTCGGAGAGCTTATTTTTATTACATATTTTTTGTTGGGTTCACCAGCCCCAATTTTTTTTTATAAATAATAATAATGTGGTGTCGGTTTGTTGGTTACTGACAGTTATACGGGAACGCTAAAAGGAACAGAGCTGTGCCTTCGGGTCTATCCCTCTCTTTTTAACTAGCAAATCGTATAATACAGAACGAGTTCGTTGCATAAATTGCTGTTCGGATTTTGACACGTGCGAAGTTAACTCTCGAAAACTGTGAAAACTGTACACATGTCAGGATTTAAATTAATTTTTTACACAGCGGACTCGTTACGTTTTCACTTTGATAATTTTATTCATTTTATGTAAAAAAAAAAGTGGTTTATTAATCTCTACTGTAGACAAACATCCTGACAAATTTATGAGTTAAGGTGAGTATCTGCTTATTTAAGTGACCTTATTAAAAGTTACACGAAAAAATTGATAAAATGGATTAAATTCGTTATTTTGTAACTTAATTTTTTAATATAATACGGTGCTAATAATTTTTTTAAATCTGGAAAATAAATTTTTACAAAAATTATCGCTTGAATTACGACGGTACCATGAAACTCGATACTGGAAGTGCTGTTTGGTGGTCTGCATATGTGACATTCCCTTATAAACAAACATCCATTCAAGTATTGTCGCACGAAGTATGCACAGCATTGGATTGTTTGACAGTCATTTGAATTAATCATTATATATTAGATTTTTAAATATTAAATAATTCACATAGGAAATATACATACATATATATATGTACATTACTTGTTTTTATATGAATTGGTTCTTTCTAAGTAAGGAAATCTTTGACCAAACCACAGGAGACAGCTTGGTGACAAAAGTTAGTTTTTGAAGACAGACCAAAGGAGACAGTTGAATCTGAGGCCTGCCAGCCCCTTCTTTATATCTTATTACTTTAAACAAATATAAAATAGATCAAATCTCATTTTTAAATTCAAAAAATACTCTCAATTAAATTTATTTTATAATTGATCAAATTTATTTTTTTTCCCATAATTTTAGTATAATTATTTATTTTGTTCACTATTTTCACGACTCTCTCAACTATTTTCCACGATGCTTTTAACTGTACAATCTGCTTTCACTCTTTTGAAATTCTTTAATTCCCAATTCGCAACTTCCACTAAAAATCTGCTCTGTTTACTTGAGACTGTCCTAATTCCCTAATTCATGTTTCATTTTTATTTGATATAAATTACTCTTTTTTAAATAAAATATATCATTCACAATTTCGTGCGTAACACGGGTCACCATTTAGTATACATACACATATACACATATACATGCATAGGTATGTATACATTCCATTACATGCATGCAGGCAGCATATTACCAAATGCATAAAAACACCAACATGCAAACAAATTGCCCTCCATTAACCTCTGTACCGGCTCTCACGAGTCATCGTACGGTCTGGGCTCTAAACCATGAGATCTGCACGACTCGATTGATTTTAATCGATGTTGATCGATGGCCCAGGATCGATCATCAGTATATTCTCGAGCTCGGTCTAAGCTCCGGGTCATCGACCAAAATTAGTACGCCGCGCACAAGAAACACTGCCACCCGTGACCAAGAGGGCCCGACTTCGATATTCGTCAAATGTATTTTCTCGAATCCCGTGATTCCTTGTTTTCTTGTTTCTCATATCTTCTCATAGGTTCGTGTCTTCTCTGTAACCCTGAGTATAATTTCTTCGATGCGTGCAATATGTTTTTTAGAAAAATAAATTTGATCAATCCAAATTCGAGTTCGGCCTCTAGCGTAATTGGTTCGAATTTTCGAGCAAGAAGATATTTAAATGTCATCCATATTGAAGCTCATTTATAAGAGTAGATATGGAGCGTGTAATATATAACGAGTTCGTTATATAAATCTCTCTTAAATTTTGACACGCATAAAAATTTCACAATTTTTTAAAAATTAACTTTATATTTATTGATATTTAAATAATTATTTATATAATAAAATCGTTATATATTATATATTAAACATTAAATATTGAATATTAATTCCATTTATAAAGCGAAGAGAGAGAGAGAGAGGGAATAAAGGAAGCAAAGAGCTCGCAGCAAAACGCACCGGGGAAAAGCTAAGAAACGACAAGTGAAATTGAGGAGAAGGAAAAATAAAGTGGTCAAGTCAACGGTGGGCTAACTAACGTCATCTCTTTCGAGAAGAGACAGAGTCTGAGGAAAAGCCGTCATGTCGTTTTTCATGCTTTTGTAAAACAACTCACGTTCGTCCACTACAATTAATTAAAGAGAATTCGGTCACCCCAGTTAATAGAGGCATTCGTGTTCGGATATTCTTTATTTTTTATAATATTTAAATTCCGTCCTATCTAAATAGGATTGATTCTTAAAATTTCAGATAATTCAGACCTAATTTTGTGAAATTAGAGACGGGATCTTATCAAGAACATGTATTAAATAACGTATTTCGAGTACACACTATTGAAGCGTGTCTTTTTTCTCATATTATTACGATAAATTATCGAATATATATAGTTATAATCCACATGTTTATAATTAAACAAGTGAATTTGCGATAAATTATTAATTTAATTTCGGTTAATTTAATACAATGATATATGATTTAATTAACATGAGTTAAACTATAAAATCTTTTTAATATGTTTCGGTATTCTTTTTTATTTATCCGTAAAATTTTATTGATATTTTGAATATAATAGATGAATATTTGTTATGCAAAATAAACATTTATCAAGATAGTAATTTAATAGTATATATAACATGAAAATTAGACTCGGAATGAGAAAGTTATCAACGGTTGAAATATATACGCAATTCCAATTCCTGCTTCGGATATCATATGGTTGAAAGCAGAACTGGAGCCTACCTCTACCCAAATGTCATTAATACTTACCCAATTGATTATAGTTTTACCTCGGCACTCATGCATACCCCTAAACTATTGAATAGTTAAATTAGTGAAAAAAATCATTACGAGACATTCGACCGAGAAGAGACATAGTCTCCTAACCAACGAAGGTTAGTGTAGGTGGAAGGAGCTTGTGTCGCTTAAGCAGAGGTGCCGGGTTCGAGCCCCTGTGAACGCAGCAGACCTTCTTGGGAGGGGTCCCTGGGAAACCGTCCGACTGTACCCCGAATCCGGATTAGTCTATCAGTCTTCAGTACTGGATACCTGTAGAAAACTATATATATATATATATATAGTTTTCTACAAGGTATCCAGTTATATAAAAAGACATAGTCTCTTGGTGCGGTTTTGTTTGTCGCTATTATCACAGTTGTAGATGAACTAAAAATAAATCAATTTACTGAAGGATATAACCACTTCAATAATAGATTTTATTCGTTAATAAAACTCACGGCGAAAATCTTATTAAAAAATAAATCTCCTTTAGCTCTTGTATAGCACAAGAAAAAATTAATTATTATTCTTTTTTAAATGAAAAAAGATACCGTAAGTTCTATATATTTTTCGATTCTTACAAATGAGTCTTAATTATTTTAAAATGATAAATCAGTCTTATATATTACCCATATTATAACACCGAGTCATTTCTATCATTTACCGTTATTTTAAGCTGACACATATCAGTACCACGCCGGTTCAAAGTGTAATTGTAAGTGATAAAAAAGACTCGACATTATAATGTGAATAATATATATAACTTAAATTACCATTTTAAGATAATGAGACTAACTTTAAATCCTTTTTTAAGAATGATAAAAAATTATTTTTTTGAAGTGTAATTTTTGGAGGAGAGAGAAAGATTAGTGGTGTAAGCGAGAGTGTGTGGGACCCACCGCGAGTCAAAGTCAAAGGGCTATCTATCTCTCGCTCCTCTGACAAACGCCGCGTCCGTACTTGCGCCCGAATCTCTTTTCTCACACTCCTCCGCGCGCGTGTTTTGCCTGTCAGAATTTTGTTCTCGGCTAAATTACAAATCGGGCACTGCGCTTTTCCGGCTGATTCCCGGTGGCCCACTTGACCCGATAACCCACTTTATTACATTCATCATAAATAACGAGAAAGCCTTAAGTGCAGCGGTTATATCATGGAACCGGTCCTGAACTATTTTTAGATTGGTTTAAAAAGGTCCGTTCTAGTTTAGAACCGCAGTTTTTGCAAGTTTGGAATAGACCAGTTCGTTGAATTTTTCAAAAAAGTGATGCATAGTTTTTTTTAAATTATAATAAAATTGAATTAAAAGTAGATTAAATGCATTGTATTTTAAAAAGTATATAATTTGATACTCGAATTAATTGGCTCCTCATTTTTTTTAATTCTTTTCCACTTTCAGTTCTGGCTCGGAACCGTAGTCCTCCCCTTGTGGTTTCGGGCTGGTTTAGGCCCGGTTGCGATTTTGACCTGTTCCGATTCGGTTATGACCCGCGGCCACGCCGATACTACGTAATAATACTGTGTGATATTTCTATCCAAGGAAGGGCTGTCATTTATTTTTTGAAGATTTAATAATTATAATTGCATAAGCGATAATTACATGTTAACTCTCGATTGGAGGACACACCAAATCAATGTCGCCATGCGATGCGACTGCTGCACTGGAGACTCTCTCCTAAATAAGATTCACCAATCATTCTAGGGCTGAATAATTTGATTTTCAGGGAAAAAACAATCTTTCTCCTAACATATCGGTCTTGCAACTCTCGTGCGTGCACGTACAAAAAATAGAATAACCGGTACAGACAGTTCCTCGGATCAAAACTGAATCCAGAGTTTCACTGCTCTGAACCGAGGACGATTTCACTGTAACAGACCCCTTCTCTTTCTCTCTCTTTTTTTTTTGTCTTCTGGTAATTGAGATTTAGTAATTGGTCGTCAGCCTAAGATGAACAACCAACAAAAGAAACGGTCGGTGCTGTAAAGTTGCAGTGTTGACAAGCTCTGACTCATCACTACTTCAGATCGAATCCTCTCCGTATGGGGATGGAGAAGAAGGATCCAGGAGGAAGAGGATAAACCTGAACATGCACGAAGGTAGCCGTAAAAAGACGAAGTATTTTTTTGCACATATACGTACATAAATACATACCAGAGCCTTACCCGCGATAAATAAAATCTCTATTCACGCACGATTGAAAAAAGAAACTATCTACAATTAATTTTTTGATAAAAGAGCGAGAAATGGTGGGATGTGAGTAAATTATACCTGACAAATTTACGATCACGACCTCATTTTATTTTAACTTAATGGCTAGTAAAATTTCAACTAATCGTATTTTGGGAAAGGAAAAGAGTGACATGAAAAAGGAGGCCACATTCCTTATAGTAGTAATGATAGACAGATAAACATATATACACTAACGTATGTCCCGTGTTTCGCACGGTGATCACCGTCGAGTATAAATGTGAAATGTAAGCATGCTGATACGTGTAAGTTAAGTGAGCTCACCTTGGCCGACCTTAAATCCGAACGATGATGGAAAGTTGAGGGAAAAATATCGAGGTAGTGAAGAAAAAATAGGAATCGGTAACCACCCTGCAGAGTAAAACGACAACAAAGTTTTATGAAAAATTATTAGTTAAATTGGGACGGAAAATAATTTTAAAATGAAAAATGAGATCAAAATTATTTCCTAGTGACTTAAAGTAATAGAATATGTATATGTATATATACACACACATTTCTCTTGTAATTTCTTTTTGTAAATTGAAAAAAAGAATTATTATTTGAAATTAAATGGAGGAGTGGGCCGACAAGAAAGGACGGAGAGAGCCGTCGAAGGAACCATTTTTTTAGGATCTTCTCTTCTGCAAAGAGCCTGTTCTGTTCTGCAAGTCTCCTACCCTGCCTTTATCCCTTTGCTTTAGGAACTCGACTGATCAGAGATAGGGAAATATTTAACTATTTAATCACTGGAATATTTATTAATTTAATTTAATAATTTATATTTAATAAATTAATTTAAGAAAAGATTTTAATGATTTATAATGACCGAAAGAGGTTTATTCCACAAATTTTAATTTAATTGGGATTCTTTCGCCTCCACGACTTTATAAATACCATCCCATCTCATCATCAGCTCATCATCACTGCTCTTCACCATCTAGACTTGCACTCCCACTTCATCCTTTCTCCTCATCGGTGATGGCAATGCGCTATAGAGCCGAGTCGTTGGCCTCAACCTACCTGCCGGCAGCGGCGGCGGCAGTGGCTGTCCGGCTGGACCCTGTGGGTGTGATAGAGAGGCTGGCGGCAGAGAATGCTGTGGTGATTTTCAGCCACAGCACGTGCTGCATGTGCCATGCCGTGAAGCGGCTCTTCCGTGGTATGGGCGTGAGCCCTGCTGTCCACGAGCTCGACCTCGACCCCCTCGGCAAGGAGCTCGAGCGGGCCCTCTCTGGCAGCGGCGCCCTCCCTATGGTCTTTGTCGGCGGAAAGCTCGTGGGGGCCATGGACCGTGTCATGGCATCCCACATCAACGGCACTCTCGTCCCCCTCCTCAAGGAGGCTGGCGCCCTCTGGCTCTGACACCATGAATATGATCCACCCGTCGGTTGATTTAAATCGACAACCTCGTAAATACTGTCCTTTTTTATTTCGTACTCAAACCCTTTATTTTTATTTCTCGTTTTCTTTTTACGTTAAGGAAAGATTAGGGAAAACCACAATACTTCACCTTACGGTCGGATGTGGTGTACGGTTCATATTTCAGGCCACTCTGAATGTAACCCAAAACCGTAGAGGCGCCTCGAGACTGATCATCGGTAACACTGTTAAATGCTGACTGCCCGGTTTATGCCTTCTCACTAATTCCTCTATTCTTCGTACGTACGAGTCGCCAGTTCAGTGCCTAACCTCTGCTTGGTGCAGAGAGAGCTGTAATTTGCTCCCTCCGCATGGAAAGGAAAGAAATGTGCCTTCCCTTGCTTAATCTTCCATGTCTCGAGCTTACTGATCTAGTGGTTTTACATCGGGTTAGTCAGGCAACCGATGTGTGCATTTCAAGTGTGTTTTGAATCCGATCATCATTTACACATGGACGTCTGAGTTGCATATTGGAACTATCCAATAAGCTTTAATAAAAAAGTGGTCTGCAGCAACTGAATCAGTCAAACACAGGCCAGATTCCATCCAGGGATAAGGAGCGGTTGCCTCAACCGGAGCTAACCGAATCGATTATCAGCCTTATGCATCAGTGACCCGAAGAATAAGGATATGTTATTCTTCAGCTATATACACACAGTCTGTACAATATCCACTTTTGTTGGACTGATAAACGAAATTACAGCAAAGAAGTGAAGTCTCGATCGGCAAAATACCTCTAGTTTGGTTCTCGGATTCAAAGTCACAATGAAGAAATAAATAACCTGCCACTAATCAAAACCAAAGCGGGGAAGGCTCCAGTCTCGAGGACCTCGTGGTGGAAGCGGGTGGAACTATCCAAATGGCCACCGGGAAGCATGCATAAGAAGAAATATTCGGGGCAAAGGTCTGAATAATTCCGTTCAATTCAAGCCTGCCCGCACTTGCTTAGACAGGCAATTCCTTCCTCCAAATAATCTTCCCTGCTAATCCAGAACTCGGGAGCGTCCTGCATATGTTCAGTGCAGTCTTTAAATGAATCTTAAGGGCAGGGTGAAGCCTGACAGCCTTTCTGAGAATGATGCCACGGTTAACAAACATGATTTGATCGTTTGACTCATAAACTTCTGTTCTGTCTCAACTACCAGTATACAGAACTTTCTAATCATTTATTTTTCGACAGCACAGCGGTATTTATTTACTTTCTTAAAGTCGAGAGGGGGTAGAGGGGAAGAGTACCTTCATAATTCCTGCAAGTACGGCTCCCCCGAGGTAGACCATATGTTTCCTTCGGGGCGGATCTTCAATACGTAAGCGAAGTTTCTATAGCCACAATATAGAGAAAATAAATAAGGTACGGAGAACATCTCCCTTCCTAGACCGATGCATAGGTTCCAAAACTCTTGAAACTAATACATGGTTCTCAATGATATGTAATCTTCTCAGCAGAAAAAGGGATTACGAAAACTAATTGTACAAGATCCCGCTCAAACTCTCTCTTACTTACTCTTTCTCATTTTACTCATGAGGTTCCCATACCATTTAGTATTTCATCATGATCAATAGGAGAATTTCATCACCTATACTGCTGATGAGTTCTGGCAATTTTTTGAGCCAAACATTTTTTGGACACACTGCTGTTCTTACTCCAGTTGAAGTCCATGAAGGGAAACACAAAAAAACATTAAAAAAGAAACAAATGCAGAATGCACTGCCTTTAGAATGCTCTCTAATACCATGCTCATCTATATCAGCAAACATTGCACAGAATATTTTTATTTCTAGCACAGGAAGCTACTTAGTTGCAATGCACAGTTCAAGCTCCTAATGAGTATTAATGAATGGAGAATTTACCTTTCAAAAGAAAGGAAGTTGTCTTTCAAGTTTGGACCATAAAATGAATTTAAACAAATTAGAAAAAGGCATTTCCAAACTTGCAGCAGAACAAAAAATTTCACCTTAAGCCCATCCCTATTACCCTTCAGAACAACATCAAGGTAGCGGTCCTGCAGTTCTCTCTCCAAACTGAAGGAAGAACGTATTGGGAGTTAGTTTCAATTGTAACACACAGCGCTGTAGGAGGGAACTGAAATATATGACTAATTGTTACCAAAAAAGAAACTGAGAGAAATATATAAATACTATTTCCACAACTCTAAGAGTACTAATGTAAGCTATGAGCCTGTATACACAAAAGAAAGTCAGTTCATCTTCTTGCACACAACCTCTTTTACTCTTCCTCCTCCAAGTAAGATGTGGATGCCCAACTTGCTTCTCTAGCATTTCTTTTGCCATTAATTTAAGTTCTTTACTTGTAATGAGGATAGTCTATCTCAGCACTCTTATGTTACTTATTTGTGATATCTGTCGTAGGAATTATTTTTTGGCAAATCATATCACATGATAAAGCATGCTCTAGTAAAAGACCTAGAATGAAGTAGCCCTCAAGAATAGTCTATCTCATGTATTAAGGATACATAATGTCCAGACTTAAGGTTCAAATGTTACTGCTGCAGGACAATAAGAAACGCTATTTCTCTTGAATGTTGTAAAAGCATATTACCGACTAGGTAATCCAGGATACATGGTGCTCCCTCCACTTAAAACAATGTGCTGGTAGAGCTGCAAGAAAGGAAAGTCATTACAACACCTCAAATAGAGATATAGGTCTAGTGCGATTGAATGAGTACCAGCGCTTCAATTTACTATAATGATCATCCCAGGCATCAACATTTCAGTAATAGCTTGAAAAGTACCGGGTAAAAAAATAGATGCCGAATACACGAAAATAATGGTAGCTCAATCATGTCATGTATGATTCACCAGACCAACTGATATAGCTCATCATCATAATGTTTAAAATAGTTTAACAACTTTGGAAAGCATCAGCGCAATCATTCTAAAGTTGCCAAGCTAATGATAGCTCCCACTAATCCTAAAAAACAGATGACCCCTCATATTGAGTGTGAAAGGAGGATTCATATGATGATTCCTTAACAGAGCAGGCATACCGTCATTCTGTTGTCGATATCCATTTCCTGGATACAGCGGAATACCATGTCAGCCATTCCATCACCTTCAACATCAATGAGTTCCTGCAGCAAGAACATATGGCTTTGAGTAAAGAATTGCCTGTTAAAACTCACTAGGACTGGAACCAACAAAAAGAATGTTAGATCACACATGAATATTCTAATAGCTTCACCCAAAAAAAAAAGGAAAATAGTGAACAAGAGTGTCATACAATTGCAACTGTCTCTATGTCAACGCCGACATGGAGGACTCCACATTTTTAGATTAAGAATTAAATTGACTGACAATATGCCTGATTCATTACCACTCTACAAGTCGCTTGTAAATGATTTATGCTGATGATACCTGATATAGTATGTAAAAAAACCTATGAAAGCGGGGAAAAAAATTGAGCCAACTGGAAGGTGGGGTGTGGAGAGAGTGAGAGAGAGATTACTGGGGTAAATAGAGCCTCAGGGGCCTGAAACCGTTCTGTGCCAACTTTTATTACCCTTCCATCTGGAAGCTGAAAAGGATATATCATGCCAAAACTATGCAACATCAGTGCCAACATATGCTCAAAAAATAGAGAAAGAAAGCATAAGAAATCAAACAGAAAGCCATGCAAACTAGCACAAGAGCATGAAAATCAGCTCAGTGAAATCAAATTCAGCATTACCGTACAAGATATTGGTATGTGCAATAAATGGAGTTAAGATACATTTTGCTACAACAATCACAAGACACACGCATGCACGCACACACCCACACACACGCACCCGCACGCACGCACGCACGCACCCACACATGAACATATGTAGAAAAACTTAAGATTACAACAGAAACTACAAAAGTAAAGCCATCAGCTATAGCTCACAACAACGTAACTGCAACATTCAAGCGGAAGCTGATCACTTACAGTATAGTTCTTAACAAGAATAGTTGTCTCAAGACCCAGCTGATACTCCCTCTTGTAATCATAACTGCAATGAAATCCATTGTATTATTGGCAATTAGAAAACATGTTCCTTTAAATCGAAATATTTGGCTTATAGTTCACCTTATATAGCAGAGCTTCTCTTTAATTTCTCTGACAGTCTCAAAGTCTGCAGTTTTATTCATTGCATACCTTCAAAGGAAATTAGCGATCTTAATCACCATGGGTGTGATGCACAACCGAATCTATAAGACGTCCATACAAACAGAGAACTCACCCTCTCCTAGAGAGCAAATCAACAAGATATGATGTTATATGCCTTCCAGCTACATTCATTCGCTTAGTGAGATGAGGGAATGAGTAACCATCAACAACTGGAACCTGAAGAAATTTCCAAATAATGCGCTTAATCCTCACAAAGCTATATTTCAGTAAGCAAAGATAAGAATAGAGTGCTTTGGCATTTTTACCACATGAGTGACACCATCACCCGAGTCAATAACTAATCCTGTCAGCAAACCTGTGAGAATCAAAGGTAAAAATAGAGCATTTAGAAGAATATAGACAGCTTTAGAATGATAATGCAGGGCCTTAGTAAATTAGAATGAATATTTTCACATCCAACCATTTCAAGCTATATCTCAATCATCAAGCTTAGAGATTAGGAATTCATATATTCAGCAACAAATTCATTTAAGTTTATAATAACAAGAGAATATATCTTAGTTTCACGTTTGAACTTTCAGATCAAACTGGGCACCTTGAGCATACAGAGTTAAAACGGCTTGGATTTGAATGAAGACACCAGCAAAATTGTACTTCTCGAACATTGTTTCCACCTACAATGCCAAGTAAAATTTTACAATGAGATCCTTATTTTCTTAGAGTAATCAGAACACAGCTTTGAGTAATATAGGGAATTATGAAATAGCTAACCATTTTTTCACGGTTTTTAGAGGGATTTAGGGGTGGATCTGTCAGTAAAATCTTGCATTCTCTCGGGTCTATCTGTTAATGGAACAAGGGACAAGGAGATGGAGACTCATGGTTAAGTGATGCATGGAAATTAAAAATTGCATGTTGATAGAACCTGACAGGAGATAATGTACTTTTAACTCATTGAAGAACGCATGATCCCACACATGTCCCATGTCTTCCCAGTTTTGCACAATACCGTTGTTCACTGGATAAGAGATATCAAGCTGATTTCGCAGGCTTGCACAGGCTTCTCCAACAACAACATCCTGAATACACCAGAAGTGTCCACTCATGATTAAGGAAGACGATCAGCTTTCTACGATCACTAGATAAAGTACATATTACTTGAACTATAACATGTGATGCAATTACCTCCAAATTCAATTGTCCACCCAGGACGATGGAATGAAAAAAATAAAAATAAATATAAAAAGTAGAACGTTCTTGAATTGCATTTCATTCCCATTTCGGCAAGCCATTAGCAGGTGTTTAGGCAAAAATGTGAAGTATTCATGACGAGAAATAAAGTTCTATTCCCACCTTCAGCTCTTGTTCGGTGAGGGATTCTTCGTATCGAAGCATAGGCCTTCCCACAACGCAAGGAAACACGGAGGTGGGGAAATTCTCTCCGGCGAAACCGCACTTGACATACTGCAGTAAACAGGGGAAAAAAGGCGAAATTAGAAAGCAGACCCACCCGATTCACGCTGATCAGTAGACTCCAAAGCAACAAGACGGCAGATAGCTAATGCTGGAGCTATCTTTGAGACCACCTCGATCGATCAAGCAGATAAACGAGTAATTTACAGAGAATAGAGGGAAGCTGGAAAGCTCAATCTGCTGCACTTATGAGGTGCAGGTGAGATCGACGATGTACATTAACTAATTCATGTAGATCAAACAAGAAAGCTGAGATCAAAGCGAAAAAAAGGAAAGAACGCCATCATCAAGGTGATGAGCTATTGAACGGAAAGCAAGTGGTGGAGGAGGAGGATTTACGCCGGTGCCATTGTCGCAGACGACGACGTTCCGGTTGTCCATCGAGGAGAGCTCCACGGAGCTGTTTCTTTCTGCCGTTGCTTTCTCCCTCCAACCGGAGACTGCGTCTACTTGCCGGAAGCTCAAGTCCTCTTGTTTCGAACCAACGACGTCGTTTCTGTTCCTAAGATTAAAATGACACCAAATTCGAAGTGATCTAAATCGGGCTCACTAGGTCACCCCCGCCTGGCCCAGATCAGGGTCGGTTCGGCTAAAAAACATCGACCCGAAAAACTTTGGGCCTCTCAGGCCGTGAGTTTCGATACCCGGCCCAATTAAGGTTAAGTGATCGGACCAGGTACCCTGTATTTTTTCATGATACCTAGAACTGACGGCCTCGTTCCTATTCTTACAATTAAAATATTACCAAACTCGAAGTGATCTAAATCGAGCCCACTAAGTTACCAAACCTGACAGATCAAGTCCAAGGTTCGACTCTCTAAGGGGCAGATATTTGGGGTTTGACAATATAATATACCATTTGGTAGATTGATCGGTTGTTATGATACTGGATAACATTGATATGGAAAAAAAAAGGTTTACCACGCCTGGCCCAGCTCAGGGGTTCGGTTCGGGTAAAAAACATAGACCCTAAATGTTTTGGGCCGGGCGGGCAGTGAGTCTTGATAGCCGGCCCAATTGAGGCCTCTTGCGACCTTCGGATCTGGATATCAGAATTAGTATAAAAGGCCTGATTAGGGTTCTGGCTTGATTCTTAGTCTCACGGCACCGGAAGAAGAAGAGCAGCAGCCGGCGTCCCATCTGCTCAGCTCCCATGGTGAAATTTCATTCTTCATCTCGTCGTAGCTCCGTTCATAAACCTTTTTCAGTAGATGGTGCAGAAGCATAGCTTATATGGTTTCTGATTTCCTCGATTGTTTCGTTGATTCAGCAAATGCTGATTATTTCAGTCCGGTCGGAATGGCGTTTGTTTTTCGCTTTTGCATCCTGTTTGTAGATTGATTGGCTATTTCTTCTTTTCGTTGTTTTCTCTTGAAGGCTCCTAAGAGAGGCGGTAAGGCTCCATTGGCTGCCAAGAAGAAGCAGGTAAGCATACTACGAGTTCTCAGTTCCATTTCCCGGTAATTGTTTTCTTGCTGAAAGATGCTGGCCATTAAGGAGAGGAATGCATGCTATTTCTAGCAAAATGAAGAGCTGCTGTGGCAGGATGATCCACTGATTGTCATTTGGCCACTCCGCATTCATAATTAAATGCTATACCGTGCGTGGAATGTTTTAGGAAGTGATAAGAACATTGAGATGCTCGGACAGAATATGTATTAGGAGATTCTAGCAAAATAACTGTTGAATCATAGTGAGAATTTACATTCGGCCATTAGTAAGAAATGTAAATGTTCTGACGAAATTAGTATGCTTTTTTGATTAATTTATGGTTTATTACAGGAAAAGGTGACGAATCCCTTGTTTGAGAAGAGGCCAAAGCAGTTTGGAATTGGAGGGGCGCTGCCTCCGAAGAGGGACTTGACTCGGTTCGTCAAATTCCCTAAAACAGTTCAGATCCAGAGGAAGAGGAGGATCCTGAAGCAGAGGTTGAAGGTCCCCCCAGCTCTTAACCAGTTCACAAAGACTCTGGACAAGAACCTAGGTATGCAGTGCAATAAGCTCCTGCAAAATCATGGATTTGATTATGTATTGCTTTAGTGAACCTGCTGTCTATGCATTTTTATGAAATATTATACCTGGTGAATACTTTAATGCAGTCCATTCAATTAAGTGCAAAGGTCCTTGTTGCTTTCTTTTCTTGTGCAATTGAGAATTTCTCTCTTGTCCCTGCAGCAACAAGCCTATTCAAAATGCTTCTCAAGTACAGACCCGAGGACAAAGCTGCAAAGAAGGAGAGGCTCCTGGCTGAGGCTAAGGCAAAGGCTGAAGGAAAGCCCTATGAGTCTAAGTCGAAGCCGATTGTCGTTAAATATGGTCTTAACCATGTCACCTATCTTATCGAGCAGGTCTTCAATTTAATTATCTCTGGAACTTCTCTGATCTTTGTTCTACTTCATTTCAGTTGTGCCTGCCCTGCTTACCAATTTTGAACATGCACTTCCTTATTTTGCAGAACAAGGCACAGTTGGTTGTCATTGCTCATGATGTGGACCCGATAGAGCTCGTTGTTTGGCTTCCAGCACTGTGCAGGAAGATGGAAGTCCCGTACTGCATCGTAAAGGGCAAGGCTCGGTTGGGCACGGTACTTACTATCATTCCAACTATCCCAATTCCCATCATGATCTGTCAATGAGTATTGCATATTCAGTTGTTCATCTTGATCCGTCAATCTTATAGATTGTCCACAAGAAGACTGCCTCAGTTTTGTGCTTGACGACCGTGAAGAATGAGGACAAGATGGAATTCAGCAAAATCTTGGAAGCAATAAAAGTAAGCAACCCTACTTTATCAAACTCATCTTTGCAATTATTTCATAAGGTTTCATGGTTATTAACTTCCCTTTTTTCTGTGTTTGCAGGCCAACTTTAATGACAAGTACGATGAATACAGGAAGAAGTGGGGCGGTGGAATCATGGGTTCAAAATCTCAGGCCAAGACCAAGGCAAAGGAGAAGCTTCTTGCCAAGGAAGCTGCTCAGAGGATGAGTTAGGAACCTATTCTCTGCCTTACTTTTCTGTAGTATCGGTTCATCTTTGGCTTTCACCTGTTGCTGCTCGGTAAGATTAACTCGCGAGTTTGTTGCCTTCTTCATCAGTTGACAGATTATGATTGAACTAGTGTTGGTTACATGCACTGGGTTTATCGTTACGAGTGATTCTTCCCTTGTCAATTTTTATTTCCCGAGACGTCAAGACTGAGTAGCGTTCCACCAAAAATCAATACATGGATTGAACACAGTCTAGAGGCTTTATTGAACAGCTTTGAAAAGCTGTACTTCCTTATTGTCAGCCATTGCTCTGTTATTGCAATGCCACCTCCACCGCAGAGCAATCTGAATGAGATATACTTTACACAGACCAAATATCAGTCCATACATTACAAATGACAAGAAACTGAGAAAAACCTTGCTGGTGATCGGCATCCTCAGGAGTTGAATGCCGTGCAGTCTCTTCGAATTTCTCCCTGAGTTCCGGTCTTGACTCCGACCCTCCCAAGCTTCCTCATGGCGGTAATGAATGCCGCATTGAAGTTACCTGGGCTGTTTGCGAAGTTGGTGACGGTTCCCTTGGATGCCTGGTCGGTGAACAAGACCTCATCCGACGTGAACATGCCCTTGCCCTGCACAAGGTTCTGGTAGTACACATTGTCAAATGCTCGGGGCGTGGTGGGGTCCATGTTCACGGCGATCGAGGGGTCCACGTTCCTCGGGCACGCCTGCATCAGCTGCTGGGCGTAGTTCGGGTCGAGGGACGGGTCGACCTGCGAGGACGAGGAGAAGTTGTACAGTCGGTTGGCGAACCGGCTGCAGTGGGAGAACCCCACCGTGTGCCCACCAGACAGTGCGATCATGTCCATCTGGTTAAGGTTGTGCTTGGCGAACATGCTGGTGAGCTGATTCAGGTTGAAAGTCGGTTCCGGGAGATTCCCGGCGACTCGAGATGCTTGGGAGACGAGGCCGTCCCGCCTGCCCAGTTCCACGCTGAATGATGGGCCTCCAGCCTGCAGATTCCAATTCAATTCAATCAATCACTCCCTAAAATTTCACGCCACCTATAAATTTTTTTATTCACCTAAAAATTTAAGCTCGTAAGCGGTGATATCCAATCCTTAAAAACTGTCGCGTGATAATGTGTTAATGACTAATCTTGAATCGATATTTTTCTTTCATATTCGGACGAGTAAAACAACCGACTATGAGACTCTTTTTTTTTTTTTTCCATCGTTGGGTTATAACAAGTAAGACTTTCTTCATACTTGATTAACTGACCACGAGAGTATATGGTTTTAAATAACTGTGGATTCACACTTGGTTTGACAATTTACACGCTTAAATGGTAACTTGTTTTGATATTATGTAAAATTTTTGCTCACAACCGCATAAAAGTCTAAGCTTACGTGTAGCAGTATCTATCTAGTTATCTTATATTCCAATGCTCATTTTATTAACTGTTCAATAAGAGGTTGTCAGATTCGAATCAGCTAACACACTAGATTAGTTCAAGGTTCGAACCCGATAGGTCAACTGGGGTTAAATTTTTCCGAGTTAAATTTTTCCGATCACGGATTCTCTCCATTCAAGATATTCGAAATGAAGACAATGGAAAAATGAATTGTAAGTCACTCTTTTCTTTCTCTTTCCATATTTTGGGTGTTTGAAACTTGACTACTCATGGAGGTGGAAATGTTGCTTACAATAACGACAACGTCTCGAGCGGCCAAGGCCATGATATCGGCGCAGGAGACGACGCCGGGGCACTGGGCTTCGACCGCCTGCTTGGCCTTGACGACGGTGTCAAACCCGTCTCCGGCAAGCGAGAGATTGTCCGGAGCGTCCTTCTCTGCATCCCCGTTCGGCGACTGGATCATCACAGACGCATCGCATCCCTGCCGGCAAAGAAATATCCAAGTTCTATCGATGATCAAAATATTACAACAGCAAAGTGGAGATCGATCGATGCTCGAAAGATTCAGGTACCTCGACGAAGCAGTCGTGGAAGAAGAGGCGGAGGGTAGCGGGGACGGTGGGGATGGCCTGGGAAGCCTTGGCGGACACGGCCTGTCTCACTATGGCCTCTAAGTTGGGACACCGATTCCCGTAGAAGTTCTCCACAAGCTGGCCTTCTCCGCCTCCGACCAGACTAATAACCACCGCAACCACCACCACTGCCAACACCGTCCATTTTCCGGCCATATGTTCTCCAGTCACTTTCCGGCCTCCACCAACTGCTCTTGACTTTCTGTGTTTAGTTTTAGGACTGTTTTGCGAATGTATATAAGGAGAGTGAAAGAGACTTGGTCGCCTTCTAGGAGATGATGACTACTCCCCCAGCTGGGTAATGTGTTGAGAGAAGCCATTTGACATTTCTATATGTACATATACATATACATATTTGTATATACACACACAAGCATATATCGATGTGACTGTTATTGAATTTGGTAAATTAATAATAAATTAAACTCTTTTTTTATAGGCCTCCAAGCACTGTATACTATACATTATTTGATTACAGCTAAGAAAGGGTATTTGAAAACGAAGTTGATCAGTTGAGGTGGTAGAACGCATCTTTTCTTAAAGTCTGGTCTCAAGTTCAAGTTTCATGAAAGGAGAAAATTCGCCCTGTGAGAATTTTATCCATAGCGGGTCCACTCGACTAGATGCGAGTTGGTTCAATTGGCTCGGTACTCGATCACCTTAAATAAAGATCTCATATTCGAGTTTTTGTGAATGGAAAAAACTTATACCGGGAGAATTTTACTCCTCAGTAAGCCAATCCAGCCCAAATCGGACTACTCAAACCCCCATATAACATTTGAATATCAGTAGTGCAAACCGAAAAAAAAGAGACACCATCCTCGAACTGAATCTAAAAAATTGCATATCAAATTCAATTCTTATGAGTATGACTTTTTATATACTTTTATTCTCTCGTTGTTCCGATCCCCGCCTTTATCTGTAATAAAAATAAAATTGGCAGTTCTAAATGTAAGGGGACCTCTTCAAAGCGCAGTTGAAAATTCTCAAAGGCCACCTATTAGGAAATCACACAGTTCACCGGCCCCCATGATAGAGACTCTGAACATCTCATAGGAAAGATTGAACTTTCAAAACATCAAGTCCAGTTACTACCACACCAGTCCGAAATCATGTTTGATTTTCATCCAACTAATCTCAGCTGTCCACCTAAGCTTCTCGTAAATTCATGGACCGGGCAAGTCCTGCAGTAGCACCGTCTGCATGCACGAATCGATGGGTAGCATTCTCTGGCATGATTTTACTGTAAGTCGAACTCGGGATCCTGCCGAAGGGGTCGCTTTGTGGTTAGTATTGTAGCTTATCCTTTCCACGTGTTCAGATTTTATATTAGGAACTAGATGCACCAAGTCTAAATAGATGAGCCCAGTAAACACGTCCCCAGAAATGTCAGACACGACTCTCAGTTAAGATGTCTCATTCAACTAATGAGAAAAATGAAAAAAAAAAAAGAAAGGAACAGCATGGAACGTGTCAATGAAAATTATTCACATTTTTTATGTAATATAAAAATATGCAAAAAAAATAAAAAAATAATTAAAAAAAAAGATGAGATAATATGGACAACACCCCAAGAAACATTTTAGTATACGCAATTGTAATCATATTATAACATTAATTTTAGCAATCAGTTTGATAATTATCTTTTAACTAATGTAACAAGCTAGTCATGGACACTGACACATTAGAGAGTTAGGTTATTTAAATGAGGTAGTGCTATACATCGGTCCGTCCTCAATTGGTCCGCATGCACATGTGCGACGCGGTGTGTGCCTGGTGCTCAATTCCACCGTGTACTCTGATAAGCAGTCACTGACTTATAAATTATGATACGTGATATAACACTTTCTCGTGTAGCCAAAAGAAGATTCCGGTTCCGACGAAGTACTCAGATAGACCGGTCGCTTCTGTATTTTAGCCACAAGATCGGGAGTGATTCCACATCGATTGTGTAAGAGAATGCCTCGGGTATATCTGTCAGGTCCTGTGAGTCTAAGCTAGCTCGTTGGGAAGATGGACACATCATAGTATTGCATCGAATTCCAGGCCCACAATCATACAGAATTGTGGGTAGGCCATGGTTCGGAGGGCATTCATGAGTTGGAATCAGTGAAGAATCATCTGGACTCCAACCCGAGTGTCGAGAATGTCGGGTGTTAAGGGGAGAGTTTGTCGTACAAATTGCTCAACTTCAACTGTGTACTAAGGGAAGGTGTCGGTACATTGACTGTGACGTGACTCATGTTGGTACAATCATTCTTCCAGGGGAGAGCAAAAAATGGAGTTCTGTGCTCGGAACTGTTCAGCGCTCCGAACATAAACCATTTGACGCGGTGATCCTTGGGATTGCTGCACAAATTCTTGTACAACCGATAGGCCATGCTGTTGGGTCATGAGATAAAATTATCGAGTTGAAGTCGAAACACTCGAAACTAGTGGACAAACAGATCTAGTCTTCATTCCGGCTTACCTCATTCGGTTCACGTCTTCGTATTCAAGAAGTCTCGATGGAACGTGACCTTTCCCGAACCGCTCAACAGATCCGAGCTGCTGCTCGATCGAAGTACGCTGCAGAGATAGCAGAGAATGTTCCCGCAGAAAACCAAAGGACTGTAACAAATACTTGAGAAAGAGCATTGCTGAAATGGCTTTACTCTAAGGAGGACATCTCATAGCCAGCAGAAGGAAATACATGAACACACAACAACAGCACAGGCTTCTCAGAAACGAACTTCATAAATGAACTCACTGGAGGGAAGGATCAGACGGCAAGAGCGAGACCCGAGCCATCACGTCCACATTATCTCCGGTCAATATCGAATCGTGTGGCAGACCAATTGTGCGTATCGCTCATATCGGACTGAATGTTTTAGCCCTAAACCAGTCCAGCTTGACTTTAACTATATTAGCTAACCCCATTCAAGTTGTCTTCTTCACTTTAGAATGTCTTATTATTCCTCCAACTCGAAGTGGTATTTAAAATCGATTTTACCGTGTCTCGACAACCGGAAGAGCTTTTCCCAACCCAGCTCAAAAGTGTACCGGTCGGGATCTGTTGGACTTCCGGGCATTGAGCAGTGCAGAATAGAACAGAACTCGTCTCCTCCTGATGGAGATGAAAGGAAGAAATCTCTCTTTTGTGATAATAATGCATGGTAGTGTCTACAAATACTACAATTATAATCACCAAGTGGAATCAAAAGTTTATAGTGCTCCATTGAGCTCATTGAAAAATTCACTCTTTAGCTTCCTTTGCAATATGCTTCCCTTATTTCCTGCAAATTAACTAATAGTTCATCTTCAATCATGTTGTTTCATAAAAGCCCCCTTAATGTCCTGCAAAATTTTTCTATAGACACCTTCCTCCATATCCCGCATTCCTGAACAATGACTGCTTTATATCTCCAGCAGTAACGGCAACATCCTTCTGTTCCGATCCCTGTAGCCAACGCACAGCAGTCAGTGATCAGCTCGATTACATTTTGAGATTGTACGAGGCATAGTTTACAAGGTCGTAGGTTTAGTTTTTTTATTGCATGTGCAGTTCCTAAGCCCAAGGAGGACAGACTCATCATTGCAGAAGATTATGTGTGGTTGTGTGGAGCATGGAGGGCCAAACTGAAAGAAACTCAAAAGTTTAGGTAAGTGATGCAGAAGGAAGAAGATTATTTGGTGTACCTGCTGTTGAGAGCAAGAAGCTTGCATTGCAAAGTCATTGAAGCAGCTAATGACACAGTGCTGAATCTCAAGGCCCAATGACTCCAAGGTGCTCACGGTCGATTGCAGCAACCCGGGCTTCATACCGCAGCAAACCTCTATATCTGCGCCCTCGTTTCTCTTCTCGACTTTGAACTGCAAAAGTCGATGCATCGAACTGAGATTAGTCGAGTTTTTCCATATGCAATTACCGACTGAAAGTCTGCAGGTTCATTTTATGATCTGGTTCGAGGATGGCGTGTATATACCTTGGGCGAGTTCCTCACGAGCATCTCGTTTGGCTTCATTTCCTTCACGATGTCCAGGATGCTTAAGCAATTCGGACCCGGCTCAAGTTGGTGCTGCAGATTGTCGATTTTCTGTAGCAGCTCTTTCATGTAGTCGATCGTGTCGCTTAGTATCGACGTTCTGTCCATCTGCAAATACGAGTTTACATCTCAAACTCACCAGCCAGCCCCTTCGTAATTTGTCATGCATCTCCAAGGTGCAAAGTGAAGCTCAAGCGATGGAAGCGTGCAATTTTCTTATTAACTATCATGTTTACCTTGCTGATCTTTGGAACAATCGACCGAAGCATCGACAGCCGGTCATTGAGCCGCTTCCTCCGGCGTCTCTCGGCCATTAGGTTCTTGGAGGGCTGCCCACCTGACCCCTTACTCCGACCCCTCCTCCGAGGGCATGGGACAGGTCCCGTATTAATAAACCCCGGGACCTGCCCCCGTGACTCCTCGGAGGTTTCCTCCTTCCAAGCACCCCGAGCCTCGAGAGCCCTGAAGCCGAAGCCATCCATGGTGTCCAATCCCTCTTCCTCCCCCAAGAAGCACGGTAACTGATCCTCAATGGGGGGCAATGGCATGGAAACCTCGTTCGGGCTGCTCGAGGAGTCGGCGATCGAATACAGGTAAGAATCGGGGATCCGAGTCACCAGGAGCTGGTCCCGGAGCGGGTCATAGACTTCATTGAAGACACTCAACTCTTCCTGGCTGAGGAAATCTGTGTTATCAACGCCCCAGGCATCGGAGAAGAGACCATCATCCATTTCCAAGGGAATGTTTGCCTCGTGGAGCTTTGATCTGGCTTGGAACATCAAGCACTGATCGTCCATGTCTGTCCATCCATAGAACTCCATCTCTCACTCTCCCTCTGGATTCCTCGGAACTGTAAATTTCTTGGAATTTGAGGGCTTGATCTGAGGAAATGTGGCACCAGGAAAACAACATATATAGGGACAACCATCGTTAAGGTTTCGTATATTATAATGTTTATGCAAGTTTAATAATTGTACACTTGTGATTAGTTTATTGGTGCATGTCTTACGATTTCTCTTTCCATTGGCTGAAAACAATTCCTGCATTCCGACTCTGATGTGGTGCTTCCAATAAGTTTCGGTATCCTCCACTACACGTAACAACGTTCATCCGCGTAAAGACTCCAGGTTTCAATCCGCTTTGCAACTAAGGTTTCTTTTGTTGTATGACTTGGGAATTTTTTTGGGTTTTTCCATGTATATGCTACTGATCTCCTCACAAGTTATACCAATTTTCGATTATAGTAGATGAACTTCTTCTCTATCCGTGGTTTTTTTTCTGTGAAGAGTTTTATACAATAAAATCGGTCTGGTTTATTACTTACTTGATTAAACTAATTTCGTAATAAATGCAATTTCCTATAACTCATTATTTTCTTTTCTTAATTCCAAATCCCTTTGAATTCGCATACTTCTTTTATAATAGAGAAGGGATGCAACTTAGCTCACAGTAGAGGCCACCAATTCATTGTGCAATTGCCGGACTGAAAAGGAATCCCCTAATCACTTTCTGGGTGACATCGTGTCGTTTTCACCGAAAGCTGCAATCGGGTTGTCTGGGACTAATTATTTCATATGAACAACGTAGAATCCTCCTTTCCCACTAAAGCTGGCCCTTTTTTCTATTGGTATTGAATGAATTTGATTTCACTCCCGGAGAGTCTCTTCGAAGCTCCTCGGTTAACCTAAATTGATGAACAGTGGTATTTTATATATACAATAAGATAAATATACCGGGAGTTCTATATATTTATCGATTCTTATAAGCGGGTCATAGATATTTTAAAATGTCAAATCAAGTCTTATATATTGTTCGTGTTACAACATCAAGTCATTTTCATCACTTACTGTTACTTTAAACTGACGTGATAATAATACACATTAGTTTCAAATAACTGTCGGCGACAAAAAAACTTGATATTGTAATGTGAACAATATATTGTATTAGATTTAACAGTTTGAAACATTTATGACTCATTTGTAGAAATCAAGAAACCTATAGGACTCTCGGTGTCATTTTCTTCTTATACAATGATGTCATTTTCTTCTTATACAATAGTGTCACCATGTGATAATACTTATACGGTGACACTAACTAATCAAATTTAAGTATTGTTTGAGTTATTTTTTTATTTTTCTTAAGTTTTATTAAAAGAATCATAAAATAACTAAATTTCAGTTGTCGGTATTATTATATAACCATTGTTACGTGGTAATATCATGACACAAGATACTTCTCATTAACAGGAAAGAAAGCTTCTCTCAATATGAAAAGAGTCTATGTGACGACTATACCACGTGATATGTGTTAAAAGATGTCAAAATCCAGAGCCTCCTAACTTTATGTTCTAAAAGGAGAAATATAAAAAAAAAAAATTTTTTTAATTCTTAACATTTCGTATTTTTATCATTTTCGTCCTAAATTTTTATTTTTTGTTATTCATATGCTCAACATTTTGAGTTTTTGTCACTATGAACTTACCGTTACTTTTTCCATTCAAAAATTATTTTTTTAACAAAAACTATTTTTCAAAAAAAAGAAAAAAGGGCAAAAATAAATGAAAATGAAAATATCGATAGAGTTTTACTTATGATCATATCTCCTCGAAAAGTAAGACACATACCAATTTAAAATTGATTAATGGTTATTATCATTACAAAATCGTGACTATTTTTAAAAATATCTTTGTTGAAAAATGATTTTTAAATGTAATATTCTTTTTTTGGATAGAATATATATTTTTTGGATGGAATAACGGTAGGATCAAATGGCAAAAACTCGTAAGATTGAGGACGGAAATGATAAAAAAATAAAGATTTAGGACGAAAATGATAAAAACGTGAAAGGTTGAGGGTTAAAAGTGATTTTTTTTTTAAAAAAAGGGAAACCCTAGGACGAAGATGCATTCATACGGGAAGCTACAGCCCTTGTCTCTTTTGTCTTGCTTATGATAGAAATTGAACTTTGAAGTAGGGTTTACATTTTCTTTTATATTGATGTAGGGTTTCTAACATCATTACACGATGAGACCGACGGATTTGTTAAGCTTACGTTAGAAACTGTCAAGATCAAGACATTCAGAGGTTATACTGATCGTTAATGGGTCTTACAAGATGATGAACCCGGTTTGCACACAAAAGACTAAACCACTAGATTATGATACCCGGTTCTCTTATAAATTCATCGTTATTTTTTAATTCAATAGATACGAGGTTTAACAATATATATATATATATATATAAAAAGGATAACGTTATAGATCTCATATGTGCTTAATTATCACCTCTCAAGGATACTTCACCTTCGATTTCTACTTGAATTTTGGGGGCTCCAACCGATTCTTCTGCATTTTACGGTGGATCGATGCTTTTCAGTAGCACGCACAATTCATGCTATGAACCGAGGATAGCTCGTGACGCTTCGGGTGCATATCGAACACAAGAGAAAGTTCGTTATAGTCTTATAAAATGTTGTAATAACATGGACAACATCTTACATCAACAATGTCTTCCCATTATTTTTGCAAAGATAATCTGGAGATTGGTCTCTCTAACGTTGTCGGCGACCAGCAGTACAAGAAATCTATTTTCTCTCAAATAATCATTTAATCTAAAAAATGGTTTTAATTTACGAAAATATATATGATGCACAAAATGACTATGAAAAAACGACAAAAACCCTAAATTGGACAAAAATATTTTATTCACGATAGTACCTCCATACCCTTACCTCTGATACTTTCTCCTGTGCTTCCTGCCCCTCTTCCAATTCTCATTTTTTTTAAAAAAAATTATTTAATTAAACTTATTTTATAACAATTTTCTTTTAAATTTGCATGTCATGATTAGAAACAATTACGGGTAAATAACACTCATCCTTTCGCGCTTTACCATTTTAGTCTTAAACCTTCATTTTTTATTATTTATATCCTTAACTTTTTGAATTTTTACTACTTTGATCTTACTGTATATTCTAATCCAAAAAAAGAATATTTCATACAAAAATTATTTTTTAACAAAAACTATTTTGCAAAAAGTCAAGAAAAAGGAAAATAAATGAAAGTGAAAAAATATCTATCAAGCTTTATAAGTAAGCACATCACCTTCAAAATTTAGACATATTTCTGATTGAAAATTAATGGATTGCTATTATCATTACAAAATCATGACTTATTTTGAGAAAAATGAGTTCTAATTTTAAAATGAACAACTGTTAGTAATCAACATTTCCTTAATCAAGGATTGAATATGTTTTTTTAAAAAAAATATTTTTGTTGAAAAATAATTTTTGGATGAAATATTCTTTTTTTGGATAGAAAAGGATACGGTAGGACCAAAATGGTGAAAACTCAAAGGTTGAAGATTTAAATGATAAAAAATAAATGTTTAAAACTAAAATAAAAAAATCGCAAAAGATTGAGGGTTAAAACTGTCTTTTTTCCCAAACAATTAAAATTGACTTAATGAAAGACCATATCCTTTTTAACGCATGCTAACGAGCAATTATATTGTTATTTTTTGCTTTTTATACCCTAATTTAATAATGCCATAATTATTAGTGAAATAGAAATTGATACAATTAATTGCTGCACCTTCGACTTAAACTCGAATTTTTATTGAATTGTAATTTTAATTTGTTTTAGATAAATCTATTCTTTATCTAATAATGCGAAAATCAACCAAATAACTGAAATTTGTTGGTTCGGACAGGAATAATTTCTATAATTTTTTCACTGATTTAAGAAAATTTAACTATACAAGACCCTGGCTACTGGCTCGCTGCCATGAGTAGTCCACATCGCCATATCACATTGATAGTATCGTATCTTACGTATTGTTGATGCTTTAGCTATTTACTGTAAATGATTTTTCAAAAATTGAAAAGAATTCATCTAATTGAAGAAAATTGATTATCCCCTTCGACACGTACAATGAGTATTCCGAAGTAGTCTGCCCACGAAAACAAAAACCAAAAAAAAAAAAAACACACACACAATTGAGAGCGAAGATCGGAGCATGACTGTTTTATAACCTTGTACAGCCGATACATTAGTTGTCTTCAGCCGTTGTTTGCCAGTGGTTTGTCCTTTAGCCCTTCCATAAATAATCTCTACCAAAAAAAAAAATGTATGAATTAATTTTCGGTAAATATCGTATGATATTCTGAAGTACAATCGATTCTTACTAATTCAAGTTCGAGCTAAATTTGTCAATTAAGGGGTAAAACTCTAACGATCATGAATTTTATCGTACACAACATTCAAACCCTAGATCTTCTTTATGGGAAAAATGCTGAACCACCTGAACCAATTCACTGATAATTATGTAAAAGAATTAGTTTCATATGATCGACCCGTAAATTCACCAATTGCATTAGAATTCAATTTGTTTTCATGATTTTATCTCTATTCACCGCCCTCTACGCTTTGTTTAAACCACAATGCTGTAGCTTCAACGTGATGGAATTGTGCAATGAAGTGATATATGAAACGTGCGTGTGAGAACATTTTCCCGGTTGCGAATATATTATTGCGCGTCTGAGATGAAAATCGAGATTGCATATCTATCGAATGACCGGGCATTGGTTCGTAGCGTAGATGCATTGTACGAGAATCGGCTTGGTTCCTGTCCAACTTGAGCTAACTATCAAGGATTGATCTGATTTGACATTGTTTATTCGCATGTTTATGTATTTAATTCTTGGGCGACATAGAATTTCATAAATGGTAGTGTAGATTAATTCCCACTTGGTCAATAAAAGACAAAGCTTAACCTATATAGGAGCTATAATTAACCTCATAATTAGCCTTTTTTCATCGGTAAAATGGATAACAAGATCTCAGGTTCGACTTTTATAAATGGAGAAAACACACATTGAGAGCGTTTTACTCGCAGTGGGTCTACCCGGCTCGAATTGGATTAGTAAAAGATGGCTATATTTCTGAATGCCAGTGATACAGATCGAAAAAACCAGGACAACAGTAATTACGACTCGGTTATCCCGCTACATAATGTTCGAAATTTCGTGTTCGACCGTGAACATATCAGACGAACTGAACAATCAGTACGAACACTAACTCCGTTAACGTAGTATCACCAGAGGCCTAATGTAGTCCAAGAATCCAGTATTTGACAAAACCCAAGTTCAAAATCTCATTCTAATACTCAGTTACCCCGCTATATAATATTCGAAATTCGTGTTCAACTGTGAACATATCAGACGAACTGAACAATCAGTATTAACACTAATTCCGTCAACGTAGTATCAACAGAGGCCTAATGTAGTCCAAGAACCCGGTTTGTCACAAAACCCAAGTTCAAAATCTCGTTCTAGTAATTTTTTTTTCCTAGAGAAAGATTCAAAACTAGGATCTGGAACTCGTCAAATTACAGGAGAGTGAGCGGCAACCTCATGTAAAATCAAAGGGTGCCTTTAATTTAATGGATTAATATGTGTGCTTAGGTGTTTGCTCGATGATTAGCTTAGAAAGATCCATGTGTGCCGAAAGATCTAGTGGTTGATGATGGATGGACCGGCATTAAACAAATGAGATCTTCGTACGTCCAAAATTAAAATTTTCATCAAGTGTACTACGTGGTTGTGCAAATGGACCGGTCGAGGCACCTAAAACATAGGACCATTCTCTTACATTAATTCCACTAGGGTAAAATAATATTGTGACCATGGACCATGTTGCGCTGCACACGACAACGTGCTACATACTTTTATAACATTTTGTTCGTACAATTTGCCTGGACTTATCTTTATGGATAAATCGCCGGGACCACGTCCTGATATTATCGAGCACGTGTTTAAAGATAACGATACGATTTCTTATTTATTCGGGGGAAATTGCACCAACGGTACAAAAAGTTTTGAAAAAGTTCCTGATTGGTACAAAAAGAAATTTTTCCGCCTAACCGGTACAAGAAATTTCAAAAATATTCCTTCATGAACATAATGTTTAGTTTCATTTAATAATGTTAACTTTTGTTAATGTGACAGCTAATGTGGACGTCACGGGTATTTATTTGCTGATGTGGCGAACTATTTAATATTTTTCATTTAAACTATATGTAAACTTTTGAAATGTATAAAATATATATATAATATAAAAAAAAATCTAAAAAAAAGAAAAAAATTTAAAAATTAAGAATATTCTATAAAAAAATTTAGAAATTAACAAAAGTAAATAAAAAATTTAGAAATTAAGAATATTGAAAATTAAATTTTATATAATTTTAGTAAAAATATATAATTAAAATAAATAAAAATAAAAATTCAATAAACTTGGTCATAAATTCCACCAATAAGTGAATGACATGCATTATAATTAGTTCATCTAGGTATGAAAGACTATTGTGAAAATGAAAGTTTTTCTCCCAAAATCGTGAAATAACAAGATTTTAAATAAGAAATTTTTTATTTATTTTAATTATTTATCAACTTTTATAAGAAAAATTTAAATTTCAAAAGTTTTCAAAGATTTTTCATAAATTTTTATATTGAATTTTTTTCATATTTTATGAACTATTTTTATATGTTATTTCAATGAAAAACATTAAATGGTTTGCCATTAGCAAATAAGCACGTTTCACATCCACATTAGCTGTCACGTCAGCAAAAATTAACGGCGTTAGATGAAACTTAATGTAATGTACTATGGGGAATGGTTTTAAAATTTTTTATATCAGTTAGACACAAAAATTTCTTTTTGTTTCAATTAGGAACTTTTTTAAAACTGTTTGTACCAATGGTGCAATTTCCCCTGTTTATTATTTAATACTTCTCTTGTGCGTGAGCTGCATTAGGTTCAGAGGCCTGACACGCATAATTAGCTAAACAGGGGCATGTACATGCTCGGTAAGTCGAACTTGCTCTTTGATATTATGATAGAGTTCGAGGTTGTTATAACTTATAACCATTTATTTTTAAAAGGTAATTTTATTAAATAACAGTAGATTTGTTATTTATTACTTAATTGATGAAAATGAGATAAGAGAAAGAGAGGAGGAATAAAGGGCATGGAAATTCTTTCGTTCATAAAAACTGAATTCGGGATCTCTTAATTTCAATTCGAGAGCGGCACCACTGTATCGAATCCCCTTTTCTCTCTTGTGATACATCATTTTTCTGGTTATTCGTGACTGCTAAATTCCACATCTATTATATTAAAAACAATCTTGGATTAATAAAAGAACCGAATATCATTTGTAATAGATTAGTGTTATAGACGGAAATTAATGAGTTTAGCCTTTTTCTAAGATCCGATAATAATAATATAATATATGAGCGCAGTAACCACGACGGTCTGATATAAGCCCTAGACACAGTTGACAGACCTTTTCTCGGCAGTCTCGTCCTAATCCGATCCAGCTAAGAGCTCTCCAACTTAAGTGTGATAAGTAGGATGTTTATTATGATGATCAGGGGGTTGGAAATTAAGAAATGTAAGCCCAAATTGCTCGATAACTCTTTATTTTCTGCCTGTTCACATACAATAAAGACAAAAGTGATGATTATTTCACAATAATTGGTGGCATTTAATTAATTAATTAAATCCACAGGGGCCTTTTTAATAAATACACAAAATTATCTGTCCCACGAGCACAGCAAAATATATTGTATAGTCGAAGAAGATTCGAATCGCTCGCCCGAATCATAGAAGGGGGGGCTGAGTTAGATTCATGACTCAAAATGCCACTTTCTTAGATTTAATTGGTGCAATTTTTTGCTAATTTAGAGCGATGATTAAGTTGTTATCCTGCATTAGTAATCCCCCAAATTCCCCGGAAAATATCGCAAATCTTCCGTACACATGCATGTGGACCTGCTCAGATTTTCTTGGTTAGACAATACGAATCATTGTTGCTAGCGAAAAAAATTATTCGCCTAATTATGCCCGAGATAATGTGCCGAACAAGCTGCAGGTAGTGTTTCGAGTTTGATTTGGACATTATGTCTCATCTGAGCTCTAACATTACCCGAGATCTATTTTTCCACCGTCGGTGAAGTAACTTTTTGAGTTCGAGTCATTTGATCGATGTTTGCGCATAATTTGTTCACTTCTCTTAATAAGCTATTAGAAATCTCAATCATGGAATAATTAAAAAATAATAATACTAATAATAAATGGAAAATTATTTTGGTCAATTGAGAAATCCTTCTCGGCATATTCTTTTTGCATGCCATTCTCATGAACGCTCTTTTTTTTTTTTGCTGATAAAAGAAATTATGGGGATGATAAAAAGAAGTAAGAAAAAAAAAAGATTGATTCGATGGTTAATCTTAGAGTTTGTCTATAAAGACATACATGGATGTGCATGGTTAGGGTTTTTTAGGGTACTGACCGTGACACTACCATATCATTAGTCTTACCGAACTTTTGAACCGAACCTACTAAACTTAGTCAAGGATACCGTACTTTGGCTGTAGAAAGTTTGCTGTCATCAGAATTTGGTAGGGACGTGATTTCGTGCATGTGTGATAATGTCTCCCATGTACATGTATCAGCCAAGGCAGTAGTCGTGGACAGTATCTCTCGACGTAGAGATTCATTAGTTTTTGCTAACAGTAACTAGCCAGCTTCCTCATTTATAACATTCCCACCTTCTCCTTTTGTCTTTACAGTGCTCGTCACCGTTTACCAAACAATTTAACGGTTCAATGGCAACACCACCGGAATGAGCCATCTTTCTCCAATTTTGATCGGTTTAAATTAGAGTTAAGTTAATTAATTAAGATATAAACTTTCAGAATCATGAATTTTCTTTGTTTATGAAGACTCAAAACTAAGGAGTCAAGATGGAAGATTGTTTAAAATAATCAATATTAATCAACTTTCCCTTTTTTTTACAGTATGTAATCTATTTATCTCATATACCTTATGTGAACTATTTAAAAGCTCTATGATTTGACCCATTTACATGGGCTACAGTCACTCTTTCAAACCTTTCTATTACTAGTAATTGATCTGTTGAATAACTTAATTAAATAACTCGTAATTAATGTAGGTAAAAGAAAATAATTTTACAGCTAATAATTATTTTCCTATTTTTAAATAGTTCAGCAGTCGAATCGTAGAATTTTAGTTATGTTTTTGTTTGTCTACACAAGTAGTTTTATGTCAAAAGCAACAACTTGTCCCTCATGTACTTAATTGATTAATGATTAAAAGGAAAACAAAAAGGCTTTCTTAATCCTCCTTCCTTTTCATTAGTTGTCTGATTGTTCATCAGAAGATCCGGTCACCAAACATACATACCAACGAACAAAATTTTTCGCATAACAAATACTTTTTTCGGGCGATTAATTAGTTGAAGAATATAGCTCGCGATATCTTGTCGAAGCATCTCTTCCGTGAGCTTTTTCAATTCAAAGCCGAGCTTGTGTCGGGCGATCGTGCTACAGCAAATCTAGCATTTTGGCACTTGCAAAGACTAAGGATACAAGTTTAATCAAATGTTTAAGCTCTTTCCAACCGACACCAACCAATAAATACTTGCTTTGACTATTCCGAGATTGAAGGATGGGACACTTAACATGTGGTTCACATAATCTTGGACTATGTACCAAAGTATACAGTCCACTGAGACAGGAAGGAAAATCACAGCACACATGGATACGTACGTATTTGAAAACCCCAGTTGCAGACGTACGCGGGAATCAATAAAATTGTTTAAGTGTGTCGTATGAATTTACTCATCGCGAAGTCCGTGTAAGGAAGAAAATCTCTTACTCGTGGTTCGTAAATTGAGTGTAAAAGAGAAAGCCCAACTTGTATTAGTTGTATCCCAAGAAACAAAGAAAAATTGGTCAATTGTCCGTCCACACCTAAATACAGAAGAAAAATGTCAGGGTTAAGGTTGGTCGTCGAAAATAGTTATCCAGGGCACGTGCCAAAGGTGAATAAGTTACCAATGAGAGTAGATGTCAAGAAATGTATCTCATATTAGACAGTTAATATAATAAATCCTGAAATATATGAGAATCGAATACCACCACTTATAAATTTAGACTTTTTTCAGTGATAAGACATGCTCATGTCCATGGGTCTAATACAATGATAAGAATTAACTAAAGAAAAGTAAAGGGGCACATAACTCCCACTATGAGGAACGAACTCGAAACTTTTAAATTTTGAGTCAGAATCTTATATCATTGCATTGAGATTGCATCCTCTGTAGTCCATCGTGTAATGTAGTTTTTGTTCTGATCTTGACAGGCGAAGCTGTCTAAGATGAACCCTACTCGAATTTGAGTTTGGTAGGTCATAGAATATATATAATCAAATTCAAGTTGTCTTTTAGTTATCAAAAAAATTAAGTTGTCTTTAGTTTAGAAGATCTGATTCCTTAAACTTTGCAATTTGTACAAATCTATTAAGAAAAATGGCCAAGTGTGTCCTCATGACGCGTCCCCCTTTTCTTCCACTAAACCCTTTTCCACCCATTTGCATGGACAATATAATATATATATATATATATGTATGTATGTATGTATGTATGTATGTATGTCCCTCTCCAATTGGTAGTCAAATTGTTTGGGGGACCTCTGCATAAACTATGAAATAAAATCAAGATTAGGGTTTGATTATGGGATGAAGTCGCCATTGGAGTGAAACAACTGGACATAATTAAGCCCCACTTGTTTCAATTGAGCAAGGCAAGGCTAGAGGACGGGAGCGTTCATCGGGTTGCCTGTTAATTAATTTCGGGGTGTCGTCGTAGCGATCGGGCGGCCGCAATGAGTCCAAGGTTGATTATTCTGCTGGTGGGGAGGAAGATTGTGTTGATTTGCTGTCCAAGGAATCAGAGCAAGATGGAGGAGATTTTCCTAATTAGTTGGAGATATGTTGTCGATTATTTAGTAATGACGAGAGCCTTAGTTAGACTGGACCCTTAACGACGATTTAATTAAGTGATTAGTCGATGATAAATGATTGGCTAATTAGGTTTTCAAGAGGATTAATTGGGGTTTACGTAATCTCTCTGAGGGATTAAGGTTATCCACTTTTGAGTTTCCAAAATAAGACATCGGACTCATATAGGGTTGGCCTAGATGGTAAGTTATCCCTCCCCTTATGTAAGCTCTTGAGTTCGAGTTCTGTAAATGGAAAAAATTCATGCTGTGATAGTTTTGTCTCTCAGTTGATCAACCTTGCTCGAACATGTATCAGTCATGACTCGTCTGACTTACGAATACTAGGTGGTGTGTACAGTAAAAAAAATTCAGATTGATTATTGTTAGATCCACATCAATCATATAACATAATCTAATAGATTTATAAGATAACTGAATGTCACCACGTGATAGTTTAGACTTTTTGGTGGAAATGGATCCGGTCTCTTGTAAGGTCTACTATCAATGATATAATATATGAGCGTCTGACCACAAGATACTATCTAACGTAAATTCAGACCCGTCTCGGATAATCCTCTCACCGACATAAGCTCGGATCTATCTCCGGCATTCTCCTTCCAACCCAAGTTACCAACTTCACCAACGGTCCTCTCACAGCATCACAAGATCCGACAATTATGAGGGTTCATGGTGCACCATTAAGAATTGATAAACGGGTTGTTTTTGTGGAAATTGTGTTCACAGATATCTGATCCAGCTATGTATGAGCTTTTCCACAGCAGATTTATTTATTTATTTATCAATCGTTTTTATTTTTTGCGTGAGAAGTATGAGAGGAGGGAAGTGATACGTCGGAGGGTGAAAGAGGAATACTGCACTATTAAGGTGAAGTGAGTGTGTATGATAATAGAGAGTCTTTGTACGTAACGAATATATCACGTGATAATATTGATATTATATTATATATCGATGAGATTCAATTAATTTTAGGGTTATTCTTTTACGATTTTATAGAAAAATCCTAAAATGAGTAAATTTTATTGGCCCGTGCTACCACGTAGGTACAGTTGTATTGTATATCTATTACACAAAATATTCTCTGGTGCAAGGGAGGCCAACCTATATAAGTTAACTTCATAGATAAATTAGTAGGGATGTTCATGGTTCGGTTCAGTTCGAAAAATAGTTTCAAACATAATCACATTTTCGGTTTTGATTCGGGCTGTATAGGGGCCGAACCGTAATCATTTGAGGAAGAAAAAACTGAATTGTTTAAAACTGATTTGAACAATTTGTTTAACAATTTTTTAAGTAAATAAACAAAATTAACTATAAAAACACCATTGGTCCGGTTCAGTTTAGAAACTAACCGAACCGAACAGTAAAAATTTAAGCAAAAAATATATTTTTATTGAAAATTGTATATTTTAATTTTATTTTTTTATTTAATTAGTAATTAGAAAACGATTCGGTTCAATTAACGGTAATAAACCGAACTAATGATAATGATTAGTAATTAACCAAACATCTTCTCCGCAAAAAATCGAACAATTAGCAAACCAATTTGAATGATTCTGTTTTTTTCGGTTCAGTTTGATTTTGTGGTTTTTTTAAACAGCCCTATAAATTAGTAGAGAAATACGTCCCGTGAATATATCATTGTAGAGAATACGTCCCGTGAATATACTATTACGTACACATGCTCAGATTCCCTCAAACCCAAGTAGCTTAGTGCTAGTGGTAGCAAGTTTGAGTTCGGGAACAAGGCTCGGTAAAGATGATAACTTATCGCTCTCAAAATGTAACATACTTGAGGCCTCGTGGACGGCTCCACCGAGAATATGCTAGCAAGCAAAATGACAGCCCGTCTCGATATGTTTAGTCCGCTCGCAGAAAAACATCATTTTGAATAGTCCGGGACTCCGGTTATTACAGCAAACTGTAGCTATAGTGCTAGATAAGTTCAAAAGCAGTATCAGTTTGGGCATGGCACTCAGCTTTGGTGCTGGAACGAGTTAGAACATTTTATTTACTGTTAATATTTTATATATTTATAGTATTAAAATTGATTTTTTATTTATATACCCTTTATTAGATATTAAATTTTTATATTTCCTAATCTATCTGTATAAGTCAGTCTGCATAGAAGCCAATCCAAGTAATTTCTCGAGTCATTAAATTTAATAAATTCTGATATTTTAAATTATAATCTTTTTTTTAAATCTCTACTGTTTTTAGTTCATCTTATATTAAATTTGTTGGGAGGTGGAGGATGTGCACCAAAAATCAGAGGAAACCGTGGGAAAGAGGGCAGGCGTGACCTTTTCGATCGGATTTCACAAATCGGACCTTCGTTTTTCTCTTATTTCAAAAGAGGCCCCTGCACTCTTCATCTCGTTCTATCAACTCCCTGAACTTCGATACTTTAGAGAAAGCCAGTCTTGGATTGGACCCAGTGGGCCGTTAAAAATTTATACCGTCCCATCAACAACTGCTCTAAACGCTCCCAGTGTTCATATTAATACAAGCTTTCCTTACATAAAACATGAGAAAATCTTCAATGGAGCGATTATACCACGTCAGCATCGCATATACGTCATATCTGTCCAATCAGAATTTATTATTTATATATTATTTTCAAATATGATTCACCATTTATTGGATTTTTTAATTTTTTTTACCATTTATATATTATTTCCAATTATGATTCACCACTTATTTAAGTTTTTTTTAAATATTTTCTAAAGATTTTTTAGGATTTAATAATCATAATTATATAATTATTGATTACATGTCAAGTCGTGATTGGACGGATATACCACGTAAACGATACTGACGTAGTATAACTGTTCTACTGAAAACTTACTCCTCAACGGTAGGCCACCGCTCTCTCATTTCGATTTGTTGACCTAGTATTTAAAAATTTAATGGACCATGACTAATCCAACCAACCAGATCCAAGTTGATCCAACGGGGTAAAACTGTCCTGCTCTTTTAATCATCATATTAACTTCCACAACCATCGGTTCTTCGAGAAAGGCTCGATACAGTCTGTGAAAGTGTTGAAGAACGAGCTCAAAACACGGAATATAAGAAGTGGATTCCAACCATCTATGAGCTCAGCCTTTTTACGTGGATATAAATCCCACCTCTCATGGCTATGGTGAAAATTTTGCCGAAGTAAACTGGCATCTGTCCGACCAAACATCATATGAATCAATCGTCGATACATTCTCGCCACCAATGTCTCATTGTTGAAACACATTACAAGCACAATGAACCAATGTCTCTCAACAAGAAATTAACACGCACCGATGTTCCATTCGAGAATAAAAAGGAACTTAAAAACCGTGCCAGGCATGCGATAAGAAGACAGCAGAGACTCTGGTAATGCCTGCAATATATTTTGTATAATATTTTATTATATTATATTTTTTATATACTCAAAGCATGATCATTTTCACTCAATGAATTTTGAACGCATTGCCACCGTCTCATGTAAGTACTAGAGGCATACATCTTCTACCTTCCCGTGGCGTCGACGATGAACATTCAGCTATCAAGCGGAAAGAATCTCTCGGACCACTCCTTGGCTGGTCGCTCGAGTCCTCCATTCGAATTCAAATAGCAGCGCTCCAAAAACACGTGGCACCGAGCCTCCTTCCACGAGTGAGTCCTCGAATAAAAGTGGGTAAACTGCAGGCAGAAACAAGTACCCAGTGGATCATTACAGCCGGTTCATCTTTTTTCTTTCTTGGCAGAAGAGAATTGTCTTCCACCTTAGTTGGGCAAGTAGAGGGAACCTACAGCTGACTGATCTCAAATGATGGCCCTGGGTTTCTGCGCACTAGATCGAGGGATGGCCAAGATTGCGATGAGCCCGGCAGCCAAAGATGCAACAGCTGCCACAGCGAAAGCGGGTGAATTCCCACCGCCGAATAATTGGTCCCAAGGTCCGCTTCCAAGGGATACTATCACCTGTTCACAGCAGATTATTTGAAAGAGAAACAATCACTTAGTGGAGCACTTCTTCGATAGCTGGAGAGCCAAAAAGAAGACATGGAAACCGCTGCTTAGGGAGTTGAGGTTGGAAATATGGTGGTTTTCTTCTGTGAATTGGTTCCAGAGAAAAATAAGGAGCATACGGAAATAGCTTTCTAAAGTTTGATAATGAAGATGACGGTCTACCCAAGTAGACGCCTCAAAATGTTCTAATGATGAAAGATCGCTGAGCTATTCAGTTTGCTTCAGCCTAAACTTGTAGCTAATGTATAACTCAACCATCAGGACTGATCAGCTACCTTTGATGCAACTACTCCTCTGTCCAATGAAGTAACACCAAATACCCGAAATAAAAAATTATAACTAATGCCCTCAACTAATAGATTGCCTCACAAAATTCACGCTCATGACAGGCACTTTGTCCTTATTTTCACTGTTGGAAGCTTGAAAACCTCCTTGAAATTGAGAATATGCCCTATGCAATGAAACTAATATGCTGCCTGTAAGGGACACCAGCAAGTTTATAGCAACTCTCTTGATAATCTACCCATAGCAGGAATCAGCATTTTGGAAACTAAGCATTCTCCTGTTTATCCAAACATGTATAGCTTCCAGAAGCATGGTTTTTGGTTCAGATCTTGATATGAAAATTAACAAAAAAAAGACAATCTTGATTAAATACTGGAGGACAAAGGAAAGCTAAATATAAAGGAATACTAGCCAAAAAAAATCATACATAGATAGCTAAGATTCCAAGCCCTCATGGTTTCCTTCCAGTAATTTAACTAAAGGTCTGTAGATAATCAAGGATGCCCAAAAGAGGTTTTACCTCAATTGTCCACACCTTGGTGAATAGCATTGAATTGGATTGATTTACTGTGCTTAATTATCATAATATATCATTTCAATGACTATAATGAAGACTTCCTTCACCTGACTACAAACACAGAGTTACCTAGAGGAAAGAGACAATTGCATGCATATATATAAAGATTAGTGAAAGAACGGTACCTGAGGGATGACAATTGCCAGGTTGAGAACACCCATAGATAACCCTGCAGGGGAAAAATGACCAATTAATTCAATCCGCTTCACTCCAACATGCAAGTATTAGATTCTCTGCGGGAATAAATTAAAGATGCATACCTTGACCAAGTCCCAGAGACTCGATACGTGATGAAATCAAGGCATAAGGAACACTATATGTGATCTGCAATAGGAGATTCTGATCACTCCATTGGATGAATGGCTATCGCAGCACTAAAAGAGAAAAAAATTGCGGTAGATTTATACTCTTATGTCTACCGACATCACTTGTTTAATGAATTTTCTAAGTGCAAAGAAAAAGTACGTTAAAACAGAAGCCTTCATCAGTTTTTCGATCCTTACCGCCAATGGAATTCCGAGAATTGCGAATATCACCAATGCAGCTATTACAATTCCCTCGGGGGGGAAATCACTGCTTTTGAAATCCACTCTTTTTACATAAGTGACTATAAGCATAGAGAGAAAAGAGATAGCCATGAGAACATTCGAAATCCCCCATACAAAACCTGCACCCCACTTACTGCAGAGCTTCTCCATGAGTACCGAAGTTATCCCAAGGACTACAGACTGCAACATCAGACCTAAGGCACCCATTCTAACTCCAATGTTGTAGTTCTGCCCCTCATTGGGCTTGCCACCGTAAATCTCCCGACCCATCCAATCAGTGTCAAAGAGAAGAAAAGGAAACCAACCAACCCAAGTCAGAGCAGTGACAAGCAATATTATCCATACAGGCCCAGAAAAATATCTAAAAGTCCCAAACAGTTCCCACATGAAAGCTTCTTGAGAGTCACTTGGCTGTGCAACTCCTCCATCTGCTGAGTTTGCCGGTCTCTCACTTGAACCAAGGGGCAACTCCTGAGCCGCAGAGACACTTATATATGTAGTAAGTACAATAAACGCAATGTCGATGAAGAAGGCGGACTTTAGATTGGCACAGTCAGCATTGCAAGCAGTGGTCAAAGTAAATGAAAGGATCTTGTACCATCCGCTGAACGACCCAGTGGCAAAGCCAAGAACATTGCCAACAGCCATGAAAAGAGAGAAGTATGCATTAGCCACGCGGGTCCTTCTATGGTCCTTTCCTAAAGCCAGAGAAAAGGAAATGAGATCAAATTCCAATAACTTGTTTTACATAAGTCTATCCATGTAGATGCTTCAAGATTTTCGGACGGCATTGAGGGGAATTGCTTGATTGCAGCAAACGAGAAGAGTTCTTGCATTAGCCATGCTAGTAACAAGAGCTCTTTCAATTTCATCTAATTGACACAAATATTCAACAAAAAATGGAAAATCCTCCCATTTTCGAGGGTAGCTATTGATTTGCCCTGACATTACAGACGGAGATTATCTGATTGTCTCGACTTTACTACTTCTAATGTTCCTCAACTGCAATACATTGTGGGCAAGTTGCTGATAAAGCAACTGAACATTGATCTCCACAAGAATCACGAGCTTCCAAATGAAGCTTAACTCAAAAGGAGAAAGAGATCATAGAGTCGATTGGGAAAAGGAAGGCAATGAGAGTTCAAGGAGCTTAAAAATCACAACTTAAATTCTTAGCTCTGTCGCTGTGGACCAACTCAGATCGTAGGCTGAGAAATCTCAGGACAGAAATTGTCAGGTTAAGGACAACCTACAAACCGACAAATCACTTCACTTCCAACTAAGAATTGTCCAGAAAATAGTGACAAAATCATCACCGTGTCTAAAAATTAAGTAAAGCCTGGTCAGATATTCCATGCTTTCTTTGTCGGAAGTAATCAACTTTAGGGTTTCGAAGAGACTTCAAATCTGACACGAAACACAGAAAAATCACAACGAATGAGCTGAGAATTACCCGTGAGATCGGCGAGCAGAGCTCGGCAAGGACCCTGAGTCATGTTATTTGCGACATCGAGGATCCAGAATCCGAACACGAAGGCCCCGATCGCCCGTGGCCTCGTGGTGCCTCTGTCGCCGAGCAGCCAGCCGATGTCAGCAGAATGGCCGATAATCAGAACAGCCACAGCGATGGACAGAGCTCCGGCCACAATAAACGGACGCCGTCGGCCGAACCGGCTGGTGCAGCGGTCGCTCATGTGGCCAACCAAGGGCTGGACCAGCAGACCCGATAGGGGCCCGCAGAGCCATATGACGCTGGCCCAGGCGTGCGGGATGCCGAGCTCCTGAACGTAGGGAGTCAACAGAGACAGCTGGAGGGCCCAGCCGAATTGGATCCCGCAGGCGACAGAGGCCACGCGGAGAAGCCGACGGAGCCGCACGCGGGGCCGTACCGGCGCCCTGTGCGTGGTGGGGTGGTGGGACGGAGCCGGAGGACGGGCTCTGGGGCGGTTACGGTCGGATTCGGGGATCGCCATCTCTCCCTCTTTCGATTGGAGGAAGCTCAGCTGCCGGTCTTCAATGTAAAGCTTGCAGTGAGCTCTTCCGATGACGGAAGCGGTTTTTCTGTTGGGCGCATACGGGGACGTGAGAGAGCTGCAGACAGAGAAAGCTGGCGTGTTGAGTGGGCTGCTGGGAGGTTTGTTACGGTAAGGTAAAGAGGTTTCGCGGGCAAGAGCCGAGGAGAATTTCAGACCCTGGGAAGTGCCCCTGGTTCTTCACTTATTTACGGTTTTAACTCTCATCCGAGCAAGATCGTCGGAGCGGCCAACACAGTCAGCCCGGTTTGGTCCGATGCAGTAAAATTCACCCCAAAAGATTAGGCTATTTCCCTCAACGAGATAACTCGAGGATGCCTATGGCAACCAATCGGGTTGAACCGTCGATTCCTAAAACTTGCTTAAGTTACAAGGTCTCTGAACACCGAACGAGCTAGTTTGGTACTCCAAGCTGCAGTGGAGAACCTCAGGAAAGTCGAGCTTGAAGTCAACGGTTCAGATCAATCATTTGACAATCGAATTTAAAGAGGACCGCCATAGAAAAGAGAGCAGGAACTGAGTCAGCCTGAAAGACTATCCAAAAGACGCATCATTATATTGTTCTTACTGAGACTTGAACTCAATAGTCGATACTCTCGTCTCGTGGATGAGACATGTCGATCACATGTCGAAAAGTAATGAAGGTTTTGATGTTCTTGTGAGATTTCAAGGGCATTTTTTCTCCCAACAGACTTTTGCACGTTTTAAAGTGATAACACTTTCTTGAACGGGTATATAACATGTACTCTGTCGGCTGAGACTAATTTCTTGGCTGTTGGGCAATTTATCTCTGATAACAAATCGAATATCGTGATATTTTGATCTGAACCGGTTTAAGACCGAAAGTCTAATGAGCATAGCCAAACCAATCCTGATGAACCCGTTTACCTGTTGATCTCTCCAGTTCAAATGGCAACCAGAACCGGTCCCTCAATCATTGATGAGGGGCAGAGGAGAGAATGGCTATTCACTTGGGCGAGGGGCAAATACGGAAATTAGGAAAAGGAAAAGTTAAACATGCGGGGCGAGGAATGAAATGACGGGACTACCCTTCCTAAGATGCGGATAAATTTGCTGATTCGATGCGTGGACGGAGGGCCACAGCCGTTCCGTCCGGGAAAAGCATGATATCTCGGGGGTTGGTCGGCAGGATGTTGAGGTCTAGTGTGTGTGAATTTCAAGAAAATTCTTTAAATTAACATATTTTATTATATAATATAAGAAAATATTAATTATATTATAAAAATAAATAAAATTTATATTAATTATTCGAACAGTGACATTAATAATTACAAACCTGTAAATTTTAATATGTTACCTATCACCACGTCACTACAAATAATTGAAGTTAACTACGTAGATCTTCTTTATAGCAGGTTTGGGTAACGATTTCAGATGCAGTATGTTGGAACTGGAACTCCGGTTATTTCCGAACTGGTCCATTGATTTCTTATATGAGACTACTGATTGGAATGTATTAAAAATTTATTTTATTATATCGGATAAATGTTAAGTTCATCTGTGATATTCCTCGTGACGAGTGTCAGTACTTTGCTATTACATTCGTCAACTATATTTACAGTTGAATATAAAAGGCTAAATATTATACAGTAGAGAATAATTGAATCGTCACTGTTATTAATATTTTTTTATAATAATAATAATAATAAAAGAAAATTGCTGCCGAATTCGGTCTAACCGTCTGATCAAGTGCAAAAATTATATTAAAAAGGTTGGACAGTGCATGTTGATTGTCCAGAGGTGATGTCTATTGACAAATTTACCCCTCATCATCGCCATCAGTGGGTTGCCTGTGCAGCCGCTGTTGATGTGAATCATTTCCCACTTTAGCTTCTGATAAGTAATTAAAAGTGGGCTTTATTTATTTATTTATTTATTTTTATTTCCTGTTTTGCTCAAAGAAAATGTGCTCGAATTCAATTCAATGACATACACGTGTGTGCAATGGTGCCCCCGTAACAGGAAAAAGAATGTTGATAGATTAATCATAGAATTGACGAGCCACTTCGTCTGCCACGTGTCTCTTGTCTTTTTTCCTACGGGAGGGTGGCCATCCTACACGCAGAATTATCAATTATTCGTTCCATTTTGAAAACTTAAGGTGATCGTAAAATTAAAAAGCTGATTAAAGAGATAAAATTTAAGATTAGAATAGATGATAAAAATGAGTAGCTCAAAACAGAGCTAGGAACGTAGAGAACTTTTGAATAAAGTAGATTTTTAGAGCAATGAGTTTGAGAATTTTAAAAGAGTAAAAGGAGATTGTATAGGTTCAGAGAATCGTGTACAATGATTGAGAAAATCGTGAAAATAATTAATAATATATAAAAAAAATTAATAGAATGAATAAAAATATTGAAATTATAAAAATGATGAAAACTAAATTTGATTATGTGTATTTTAAAATTCAAAAATGAGATCAAAATTATTTTGAATTTTCTTAAAGTAATAAAAATAATACACTGCATTAGTTTTTTTATTATATTATTATTTTGCATTTATGTCTAATGGATCATTTTCTTCCTCGGGCTTCTGATCTTGTATATTTTTTAAAAATGTTTCAATGGGTCCTTTCAATCAATGAAGAAAAAAATTTTAGGTAAGTTGAGCTTACGAATGATATAGTGAATTTAATTAAATGAATGTTCGATATATAAGTAAAATATGATTGAAAACGAGCATTTTAAATGAACAGAAAAAGACGATGTAACAGTTAACGATAACGTGTAAGATATTTATTCTCATGCGAGAATCTCTCGTCAATCCAACGGTTGAAATTTATAGATGTCACGCTGACATAACATTTTTATATATTTTTTTTCAATTTAAATTAAGAGCATAACTATTGGCAAGGAGTAGCAATGGACCGTCGGTGCCACTTAACACGTCCACACGAAGGAGACTTATAATTTAATATAAGAATTAAAAATACAGAAAGGTAAATATATATAACTCTTACAGTGATGATCGAACCCTTAACGTCTAGATAGTGAGACAAAATCTTGTGTCACTATATCAAAATTCGTTAGTTTGCGTACTAAATATTTAGTCTCAGATGTTTGTGGTGGTCACAGACTCCGAGTAGGGAGTATAAACGAGTCAATCCAAGTTCGAATCTGTAATATTCAAACTTGGTTCATTTAGCGATTTACGAGCTCGGGCTCGCTCGACTGAAAACCCACTATTTTAAGCTTGAACTCGGCTCATTATAGTAAGCGAAGGCTTGTCAAGTCTATACAAGCCGAGCCGAGAAATATATATACACACACATATAGCTCGGGCGTGGGGAAGTGGTGTCAATCGCATAGAGCAAGAAAGAGTAAGGAGAAAGATAGGGAGAATTAATTACGATTAGGATATTGTGAATTAGTACAAATGAACGAAACAATGGATTTAAATAAGAACTTGAGAGATAACGGTGTTGATTTTTTACTAAAGTTAAATAATAATAGTAATTATTATTATTATATAAAATAAAAAGTTTGTTCGGCAAACCCCAGCCGAGCCGAGCCCCCCTGAACTCACTAAGATCCAGCCAAATTCAAACTTTTATCGAGCTCAGTTCGAACTGTGCGCGAATCGTACTCTCTCATTTATACTCCTAACTCCGATCCACCATTGTCAGAGTTTTAGCCAAGCATGAATCCAAGGAGAGAGTTTTTTTTTTTTTTATAACGAGTATATTCCGTGATAGTTTTTATTTTAAGATTTTTTAAAAAATTCTAAAAATAAAAAAAGAAATTCTATAAATAACTTAATATTGATATTGTCACGTGATTTATCTATTATATACAAGTCTTTCTCTAATTTCAGAGGGTGCAAGAAGCGATCATCACCCTTAAACCAGAGAAAATCGATATGTAGTACATGAATTTTACTTGAATTTATACATTCCCATTAAATTATCGCATTTCGCCGATGCGATTCGTACGTTAATTTGCGAGTTTTCAGAAATAAACCTTTTGCATCCATCCCAAGTCTTGGGGCCCGACGAGCCCTGGGCCGGAGGTTTCGGCCCGCCAACTACCACTGTACTTTCGTTGTTGGTTTTTTTTTTTTTTTGGCCTCAAGATACCTTGTCGTTTTTCCCCCCTTAAGGTTTTGAGTATTTTAAATTAAAAAGACTATTTAAAAAAATAATATATGAAAATGTTAACACTTGCACCGCGTCATTAAATTGGGCTCGGAGCTTACTGACTTCTTAAATTATATTAGATTTTTTATTTTATTACATCCATAGAATTAATGTTAAACGTTGATTACCAACTTGGAGTTGGTCTAGTGGTTCATTCACTAGACTTCCAAATGGGCGATCTCAGGATCGAATCCCAGGTTAGGAGGGTCGACGGAAATTTTCCCAGGGATCCCGGCCCGATCGCAGATTAGTCTCGAGGTGCGTTTCGACTGACTCGGGAATACTGCCTATTAAATTTTGTTATTTTTTTAAAAAATATTTGATTTAAATATTTCGACCCCCAACTAAAAATTTTAAATTTAAATATAATATAAATAATAATAATAATAACTCCGCATTAATTGATCGGAATTTCAATCAGTTAAGGCTGGGAGATGTACCGGTGCCCGGCGGTGCGTCGGATTGTATGACGTCATCATCTTCTGTCTCATGCACAGTTGGCACCGCCATTACGTCGTGCACCACTAATGTACGATTGTAGTCGCTTTCGAGAGGACGCATTGGATTTTTCTTAATCTTATTTTCCTAATTTCTGTATATTTTTAATATGGGTTTATCAATTAAAATAAGAAATTACTTTCAGTCTCAGTAATTGAATGTTAAATTTTAAATTTTTTAATTTTTTAATTGAGAATAATATCAATTTTTTTTCATTTTACTCTCGTACTTTTATTCGTCGTAGAAAATTAATTAATTATGTCTAAAATATATGACGTCCCACCGACTCTCTTTCATCGTTTGTTCTTGGCCTTCCCCATAAAGCAAAATCCACAGCCTCCAAGTACAATGCTACGCGACTCTAATGTCGGCCAAAATTATTTTAAAAGAAGAATCTCGGGGCGTTAACGAATTAAGTCGAGTTCGAATTTATAATGTTCAAACTTGTCTCGTTTACCAATTTGAGAGATCGGGCTTGGACTTGAACTCGATTGGACTTAATATTTTAATATTGGGCTTGGCTCGTCACAGTAAAAGAAAATTCGTCGATCTTATATGATCTGAACTGAGAAAGAAAACACAGTGCGGATGAGGGGTTGGCGTGTTAGTTGCAAGGAGCGAGAAAGACGGAGGAGGAAGAAAATGAGAGCTAATTATGATTAGGGTTTCGTAAATAAGTGAGAAAAAACGAAACAAAAGTTTTAAATAAGAATTCGAGAGGGTAGATTAATTTTTTTTTACATTTCTAAAGTTAAATAGTGATGGCAATTATTATATATAAATAAAGTACTTGTTTAAATTTACGAGGTTCACGAGTTAAATATCACTAACAGTATATTTACCAAATATATTTGTCAGTATAGCCACGTATTAACATAAGAATCACGTGTAATAATTTAAAAAAAAAAAAAACAGAGCGTGAGGTTTTGGTGCAGTAGCGTGCTGTTTGTTATACGACATTATAAGAACATGCTTTTATTTAGGACTTATCATACCATCCATTCATAGTTTTTTTTTATTCTTCATAATTTCTTGCAATAATTAAGGATGTTTATTTTTTATTAAAAAACTGATTATCACATTTTTTCTTCATTAACAAAATTCACTTTTTTAAAAAACTGATATAATACTTTTACTAATATGTCAAGTGATTATTAATCGATTAATCATATTATCCATCAACTCGAAACAATTAGAAATTCTTTTACCTAGATTTCATATCCATGATTGGTCTCTAACTTAAATGGGGACAAACCCCTCACAAAATTTTACCATTACTATGTATAAGTGGTCTTGTCTATATATATATATATATATATATATATATATAGACATACTAGCAACAAATTCGGATTACGTATGGCGAACATCACCGAAACACATAATTGTTACCTTTTGTTTTTTTAATGCATCATCATCTGGCCAATACACTAAGTTATAATAAAATCTGCATTTTGAGGAGTGCAAATATCAATGGTTTTATTGATAGCCTTAAAAAATAAAATGACGATTTCGCCCTAATAAGGAGTTTATGAGTGAAATTAGGGGAATGATATAATTGGAAAGATAAAAGGAGATAATTACTGTAAATTGGTGGCTTAAAATAAAAGAGATATGCTCTTATATGATCGAAAGAAGATCAACAAATAAATAAGCAGTGAAGTTCCCATCACGAAATGTCAATTGTACTACATCCTTTTATCATATGCACATGTTTTTTTATGAGACTAAGGAAGGTAGTAGTGAAGTGTGGTCAAGGCATCTTCACTCAATTACGTTCAGACTTTCGAATTCAACTGCAAACACCATTGACGAACTAAACAATTATCATTTATTTAGCCAATACCTAGTATGATACAGAAAGCTGATGCCCGCCAAGGAGAGTTGACCCAAGAAGTGCACTTCTAATCAATGACTAGGCAAATATAGAGTAAGAATCTGAATCTAGATCTTGACCATATCTAAGATGGATTCAAGAAAACACGTTCCTACGGAAGGAGATTTTTTTTTTTGGTCGCCAGCGACGGTATCCAAGCAGGCCCCACCAGCGGTGAGATGACATCTTTCAGCCAACCATACTTGACTAATCCGTTGGTCGCCCCGGGTCGCACGCCTGGCAATGGCGGGTGAGGCTCCCAAGGGGGGTGTCTGCGTACGTGAGGTCTCGAACTCGAGACCTCCTTAAGCGGCACCGAGCTGCTTACCACTCGGCCCAACCCCCTTGGTCCTACGGAAGGAGATAGAACATAGATAATTCGTGCCCGGAATTGCAAGTACGATACGGACCACAAGTTTTAATTAATTAGCACAAAAAGAGGAAAAAAAATTACGACACATGCATCCAATTTTGTCAGATTGTTCGATTGTGTCAGGTCTCAAATGCCTTATGGGCGAAGCAAAGCACGTGCTCTTTTCTGAGCAAAGCTGGCTTCTCTGTCTCCGTGTCCTCTCCATGGATGATTTAGCTTAGCTTAGCTCTCCATAAAGTCTCCATTTGTCGCCTGCGGTGCTTGACTCCTTTCTTGTCCAATTCCCGACAGCCCCTCTCCCACGTTTTTATGGCTCAACCAGTTGAGCCCCGCGGAGCCGAGGACTTCGCCGCCTTCTTCCACCGCTGGATCGACCACCACCAGGCCATCCTCGACCAGCTCCTCCCCCTCCTTGCCCCAACTTCGGCGAACAACGACGGCCAGCTTTCACCCATAATCAACCAAGTCCTCCTCCACTACCACCGCTACTTCGACGAGGTGTCGAAGTTAGCAGGCGAGGATGCCTTCCTTCCCTTCTCGGCCCCGTGGCTCTCCCCCTTCGAGCGGGCGTTCCTGTGGATCGGCGGGTTCAAGCCGAGACTGGTCTTCCACCTCATCGGTGGATGCGAACTGACAGAGGACCAGGAAAGGTACGTGGAGGAGCTGAGGGAGGAGACTGGTAGGAAGGAGCGGGAGATCGAGGAGGCGATGGCGGGGGTACACGAGAGCGTGGCGGCGCCGCCGCTTCTCGGGCTGCTGCGGCACCACGCGAAGGGGCCGCTGGTGGACGGGGAGCTGTCGGAGCTGGAGGCGGCGGGGGCCGAGCTGAGGAAGGCGATGCGAGCGGTGATGGAGGACGCGAACGCGCTGCGCGGGGCCACGGTGAGGCGGCTGATGGAGGCGCTGAGGCCGGGGCAGAACGTCCGGTTCCTCGTGGCGGCAGCCGAGTTCCAGCTCCGGGCCAGGAGGTGGGGTTTGCAAGGAAGGTCCCGGAAAGCAGCAGGTGGAGATAATTAATAGGTTGGAACAGTCTACGATTGGTTCGAAGTGTCAGCCTCTGGTTTGAAGTGTCCTGGAAGGAAGAAATAAGAGTGGATGAAAGTCGTCAAGATTAATTAGACTTCTAGGCATCAGATAATATGCGTGAAAAAAATTAAATTTTTAAATATCAGATGATATATACGAAAAAGAGAGGTTGAAAATTCTAAGATGATATAACCAAATTTAATATCTTAATTTCAGGTGAAGGCGGATCATTTTTGTCTCAATTTCTCTGTGGTAATACTTTTGAGTGGTAAAAGAGTGATTGTATGGCCCCCTTAGCCAAAGATGAAGGTTCTTTTTCCTATTTTGCGAAATTTCGTGTACCTCTTTATTTCTCTTACACTTTTATTCATGATCCAGTTCGAAAAGAAAAGGCAATGGATTATAAAAGAGTTGGTTAATTTGTCGTTTTTTTATTTTATGAATAAAGTGAGATGCAGTTTGTTCCATTGCAGAGTTGGATGTGTTATTACCTAACCACTGATTTTACGTCAGAACTACAATGTATGATTGTAAAGTGGGTTTAAATTTTATAATCTGACTGATAAAATCTGTCGGTTTAAAAATGCGTGAAATGCTTAGAAATCAATTTTCCTGTACTTATTAAATTTTATAATCAACTCTATATTTTTCATATTCAATAATATCACAATTCAACTTATAATATAAGAGAATTTAACGGTAGTTGAAACTTTTTCTCGAATCTCAGCATGCCTTCGCAGTCTGACAATGCGGCCCAAATGTTCGATTTCTTATCATGCGACTTTGACAGCAGGAACGGATTTACAAAATCTATTTTGGAGGGGCGAAACTTTGTTTAGAATGAAATAAGATAAAATTTACTAAAAATATGGATAAAACCAATATAATTAATATAAAAGTTCACTAATTTTTACGAGCTCAGGAACGATAGCTCCTTGCATCCCCAAGAGATTTTTATATGAGCTCAGCTCGTTATATCATCGGTGAACTCTATTAATAAATATTGAATATATCATAATCAAATATCACATCACATTTTTTTATTTATTAGTAGTAGTAGTAATAATAATAATAAATTTTTAGACATGATTTAGAATATTTACTTACGTATTAAATATTCATTAATTACGTTTACTACGTTATCCACGATCTCGACTCATCGAGGAATCTCTCTGCACCCCCTAAGTCTAATTAATCAATCCTAAGTTAACCCAACATATACCCACATATATACATATACATACATATCCTTTTTTTGAGATGTAAACTGTAGAAATTTTTGTTGGGGTCTTTCTTTTTCCCTTTTTTTTAAAGGAGGAATTGCCCGGTAAAAAATTAGTAAATTAGTGGAAATTTTCCAATGATTTCATTGGTTGAAATTAATTTACTATTTGATTGGAATAAGAAATTAAAAGGAATTTACCAAACAAAAGAAATTAAAAAGGAAAAAAAAAATGTGAAGGCTCCTTTTTTTCTTCCGGCTGAAGAGTGGGAGGAGATCTTGAAATGACGCTGGCCCCAACTTGTGGTCCCCGTGGAAGCTTAGACATCACTTCAGCGGACACGGACGATGATGTCTCAGCCATCAGATAATCATCGGACGGCTGTGGCCCACCCCGCCTAATCTCCATCTCGATTTTGCCCGTCCCTCTGCCACCTGTCACGGTCAGCCCAGCTGGGGGCAGCTCTCAACCGATGGTCCCCTTCACCCCGATACCGGAACTGACATCCTTACCCTTACATACTAACCGTCAACATACCACCCACCCACCCACCCCGAGAAAGCAGTGGCGCGCCGGCAATTCTCGGCAACCGCGGCTGTTTTTACTTAACCCCCTAATACAGATTATTTTATAAAATAGTAATATCATTATTTTATTTAGAAATTCTCAGGACTATTTTTTTATTTTTTTGAATTTTATTAAAAATTTTAAAAATTAATTAAATCATATTAATTTTTATCACTATATAAGCACAGTCATATGATGAAATCACGATCCAATATACCTTCTCCATCCCTAATATTTAAAAAGCTAATACGTTCTGAATAATTTCATTCAGACTGGATTAACTGATCAAATATTAACTAACTATGGATTCTTTTCCATTAATAATGCTTTCATTTGGAAACAAATCTTAAATAGTCTTATCTGATAAAGATACGGTGAAGAATGATCAACTAAATTACTATGATTAGTAGTGATAATAATTAAAGTAACTGTTCGAGTGATTAACGTAAATTTACTGATTTATTACGATTTAATTAATATTTTCTCATGTTATATGAAGAGATAATATCTTTAAAAAAAACTTTTAATTTGAGATATTATGTAAACTAGATATATCTCAAATCACCTCAATCAACCTTTGTGCCATCCTTTTCTTCTCTCCCTTAAAAAGTTACGAAATCAAATTTGAGCGGGAGAATATGCTGATAAAGTTAACTAACCACGGTTCGTTGTTAACCCTCCACCGGGCTGGAGGGGCAATAGAATATTATTAGTAAAACCCAAACCAGGGTTAACTAAAATCCCCAAATCTGTTTTTCAGAATCTCATTTCAATTAATTTCAAGTAGGCCCTTGAGCTTGTGTATATCCCCAAACCGGTCCCTTCACCTGTATTTCTTCCAAAATAGCAAGCATAGTATGCCAATTTATTCCACATGGGGTCTAAGCTGACATCTAGTAATTTTAAAAAAGAAGCAAATTTGAGGCATTAATTTGCACAAAAATCTTGTCAGATGAGAATCTTCATACATTTCCAATGTATGACCCCTCCGCAAAATGTCAAGAAATTCGTTTTCCCGCATATTATTTCAAATGATGTTAAGGGAATCGAGATAGACTTGCCACGCTACCATACGATAACCAAGACAAGTGAAACTAGTAGGAGTAGTTTGAGAAACACTACAAACTATGGGGGGGCAAATTGAAATTGAACTGTTCTTCGAGCCCCAACACATCAATTTGTTCGATCCTCGGCACCATATATACCCTCCATTTCCCATGCACTCTCGCTCACAAGCGGATCCTCAGGCGTCTTGATAAACGCCCGCTCTCATCGTCCTCCCGGTCAGATCTTCCCTCTCCTTCGCAGCCAAATCGCCTCCTAATCCTCGAAGATGAGAGAGTGCATCTCGATCCACATCGGCCAGGCCGGTATCCAGGTCGGAAATGCGTGCTGGGAGCTCTACTGCCTCGAGCACGGCATTCAGGTATCTTCATTTCTCGGTATCTGCTTGATTTCTTCGTCATCAACGTTAGGTTTTCTTCAATTGTGTTGAAAGTCCCGTTAGAATCTTCTATTTTGACGAGACATTGCCAATGAAGACCGAGATCTGAGTTTCCGTTTTACGGTAGAGCCCTCGTTTGGCTGGATCGGTCATGTCTGTTCTTCGTCCGTTTCAAAACTGAGGGTTCGCTTGCGATAAACCATGTTTCTTGTGATACATGGTTAGTTTATTCAGATCCATCGTTATCTTCAGTCTTTTGCTAGATCTGTAGGTTATTGATCGAGAATATGAGCATACCTTTCTATTTTGTCATTCCTAGAATTTCATGTTTGTTTCTGTCTGACAGATATTGTAAATCGATGCCGTGCTTATTTGTTGTAATCTGTCTGTTCAGCCTGATGGCCAGATGCCGAGTGACAAGACGGTTGGCGGAGGTGATGATGCCTTCAATACCTTCTTCAGCGAGACTGGTGCTGGGAAGCATGTTCCCCGTGCCGTGTTTGTAGATCTTGAGCCCACTGTGATTGATGAGGTTAGGACAGGCGCGTACCGCCAGCTCTTCCACCCTGAGCAACTCATAAGCGGCAAGGAAGATGCGGCCAACAACTTTGCCCGTGGCCACTACACCAGTGAGTATACTTTCTCTTTCCTTCTGTTGTCTATTGATTTGTTTTATGTGGTCCCTGCCTCTCACAATTTCCATCGTGCCTTGTCAGTTGGGAAGGAGATTGTTGACCTTTGCTTGGACAGAATCCGCAAGCTTGCGGACAACTGCACCGGTCTTCAGGGATTCCTGGTTTTCAACTCTGTGGGTGGTGGCACTGGATCCGGCCTTGGGTCGCTCCTTTTGGAACGTCTCTCGGTCGACTATGGGAAGAAGTCAAAGCTCAGTTTCACTGTTTACCCCTCTCCTCAGGTTTCCACGTCTGTCGTGGAGCCCTACAACAGTGTGCTCTCCACCCACTCCCTCCTTGAGCACACTGATGTGGCCGTGCTCCTTGACAACGAGGCCATCTATGACATCTGCAGGCGCTCTCTCGACATTGAGAGGCCCACATACACCAACCTTAACCGCCTTGTGTCTCAGGTATACTTACATGAGCTCTTTTATCTTCCAAAGTGTGATTTGGTGTCACTTGGACGGGAATAACTGATGAAGGAATCTATGATGATTTGTGTAATGCCAGGTGATCTCATCTCTCACTGCCTCTCTGAGGTTCGATGGTGCCCTGAACGTGGATGTGACCGAGTTCCAGACCAATCTGGTCCCTTACCCAAGAATCCACTTCATGCTTTCCTCCTATGCACCTGTGATCTCAGCTGAGAAGGCCTACCATGAGCAGCTCTCCGTGGCCGAGATAACCAACAGTGCCTTCGAGCCATCCTCCATGATGGCCAAGTGTGATCCCCGCCATGGGAAGTACATGGCCTGCTGCCTCATGTACAGAGGTGATGTGGTCCCCAAGGATGTTAACGCAGCTGTTGCCACCATCAAGACCAAGCGCACCATCCAATTTGTAGACTGGTGCCCGACCGGGTTCAAGTGTGGAATCAACTACCAGCCCCCTACCGTGGTCCCTGGAGGCGACCTTGCTAAGGTGCAGAGGGCCGTGTGCATGATCTCGAACTCGACCAGTGTCGCTGAGGTGTTCTCCAGGATCGACCACAAGTTCGATCTCATGTATGCCAAGCGTGCTTTTGTGCACTGGTACGTCGGTGAGGGTATGGAGGAAGGAGAGTTCTCGGAGGCCCGTGAGGACCTTGCAGCTCTCGAGAAGGACTACGAGGAGGTTGGTGCTGAGTCTGCTGAGGGTGAGGATGGTGATGAGGGAGACGAGTACTGAAAATGATAATGATTCGGTTTACGAAGTGGTTGGACCTTGTTTGGTTTGTCTGTTTGCTGTTGCATTTAGTCTCTGTATGCCGTCATCTCTGTTGTTTGCTGGACGACAACTATGAAAGTCTTATGTTCAATAAATGCTGGTTTGATTCTTTCCGATAAGTTCTTTTCACATCTAGTCTCATTTTATATAAGATTGGGAATTGGAAGGCTTTTGATCCTCCACGGAACCGTTCTAATCACCTGGCTCCGTATGGTTATCGAACTCATGCGACAGATTGATTGATATTTAACTGTACAAGTTGAGAAGCAATGAGCTTGGACACATGCATATGTACATGTGATGCAGGATTACTATGATAATCCACAGTAGAATTACCTCTTTGGAAGCCTACAGCTCATCACCGTGACCCCAACGCCAACACCCACAAGATTCAATTTCATTCCACTGCACGAGATACGTGGATTAGCATCCCTGATTTGTGTCCGACTGAGGTAGGTGCGTTTGATTTTCATGAATGAAATAGATAGTAAATAAAATGGAATGGAAAAAGGAAAAGGAATAGAGTAAAGAGTAAGTAAAACGATGAATAAAAATATTATTATTTGATTGAAGGAAATGAAGTAATATAAATAAGATATTTAAAAATAAAAAGACCAAATTGTTTCTAATAAATATTAAAAGTATATTAAATAATATTAAAATATAAAATAATAAAAGTATAAAAATAATATTAAAAACATAAAAATAACAAAAAAAGAAGAAGAAGAAGAAGAAGAAAAAGCTATCTTCTCCTCCCCTACCCCAAGCCTCCTAACTCACTACAGATTCCAACCCATTGAGCCCCCACCGACTGAGCTCGCACCCACCGGGCCACTGCACCGCGCCTCATCCCACCCCGACACCCAAGCCCTCATGCCACCCGACCCTCCAAGCCACCCCTTCCTCCTTCCTACACCCAAGCAACCAATAGAAAGAGAAATTCCCTCTCTTCTCAATCAATGAATTCGTCCCGCAGTTAATAGACGAAGCTACACGAGAAAGCTTGTCAGGCTCAAGGAAGGCTCGAGGGAGACCCGGGCCAGCACGGGTAGTGATATGTGCAAAATTAGGAAAGGGGTAGAATTATAGAAAAGTGGAAAATAGGACTTCTTTGTAAATACCGAATGTTTGGCTGTTAAAGAATCGGTTAGTTTGGTATCTTGGCAATTGAATAGAGCAATGGACAACAAGCCTATAAAAGCCTTGTAATTGATGGAAGCAGTAGGAATGGAAATATGAAGTGCTGATCACTCTCTCCCTCTCGTCTGATTCACTCTCTTCTTCTTCCCTCATCTTCTGTCTTCTCATGTTCAGTCCTCTTAATTGAACTTCGTTCTTCTTTTACGGAAATTATCCGTAACAGGTGGGCTCGGGAAGAATCGAGGGAGACATGGGATGGCACGTTAGGGTAGACGAACCTGCACGGAAAAGCTCGAGGGGCATGGGAAGGCTCCGGGAGGCACAGGAAGGCCGGCAGCAAGTTGACACGGTGGCAGAGAGCCGATAGCAACAGGAGAGACGGATGGAAGAAGCAGTGGCATGAGTCAAAAATTTGATGAACAGTTGAGGGCAAACTTGTAATTTATTGCCAATTCCTAATAAGAAAAGTTATTCCACCTTGAAGAAGAGTAGATACTCCTTCTCTATTCCGGCTAGATCCGGAATAATTATTCCGCTTTCCCCCATTCCAGCCAACCAAGTCTAGGAATTCTGATCCCGTGCAGAATAGGAATTTCCATTCCTCCTAATCAAACATGCCATTAGAGGTTTTTCTATTAAAATTGCATACTGGTAGACCACACTGTAAATGTTAGTAATTCCACAAGAACCAAACCAGGAACAATCCTCAGCATGTTATGTCCAGTCCAACCAGAAAAACAGGCTTTAACTTCCCCTATTCAAAATACCAAAAAAATTTTGGCAGGTTATCCTCTCCACAACCGCAATGTTGATAATAGTTAAGATCGCCCTGTCATCCTCTTGCAATCTTCAACTTCGTATCTACAGGGATGGATGCTTGAGACTCCTTTGAGCTGTCCAAAGATTATCTACCGGAGATATGGTTACCTATGCCCGTGCTCTGCTGTTCATGGGAAGGTGGAAGATCAAATTATCAACTGATTTACAAGAGAGAATCAAAACCTAAGACATTTGACAGTCATCTACACAAGTGTCCCGGGTGAAAGCAGAACACAGTTGCATTGTATGACCCTTGACAGCATCGGGATTTAAGTCAGGCTGGAACGTACCGGAACTATAAGGTTATGTTCGGCTGTGATTAGCCTGAACCCACAGGGATCATTTTCATAGCAGCGGCAATTGGCATCCCGAGGAATCCAAGCAAGACGCTGATGAACCACTGGCTCGAGCTGAGAGGGTAAGTGTTTGCAAAAGTGCCAAGGAATTCGACGATTATGATTTGAAACAGGACGGTGCAACTGAGAACGGCCACAAACACGTAGTTCTGGAGGATGCCTTTGAACACGTTTATCTTCTCCATGTCCCTCGAGCTGATCTCATTGAAAACCTGGAAGCATTATGGCTCGGATAAGCAAACTCGGAAACAGTTTATATGATTTGAATGCCACGTGGTCGGAATGGGAGATCTCAAGTATATCATCCAAAGCACTTTTCACATGATTTCTGAGAAAATTAGCGCTGTTAATGAACAATTTACCTGGCAGAATACAAATGAATTGAAGATGATTGTGTTCAAGATTATGTCAGAATCGGGGCCATCGAGGTGGAAAGCTGACTTCCCTTCGGTCTGGAGATACCAAATGATGGCAAACTGGTAGAGAGACTGGCCCAAGATGTTCCTCCACATCACGTTACTGATGAAGTTCCCTTTCCTACCGACCGGAGGTCTCTTCATCAAGTCATCTGTGGGAGGCTCGGTTGCTAGTGCGAGAGCCCCCAGCGTGTCCATGATCATGTTGACCCATAAGAGCTGCACAGCAGTGAGAGGTGTATTTCCTAGGAAAACATTGAAATTAATAACAGTGGCAAGAATTAAGGAATCCATGTACATAAAAGAATCATAGGATTCTTCATGAAATGTGTAATTGGTTACGCTGGTCCTTACCTGTTAAGCAGGCCGAAGAGAAGTTCACGAGCAAGGCGACGACGTTCACTGTGAGCTGAAACTGCACGAACTTTTGGATGTTAATGTAGACAGAGCGGCCCCATTTAGCCACCGTTGCAATGGTCGAGAAGTTATCATCCAGAATGATGACATCAGCACTCTCTTTAGCCACCTGAAATGGTACAAGTACAACGGTAAGAATATTTCATAAGATTGCTGGATATAAAACACAGAGAGGAGCGAGTAGGAAAGAAGAAGCACCTCGGTCCCAGCAATGCCCATTGCAAGCCCGATATCAGCTTCGTGAAGCGCTGGAGCATCATTCGTACCATCTCCGGTCACAGCAACCACTTCTTGGAAAGTAGTCTTAAGGTGCTTCACGAGTCTATGCTTGTCCAGTGGAGAAGATCGAGCCATTACCTGGGAAAACCGATTCGGATTATTCAACAGATTTATACTACCAAAAGATTTTTGTAAATGATTGCCAGAGGAAGATGAATAGTAAATGCACCTGAATTCTGGGAATGAGCTCAAGCAACTCCTCATCTTTCTTCTCGCGGAATTCGGGTCCTTCAATTGCAATCCCATTCTCGGTCAAAATCCCGCATTCCCGGGCAATAGCCTTAGCCGTGTTAATGTTATCTCCTGTAACCATCCTCACGGCAATTCCAGCTGACCTACAGATTGCCACGGACTCCTTAACACCAGGGCGAACTGGGTCTTTGATACCAACTATCCCAATGCAGGTGTACCCTTGAGTGGGGATTGGACTCTCCGAAGAGAACTCGCTCCCGACATCCTTGTAAGCAAGGCAGAGAGTCCGAAGGGACTCATTTGCAAACCACTCGATCGTGTCCTTCAGATGATTGATGGTTGATTCATCTAAAGGAACAACTTTGCCTTCCCCATTCACAAATTTGTCACAAGTACCAAGGATAATCTCGGAAGCGCCCTTGCTGTGAGCCCGATAGCTCCCGTCTTGAAGCTCCAAGACTACACCCATTCGTTTCTTCAGTGAATTGAATGGCTCAACCTTCACAATGGTCGACTTCTGTCTCTCTACTTGGAAGTCCCCTCCAAGCCTCAACCCAAACTCCAAAATGGCAATCTCTGTTGGTGTCCCGAGGATCTCGGGCTTCTTACCATTCCCATCACTGTTAACAACTTCCCCTCCAGTGTTATTAAATATTGACTGGAGTAGAATCTTCATTGCAGAATCAGGCATTTCAAATCCAAACGTGCCAACTTCTATTACTTTCTCACAGATACAAGCTTTCACAACAGTCATGTGGTTAGTAGTCAATGTTCCTGTTTTGTCGCTGCAGATTGTGGTAGCGGAACCCATTGTCTCACAAGCCGCCAGATGACGGACTAGGGCCTTATCGTTCATCATCTTCTTCATAGCGAAAGCAAGGCTCAATGTGACAGCTAAGGGGAGCCCCTCGGGAACTGCAACCACAACAATGGTCACTGCAACAGCAAAGAACTCGAGAATCTCCATGGCTTCCTCACCCGACCAGGACCATTGAGACCCATCCTGCAGCTTTCGGGCAAACAAACCTTGGACTAGAACTGCAAATGTCACAACAGCAAAGAAGAGACCGATTTTCCCAATTATTGTTGCCACCCCATTAAGCTTCACCTGCAAGGGGGTCTCATCGTCTCCTCCCTCGCTGAGAGTGGCCATCAATTTGCCCCACTGGGTCCTCATGCCAACTGTGGTCACGAGCATCTTCAATGATCCATCCTGAACTTTTGTTCCCGAGAGGAGAAATGGATTCATGGCATTCACATTAACTGGTTCGCTCTCACCAGTCAGGCTCGACTCATTGATCAGTACAGAGAATCCTGAGATGAAGAGACCATCAGCAGGGACCTGATCCCCAATATTGAGATGAACAATATCACCAGGAAGCAGATTGTAAATGGAAATCTTTTGCCTGAGGCCATTTCTGGTCACCTGAACAGAGATCTTCTTCTTCTCTGCATCCAAATCCCTAAACTGCAGAGACTGTCTATAATCACTCGAGGCAGTCACAAAGACGACCAGTAGGATACTGGCTACGATGCCAAGCCCGTCGTGGGCCCCCTTTGGCCACCCTTCCATTACAATGCCAACAATTAGAGACACCAAGGCACAGGCAGTGAGGATCATAAGGGTCATGTCCTGAATCGCTTCGTAGACAAAGACCAAGAATCCCTTTGGCGGGCTTTCAGTGAACTTATTCACCCCATAGATACCTTTCCTTCGCTTCAGAGAATCTTCAGATGCAGAAATCCCACTGGTTATCGATGTAGAGAGCTTATCCGCAATGCCCAGAACCCCACCATGGCCTCTCAGTTTTTTCACATCATGACGTTCCACGATCGATCCCAACTCATCAGCACCAATCAGAAACCCAGCTGCTTTGACTTCCTCGGGCACTTTATAATCGGTAAGACCTGCAAGACATTGACTTGGAAGTGAACATGGGAAATACAATGATGGAAAGGAAAATGCGAACCAGAAAAGTTCGATGGCATAGAGCAGTAAGTAAATTATCACCTTGGATAAACTGAAGTGCAGCCTGGGAAACTATTACTGCCACTCGAAAGTTCGCCTGTTAACGGAATGCCAAGAAAAGGACATCAAAATAGTGTAAACCGAATCATGGTACCATTTCAATTCTCAAATGGCATGATTATGAGCTTCCAAAGAACAATATATAGCTTCCTTTCGACTAGTATATATTCAAATACTAGCTTACTGTTTAATCTGTAAATTTAAAACTGGAACTTTCCAAACTACCAAAGAATTTTTTTTTTTTTTTAATTCTGTGTCCCTCCCTCACTGAAACTAGAATCACAAAAGCACACCAAAGAAAGAAAGATGAGAACTGGCAACAAAGAGAGGACCTGAAATGACCGACGGATGGCTTCGGCCTCGTATCGTTTGGTGAGGTTAGCAGTAAACCGGAACCTCCGCTTAGGGTTCTTGACGAGCCAACAAAGCTTCCTCCATCTCTGTAGCGCCTCCTCCGACGAGTTCTTCGGCTTCACGTCCCCAAACTTACCATTCAAGTAGCTCTCCATCTCCAACCTTTTTCTCCTCCTCCGTCTTCACAGCTCCTAACCAACCCTTCCCTCCCAAGAAACCAGATCGACTGAGCAGAAAAAGGGTTGAGAAGAGAATCGAATTCGAGCTCGGAGAAGTAATCGGCAAGGAGCCTCGTTGCTTTTCGTACCAAATGGGCCGTCTTCTTTTATGAAAGTTGCGAATTTTCAGAGCAGAGTGATTCCTGGGTCACTAATGTCTGTCCCTGAAAGTTCCTATCTTTCTTGAAGTAGAAGAGGAAGGGCCTTAAATCAGATCTGGGATCAGAACAATACAGAAGATGGGAGCACTTCAGGGTACAAGCAGGGGGAAGTTCGCGGAGACGATGGAGGATATGGGACGGAAGTTTCAGGGGTCAGTGGCTGACTTGAGTCCCGGAGACGTGTTCCCCCATTCTTGACCACGCGCTTTGGAAGTTATTTAACCGGAAAAAGGGAATTGAAACGAAACCTGGAGTTCGTTTTCCGACTATTATATATATTTTTTGAAGTGAAAACGTTTTCCCTTTTTCCTCGCTTCTGTTTTGAACTAATTTTCTCCCTTATCATGTAATAGCCATTTTCGATAAATTATTCTACCTTCTATCTCATCATATAAGTAAGAAAGTATTAATTAAATTATGACACGTTAATTGCAATCACTCGCAAAAATCTAATTGACTTTTTCTTACAATAACAAACGTTATGAAATCAAACGATCTTTTACCTCATCAATCTCATGGGTATTTGCATTTTCATTGTTTCTTCTTGACCAAGGTGCTTGAGAGGGAATCTTCATCACTGTAGAAGGAGAAAGTCTCCCGTATATCGTATATATCACGTGACAGTGCTGATATGATATACCGATTCAATTGGGATTTGACAGATAAGCAATATCCATACATTTATAATTATCAAATCTTAAAAAATCTAAAAAAATTAACAAATAATTTAATAAATGGTAAATTCTAATTAGACGGATGTACCGTGTTCGTATTTTGTCGATCGTACGGCTGTGGAATTAATTAAAATCATTTCAACGGCCCTGAAAAGTAACCTGCACTGGTCTGTTAAATGGCCATGATCTATTAGGAGTTAAACTGTGTTGAGTTTAGATGTTATTAATTGATCACCGGAAATAAAAAAAAAAATCTAAAAATGCAAAGTCAAGTCAATGGGAAGCTAGTCCACAGCTGGATAATAATTTAACTCAACTTGGGGGATAAAATAGTCCATTTATTTGCCCTTAATATTTAAAAAAATTGTAATAATTTAGTCCCCTGTCACCAGTTTCGTACTCATTATTTGAAAAATCTAATAGTTTAGTCCTTCCGTGCGGTGAACAAAAGGACGAGAAAGTAAATTACTACAATTTTTTTAAAAAAAAAAACGTTTAGGACGATCGACGGGAAAATTAGAAAATAAAAAAATGTTTGTAAATATTTTTATTGGTATTTTCGATTGATATTCAAAAATATAATAGAACTCGGTTAATCTAAATTCGTGTGAATTTAACCTCTCTTAATTGATTTTTTTAGTCGTAAAACTTTGAATCTGATGCCTTACTAAAAATGAATAGGACCGATTAACCTCGACCGGCACATAATGACAATAGAATATCGAATCACTAGGTTAGGTCACATGTCGTTTATATTAAATAATCAACTAAATAGGATTGCACTTTATTCGGTCGTAAATATAAATAACTTTGAATATGATTCTCATCGGTAAATTCTATGTGCTCTTTTTACCCATCGGGTGAATTTACGTAGGGGGTGTTTGGTCGAAGTGTAAAATGGCCGTAATGTTATATTTCATTCCACTTAACACCATTCTATTACACAGTTTATCTGTAAAATTCACTGTGACATGGTATTATCTGGGTTAAAACTTTACACTGTAGTTAGTAAAGTGATTCCATCTAAAACCCATAACATTTTTATATTGTAACTAATTTCACAGTTATTTTATTTATACCCAGTAAATTTTACAGCTAATTTTATCATAATTTAAAATTTTCTCCATAATTTTAATCTTTCTCATTATCTAATAATATTCAAACCGAACGTGTCCTTGACAAAAATAATTTTCATTTCTAAGAGGTGATGTGACTTATAAAAGTGGAATTATTTTCTATGGGGAGGAAAGGTGGGCTTTGGGTTCCACTAATTAACGAATAAACAATCCGTAATAATCTTTATAAAAAAATTTATTCTTCCAATAGAATCTTAACACGTGGCTTTATCATAGAGTTAGAGTTATATAATTGATATATATATAATTCAAAAAACGTAATTTGATGAAATTAAAATATCACCAGTTAAAAGTTTACGACTAAAAAAATTGCGATCGTAAATTTATATTTCCAAATTGAATTTATATTTTTTTGCATATTTAAATGTTGCGAAAAAGTAAAAGAATATATAATTGAGAATGAAAGGTAAACGGAAAATGTGTATTTATTTAATATGAATATCAATGACTTGAGAAGCTACCTTCCCTTTCAATGTCGCGTTCATCAATCAAAGAGAAAAAGAAAGAAAGAGGCTACCAACGTTGAATCCTTTTCCCTCCTTTATTATGAGATTATCGTGAATTCTTAGATCGTCATATTTCGTTGTGCAGCGTGCGGAAATTACTGATCGAATTGTGATAAATGAATAAGTTAATATTTATTATACGAGTAATTCCTTTATTCATTATAAATAAGAGCAATTTAATTTATTATTTCTTATCGTTTTATTATAAGACACGATCAAATAAGATTTATCCACTGAGTGGAGATGGATTGGCCCAGTTGTTCCCTTACTGGACTCCTAAATGGGTGATCTTAGGATCGATCTCCAGGTTGAGAGGATCGACGGGAATTTTTTCAGAGATCCCGGTCTGACTGCAGATCAGTCTCGATGTGTACTTCGACTTGTCCGGGATTCTGCGTGGTGCAAAAAAAAAAAAAAAAGATGTATTCCTATATTGTGAGTCACTGCATCCCTGCAAAATATCTGTACCTTCAGGTGCCTGTCGTCGAATTTCAATGATTTCATTTTTCTTCTTTAAGTCGCTTCACCGTCCCTTGAAAGTAAGCCATAAGTTAATTTGGTTTTTTATGATAAAGTAAATCCATTGTGGGGTCTAAAGATCTATGAACGTCTCAAATCCATCTTTGGAGAACGGCTAGTGAATGTCTCCCCTGGTTTTCACAAGAGGTTGATCCTTGCCCGTTGTGCAAAACCAGCTCTGATGATTATCAGCACCTTTTCGGTAGCTGCATTTTCACTCGTGTTGTTTGGAGGGAATCACCATGGTGCCTAATAGGCAGTCCAATCATAACAACTTCTTTGCATGATGCAATACAGAGTATTATACATCCTCCTCGTGCTCTATCTATGAACATAAATGAGTCTCGTCATTTCACTCTATTTGGTGCCTTACCTATTTATTATCTTTGAAAATGGAGAAATGACACTCTTTATGCAGGCAGACAACCGGAGCTCTCAAGCAAATTAAGCGAGTTTACACTGAACATCTTTCAACGGTGGAAAACAGCTCCCTCGGTGATGGAAATCACGAGTTAGCTTGGCAGAGGCTTGTAGACCATCGTTGGATGAAGATTTGCACGGATGCAGCATGGAGCAATAGGAAATCGTGCATTTCCGGAGTTGCCATGGACTATGGGGGAGTTGCAAAGCTTTCATGGATATACAGCATTAAGTCCCATTCACTGCTTGTTGCAGAAGCTCACGCTGTCTTGCACGCTCTCAACGTTGCTTTGGATAGAGAATGGAGCAGGATTTGGATTCAAAGTGATGTACTAGTGGAGTCCATCTCTAATCCATTTAAATGATCATATTTCACAGTGATATGATAAGAAAAAATTGATTAAATTACTTTGACGAGTAATAGCTAAGGCAACTGCTCGCGCGATTAATATCAATATATCCGTTTGTTATAATCTGATTAGTATTCTTTTACGTCGCGTAATAAAACAAGATTGTTTAAAAATTCCTCGAGGATTAAAGAGGTACAGTAGAGTTTAAGCGAATTTATTTTTTTTCTTTCCTTCGAAATAATGGAAGAGTGGAAAAGGCTTAATTGCCCCGGCTTCTCTTTGTTAAGCCCAAACTGAAGTCCAAACTCTGCGGAGGCCGGGCTGTATTTATTTATTTGCCCATAGCATGGTCATTGAGCTCTGGGCTAATCACAAATCATTAGGGAAAATGATACGGGAAATCCCATAAGTTTATCACTTTTTATAATTAAGTCCTATAACTTTAAAAATAACTAATTCAGTCATATAAGATTAATTTTGTTATACTTTCAATCCGAATTGCCAGTGTTTCGTTAACGGAACGCAATTTGATTATGAATAGTTGAATGCCATCCAATTGTTACACGACAAGGGCTGCTCAGTTTCTGTGTCCTCGTTAGTTGTTATTACAATCTCAAATTACATTTCATTACTTACATCCATTCATCGATCTCGACGAAATGACTAAAATGCCCTTCAAAAGAAGAAAAACTCTGCATGTATCCACAAAATGAACGGTGAGAATCTTGTCAAGGTCAAGCCTTGATCGCGCGACGGCTTCACCAGCTTCTCCGGTGCCCATGTTGTCTCGGGGACCTGTCGGGCGATCGTCCGGTGACCACGATCTTGTTCTCGCTTGATCTTCTGGCGAGCTCTCTCTTCTTCCCTGACCCAGCAGCCTTCTCACCGCCCGAGCTCCCTCCTTTCAAGGTCGGGATCGCATACCACCCGACGGTCGTACATAGGATTGCAACGGACCGCCCGAAGAACATCAACAACACCAGGATCAAGATCACGGCCGCGGACAAGTAATAGTAGGGCCGCCATGGTTTCCACGACGAGCGCTTATTCTTATCACCGGCTTTCTTCACTGTCAACCCGGCTTTCGGTTCACTGCCACTTCGTTTCCCATCCGTATTATCGACCACTTGCTTGTCCTTGGTCGTCTCATGGGCTGCCGGTGGGCTCCCGGACCGACTGTCCTTGCCCTTGAGCTTCACTACTATGGGGACGAGGTTGTTTGAGCTCGTGTACGAAAACCGGACCAGCGAGATGTTGCCGGGGTCGTTCTTGGTGTAGATCTTCTTCTTCTTCTCCTCAAGGTCCGCCAGGAGTGCCTCGAACTTGTCTAGGCCACGGGTCGAGTATGGGTTCCTGTTGCGGTGGCTGTTGCGAGCTCTGCGGAAGGTTTGTTTCTTCGCAGAGGATCGTTTCGGGGCTGTGACCACTCCGAGCTCGTCCCGGTCTTCGTCGGAGTGGAATGTGCCGCAGATGAATGGGCTCAGCATCGATCTGAGGATTTCGACTTCGATTCACTAAGATTTTTGGGCGTCTGGTTTTCTCGGAAAGGAAGCAGATGGGCAGAGGGAATACTTATGTTACGGTCAGTTCAATTGAATGAACCGTCGTCGCTGACGAGGACCCGATCAAATCTGAGTATTATAATTAAATATTTTTAAAAAAAATAAATTGGTCAGGTGAAATGGTTTGACAAAGTATGGCTCGTCGAATGGAAGCTTCCCACATGGATCCTGTCTTGTTTTTGACTTTAAGGTAAGGGGCAAACTGCAACACCTTTATAACTTTAGTGGGCAGAAGACAAATATCCCCTTTTGGAATGATTTAGTTAGCCGAACTCTTCTTTGCAATGAGTATGTTAAGTGACAGTATTTATATAGTATTACTAGTTAATGAGATTTAACGATTAATTTTTTTAATAAAACCTAGTAATTGAAAAGTAACCGTAGAAATAAATAATCATATTATTTTGTGACTTCACGTAAGTACTGTTACGTGATATATTCATTAAAAAAGACTTCTCCCTGTAAGTCACCCTCATCACGATCCTTCTAAATTCATTACCAAAGTTTTTGGTCGGAAGCCCTTTTCTTTAAATAAAATCTCGGATTGGAGTTTTGTGAATGGAGAAAACTTACAATTGAAAGTTTCCGAAACAGTGTAAGAATAAAAAAGAAGTGCTTCGAATCATTATTATTTAATTTTACCCTCAGTGAGCTAACCGGATTTGCCTTTAGTTTAACAAGACTCATCAGACTTCTGTACACGGGGCGGTGCATATAGAAGAAAAGGGGTGAAATTTATGTCTGAGTCTTTGCGGAAAATTCAGAGACGACCCAGAAGTATATGGAGTGTTGCAGTCATGCCATTCCACTGGATGCCGTGCAAAGCATGCCAGCAATTAATTAACCAAAGAATAATTGGATAAAGAAATAAACACCGGTAAGTGTTCTAGAAGGACCATTATTGGAGGTAGAAATATGTAACAACAAAAAAAAATGGAAAAAATTTGGTACAACCGGCCTAATTCTTGAGTTCAATCTCACCGTAAAACTTTCCCTTTTTTTTCCTTATTGATTTTATCATTTCTAGACTTATATTTTTTTCTGTACATTAAAAAAAAAAAACTAAATAAGCACCGTAGGTGGGATAATGTCCGGTCCACATCAAGATAAAAACTCACCATTCATTCTAATAATATTATTTCATGATTAATTTCAAGACACCTGACTCTTTTGCCCACCTTATCACACGATAAGATCAGCGGGTAGGTTTTTAGTACGTGGGCAAGCATGTCATCTCATGACATTTTTTCCCTTATTTTTTTTTTTGTTGAATCCATGTACGATTTGACGTGATTTAACACTTGTGCTTATGTTTCAAGCACCTATTATCCGATCACATAAATAATAACATGGAAGTCTCGGTTCGTCTGATGTTCTCGGGACTTCGCTCGTTTGACCGAGCTTCGCATCTTCGCTATCTAATTCTTCATCTATAATGCTCGTAAAGGGTCGTTAAGAGAGGGCTAATGTTACACCATAAAAATATGTATAAAAAAATCTTAAAAATATAATTAACCAGAATAAATATTGTATTATCAGTTTTCACTTTAAGATGAATTTAAATCCAGCTTTCTTGTTCATGTGAATATACATATACATATATATATGTATATTCTTCGATCGAATATTCCAAATCTAGGATGTAAACAAGCAGAAAAATAAATCGAAAATGCCTTTTTCTTATATATATATATATATATATATATATATATTACTGTCCTCTTGACCATCCAAGAATTTCTGACCAATGATTGCGTGGAGACTACGAAGGATGGAGTATTCATCAAGCTTGCATATTTTTCTAATTTTATATAGACATGTTTTAAATAATGTGTTTTGTTGAAAGGAAATCACGAGGACATTTACTAAATAATAAAGAGATACTCTTCAAGTCCGATTTTCCCACGAGAAATTCGTCAAATATATTTGTTAAAATTATAATTATATTTAAAAAAATTGTTGGATATTGAGAACTCTGAGAGGGTGAGTTCAATTTTTATCATCCTTATTATTTCTTTTATTTCAATTCATGTCATCGGATTTCTGAAAATCTACTGTAGCTAACTGAGTTTTTTCCGATTTTACATCCCGAACTTCATAAGCCATCGCAATGGTTCCGGGCACTAGCACGATCAGTTTCACAATTCAAGTTACTCAACTCCAGTTCTTTGGCAAGCTTGCAAAAAATTGCTGCCTTAATTGATCGAAATTGTAGATAGATCATTACCGTCTAATCCCGACCCTTATGAAACTAAAAGAAACGACAAATCTTGTCGATACGTTCGTGATTTCCGCGTTCAGCAACTACGTAAATCCCAACTAGTAATGTATCGACAGGACAGATTAGTATTTCGAAATACGTTGTTGAAGTGGAGGAAACTGGGACAACCTGAACAGCAGGATGGTTTTGAGACAGCGGATGAATCGTCGGGGGTGAAAATGAAATTAAACATAGTTTATGCAAAAGAAAGAACCGTTGACTTTGATGTTCTCTCTCTCTCTCTCTCTCTGGGTCTTGTTTGCATGGAGGAAGTCAAAGTCATGCGAGGGACAAAAAGAATAAGGTTACGCCACGCGTCAAGCAGCCAGCAACTGTAGCAAATCGCGTCCAGCTTCTTTAATTTTGAAAAGATTTTTATTGAACCAATCAAAAAACGAAACTGGTCAACTTCGTTTACCTTCTGGGAAAAGAGAATTTAGTGTAACAACGTTATTGAATCTCATGAGATAATCTTTAATCTGATTCTTCTTCTAGACCCGTTAATTTCTTCTATTGAAAACCAAGGGTTTTGGTTGCTTATTTGTGAACGATTTCAAACCGAGTCTCAATTGGATTATCAAATTGGTCGAGCAAACCGAACAAAACTCAGGTTCGTGCCGAGTTGGACTCGAGTCTGTAAGAGTATATGATGCCACTCACTATGGCTTACATCAATCTAAATACCATGTTGGGTGGATTTGCTGTATGCTGATAGTGTTCGTCCATGATGTCGGATGTACGATAAACAGTGATGAATGAATAATGCTGAATAATTATCAGGAAAAAGGAGTGAATAATACCAACTGCTTTCTTGGTAAGGAAAAAAAAAAGTAAGAACGGATGATCGGTACAGTGCTATCATTTTTCACTTGAGGTCAAGAGAACTCGAGTTTAATTCTCATTTGTGGGACTTTTGTATGCTTTTAAGCAAATTATGACCGTCACATCCATTGTGGCAGTATCACGAAAATGCGACGGCCACTGTTCCGACGGTTGCAGTACGATGATGTAACCAATCCGATGTCGTTGATCCACGTGGCAGAGATACAACGGTTGCAAAATCCTAACATGAAAATCACAAGGCGGAATAATCAGAGGTAAAGTTAGACCAGTAAAACTAAACACCTACCTTCCAAGTCAAGTGACTGACCTCTTTTGTGACAGTGCTCTGATCTACAAGGCTACAAGTCTAATATGTACATGAATCAATCAAACAGATACAGGCGAGCTCAATCTTCACAGGGCTTCTCTGTTTCGAGAAGCTGACCGTTTCGAACAATGCTCTTCAGGTCTATGATAAAATCATCCTTAAGAAACCCAAAACCGAAAGTCCCATCACTGTACTGCCATATCCTTCCCTCCACATGCTTGAGATTAACAGGAACATTCTCAGCCATGTTATGGATCAGTAGATCGGACCTCGAGATGATGCGGAGTACATGGGAGACTACGACGGCCTCATTCTCCACCAAATAGCAGCTGTGATCTTCCATGCCGAGGTGCACGCGGCTCTCGTACACGAACAATTCATCGGGAGAAATGGGGGATTTGATATAGCTTGATTTTGATGTCCAAAACACGAGAGGGCAGTCTGAGAACCGTTCCACTGAAGAATTCCCAATCCTCCTGCAGGAAATGGCTCCAAGATCATCATACGTCATGAGGTAGAAGTCCAATTTTGCATCTTCACCTATTCCCTGGGAAACCAGAGAGAAACAATGACACGATCATGAGAACTAGTCAAAACATGCCCAGGAACACCCCCTACCGTGACTAAGCAAACCAGAAAACCAAATCGGGAAACTTTGCTATACAGCCTAAAGATATGATCTCCATAACCGAGATAACGAATTTCCACTAACCAAACCAAGCAATGCATTTAGACAGCAAGGAGCAAGCTAGGTAAAAATCAAGTTGTGCAGTCCCTCAGCCAGAAAAATTTTGGACCGAAACTGACGAACAGATCTAACCCGACAATCTTCAAGAACCACAATCTTCCTTTCAATCCTCCAGTAAAGAGACATCTCCAACCTGAATATCTCGAACCTCAAACAAGAAACCTCATCTTCCAACACAATTGAAACCAGTCATCATTGCGTTCCACAATCAGCACCTTGCAGAAAGTCACAGTTGATGGCACTAACAAGTCATCTTCCATGAGTAAAAGGCTCCTTACTTCGTTATATCGCCAAAACAGAGTTTTCATGTTCCACTTTGCTTTATACTCCAAGAAATAAACCAACTAATCTATCCTTGTCCTCCCAACCTCTCCCTCAAGCTAAAGAAATTGACAAGAAAGGAATCATAATGAATGAAGTAAACCATTTTCAATCTAGAAGTACCTTCCACAGCCCCTGCAATGGCCGAGAAGGTGTGGGGGAGCAGTTCGCAATCTTAACGAAGTGCTCCGGATCCCATTTCCTCCTTCCCTGCCTCTCCTTCTCCCTCTTTCTCTGCCTTCTCGAATTTCCATTTCCTCCCGGACTCATCCTGTTTGCAAAGTACTGGTACATTTCCGACATGTAATGCTCGGGCAAGCTCCCAGGCCGACTATTATTATCCGTTCCACTGATCTCCTCATCGTCGCTGGTCAAATTCACTGAGCTCGAACTCCTTCGGAACCCCATGTTGCTGCTCCCAGAACTTAGCACATTCTCTTCCACCACTAAATGCGACTTCCCCGTGAAACTAACCTTCACGGGAATCAAATCCCTATCTCGAACAGATTCTTCGGATGGAAAGCCGCACCTTTTTCCATCTGGATCGAGGAAAACCACGGCCTTGCCGGCTGGGGAGAGGGACAACCACAGGAACGGTGACTTGACAACGCTATGGGTGCCGTCCCGGGAGGGGGAGACCCTCGACCCGGCAAGGAACGTGGGACCCCACTCAAAGAAAACAAGCAGCGGCGGTGAGAGGGCGGAAGACGGCCTCAGCTGGCCGCTGCGGCGCCAGAATCCGATGAGGCTGTCCCACCCATCGAGGGTCCCGTACAGGAGCTTGAAAGAGATCCGGCCCTCGCCCCACTGGCAGATGAGGGTCTCGGAACCCCATCGGCGGTCGCAGAGGGCGTGCCAGAGCTTGCTGTCGCCGCTGCAAAGGGAGCGCGAGCGCTTGGAGGTGCAGGCGAAGGCGGCAATGTCCGAGATCGAGAGGAACGAGAGGATGCAGAGCTGGACGTCTTCCGGGAACTCCGAGAAGGGAATCGGCTCGGAGCTTGGATCCATGGCTGGCTGCAGGAATCAAGAATCGATTTTTTTAGGGTTGAGAGCTCTGAATTTCTTGCACCGCAATCGGAGATCACAAGGAAATGGAATTAAGTTTTCTGGGATCCAATTGAAGAAGAGAAGTGGGGGATATGGAAGATTCTTGGGGAGGAGGGAATGATTCCGTGGAGACAATGGAGTCAGCAGCTATGAGTTGTGGCTTGGGGGAGTCGACAACTCCCTGCTCCTTCGGAGATTGATCTCTGTTTCAAGAGAGTGTCCCGCGAAATAACGGTTTTGTATATTCTGATATAAATCAACAAAATTAAGTAATAAAGTTATTTTTTTAAGTTTTACAATAAGATTTTAAATATTTAATTTAACTTATTTTATTGACTAATATTATTACATCAGTATTGTAATATCGGGTCACTTTCTCCTCCCGCTGATAACTATTTCCCAGCAAACAGTTATTATAGGATCTCCCCGGTCGTAGATTAAGGGTAGTATACTGTAGCAGATGCACTTCCTCTAAAAGCCAATGATTTGGTCCGATGCGTTAAAACTGACTTTCGGATACTTAGAATGGGATTGAAAGATTTCAATAAAAAAGAGTGCAAAAAGTTGTACTGATAAAATTTAAATTTAAATTTTTAAATTTTATATCGAGAGCGATACCACTGTATCAGATCTATTTCTTGAAGGGGCAGCTACTTTACTTCATCTTTAACACGATAAGTTCAAATGTGTTCTATTTTTGACACCCCTGACAGTAGTAAACAGTGATCTCTCAGTCTTTGCCTTGATGAATTAAAACAACCACATAATCTCTGGAAAAAAAAAAGTTCAGTAGTTCGTCAGAACAGTCGAGCATGTTCGACCGCGATTCTTCGTGCGAAATGTTCACCTGTGATTCATGAACCGCTCCGTCTCGAGTGGAGAAAAATTCGATCTGCAATTGATATTATCGATCTGGTATTCTTCAAAGTTCACCGGCATTCGATCTAGACCGTCGATGGTCCTTATTGTCGCCGCTTCCGGTAAGCCTCCTGGAGTCCCTCGAGTCACGACGCTTCAGCTTAATCCCATCAACTTCGAGCAGATCTTTCCCGTCGAAGATCTGCCCCAGCAGCTCCTCTACCAACTCGGGAGCGACGCACAAGTTCCCCTGCAAAACTGAACCGTACGAGTTCACGAACTCGGCATAGGCTGGCACCACCAGCTTCACCGTCGCCTCCTTAATCTGATCTCTCAGGTCCGGCTCTCGGATTACGTAAGAGCTCTTATGCTTCTGTGACATATCCTCGAGATACTTCCGGAACGCTTCCATTTTGCCTCTGGCGGCCTCCCGGCTCAGCTTCTTTGAGTCGAGCCCGTCTTCCCTTTCCAGGACTCTCACTAGGGTTCCCCAGACCTGCTTCTGGTACATGTAGGCCGACTCCTCAGCGATTGCCTTGTACTGCCTCTTCATGTACTGATCCCCGAGCAGCCTCCCGAGCTCGGTGTTCCTAGTCCTCATGTAGATGTACCTATTAACACACGAGCACACGGCCATGTCTCATTAGCTGAAAACATCAAATGACAGAACCGAATTCGTGTCTTGAGACCATGGTGTACCAGTATGTATTCATGGCGAACACGTGACAGAGTGTCTTGTCTCGGTATCGCATCCTCTTCGACTCCACGTTCCTCTGGAGGGCTTCCATGATGTTCAGAATCGCATCCTTGAGTAGAATCTCGTCGCTCTCCTGCTTCGATAGGATCCCTTGTCTCCATATCTGCTCGGTTCTTAGTACGTGCACCATAGGGCTGCTGTAAGTGTCCGACACCAGGTACTTCATGTAGTTAATGGCATATCTAACGAGCTTCGGGACTGAGCCATCCAGGGAGGATGCTGAGCCATCAGAGTCCGCCTCGATCTGGAGACCGAACTCCCAGAAGACCTTGCTGGATGCATGAACAAGGAGCTTCTCGAGCTCCCGGAACCGGGTGCAAATATCAGACCCGGATTCACCATCAAAGATCGTTGAGAACCCGGGCTTGAGCTTCTCCAGGGAGTCGAACATGTCCAGTAACTTGAACAGCTTCTGGGGCTCCTTCTTGCTCCTGGCAACTCCCTCGCCGAACCGGAAGAAGACCGCCATGATCTTGTCGGCGATCTTCACGAAGCATTCCGGCCAAATCTCACCTTCCATGACCCCTCCAAGGACCTGGCTGCAGAGCCTCCGTTCAGCGACGAAGACAGTGTTCAAGGCGAGCTTGAAGTGCTCGGTCCAAAGGGTTATCGCTGTCTCGAGGCTCTCCCATTCCATCTCGTCGATCTCCTCGGCCGTGTAGTTTTTCAGGTATTCCGGGTTTAACCTCATCAGGGCCTTTGCTGCTCTCCTGTACCTCACCTGTTATCCCATCACCTCGATCGTGAAAAAGAACTAAACATAAGTTGGATTCCTCAAAAGATTTTTTCCATGTGCTAATGTCATGTAAATCTTCTGTATATTGTTTCAATTTATCGGATTTCTTCGAACATACAAAAGAAAGAGGGGTTTTCCTTTAATTTCCATTACCTTGACAAAGATATCGATGCAAATATCCAAACAATCGTTCGCCGTGAGCGTCTCGGCAATCTTCCTCAACACCTCGATCTCCTGCTCAGTACCGAGATCTGGAACCGAAACATCCTCGTCCTCATCCTGGTCCTCGCCATGATTAACTTCCCCAATGTTCTGATGCTTCAGCTGCATTAGCATGCTCTCAAACTCATCCTGCAGATTAAGGAGAGCCTCGTCCAGCAGCCCCTCGAACCTCATCGCGTCAACCTCAGTCTCGTACAGTGCCTTGAGAGTGGCCAGGGTCTCCTGGAGCCGGTGAGCCCGGAACTGGTCCGTGGCCTTGGTCCGGCTCAGGAACTCCACCACCTCCTGCAGCTTCTGCACTGCTGGTCCGCCCTCCCCGGCAATCGAGCCTATTGCTTCATTGAGCTTCTCGACAGTCTCCAAGTACCTGATGAGCTGCCTGAGCCGTTTTTCCGGGGAGCTCTCAGAGGAGAGCTTTGAGGAGAGGTCGAGGAGCTGGTCCTGGAGGGACTCGAACACCCGGAAGCTGTCAAGGAGGGCTAGGGCCGGGGTGATGGCTCGGTTAATACGAGTGTCCAGGGCCTTGTTGGCCATGACCTGGGACTGGAGTGGGGCTACCCGACTGGAGCCGGTCGAGAGAGCCTTGTCAATCAGGCCGAGTCGCTGGTCCATCTTCCTGAGGCTGGTATCCACCTTAATCGAGGCTGCGAGGAGGGCTTTGAGGTCGGTCCGTGCTGACCGGAGCTTTTGCACCGCTGGATCAGGAGACGCCATTGAAAGAACTTTCTTCTGTTAATGGATTTAGCTGAAGAGGGAGATTGCAGTTGTGTTCTCCAAGCTGTAAGGTTCACTGTGAAGGGAACGACAATGCCGTAGGACGTCATCGCATGAATGACAAGAACAATGTAAAGGTAGGAAGGACTCGATCAAGCGATATAAACAAAGTGACAAAGTTTGGATTTTTCATGGAGGAAGCAGACAAATGGAGGAGTTAGGAGCCTTTCTTTGGAACCTTGGGGTTAATTTATACTTTGGAAAAATCATATTATAGCAACTAGAGTTGGCAAAGGGCCGGGGCCGGTTTTTGAAAATTTAGACCCGCCTCACACCTAGAACGGATCAACCAGCCTCGTGACCTGTGCGGGGCGGCGCAGGACGAGGCACGGGTCGGCCTGATTAATTAAAATATATCTTAATATTATATAAAATATAAATTAAGATATCTTATAAATTTATATGTTTATAATAATATTGTTAAATAAATGTAAAATAGTTCAAATTTACAAAATTTTAATAAAATAAAGTGATTATTATTTAATTTATTAAGATAAAATACTCATAAATTAAATAAAAGTTAATTTAGAAGTATGTAATCAGATTATATAATATAGCAGGATGGGTTGAGGCGGCGGAGAGGGTCTGATGACAGACTCAGACCCGACCCATCCTCTTCACGGGTCGAGTTTTTACCCGTCCCCATTGCGGGTACTGTCACTTTTGCTATCCCTATAAGCAACATATGATGACTGTATATATAAATTATATGGAAAAAGAAATTGCTATGGATCTTTTCCCTGGCGGGCACTCGAAGGTAGATCGACTAACCCAAATTTGAAATGGTTCAATCCTAAACCAATAAAATTTTGAAATCTCATTCTCGTCTGAAACACCAACGTTGTTTGAGGAGAAAAAAAGATATGAACTATGTAACAGACACTAATTGGTTAATTTGATGTGGATCTTACCATGTTTCATGTTACAATCCGACTCGAACAGGTATTAGTCACGGTCTATTGGATTTCTAGATATTAGGTAACATAGGCTCAAAAAGAAAGAAAGAAAGAACGGAAGGCTAAGTAACAAAGGAAAACGAAGCCGAAATGCGAAGAGGGAAGTGATACCCCAAAATATGTCAAGACCCTGCCAGATCAGTTGGGCCGGGCCCCCAAAGAATCAGTTAATTGGGCCGGGCTTGAATAGGCCCAATGCTATCCGGCCCAAAATTTCAGGCCTAGGACCGTACTATCAAGCACCACCCGAGGAAAAAAAATATTCGATGATAACAATGCATCAAGATGGCTCAAGAACCAGAGGTTCAAATGGCCGAGCTCAAGGTAGGCCCGTTTAATACCTCCTTGACCGGCCGACCGTCACAAACTAATACATCGCCTAGCAATGAATGACGGCGACTTCAGGGTCACACCGAGACACCGGCAATGTATGGAAAGGTATTGGATCGATATGTAAGATTAGTGATACGGTCCATAGAAGTATACCATATTTTTTCGATGAAATACGGAGCGGAAGCCCGAGAAGTCAAATGCACTGTCAGGGGCACGGGAAAAAGAGGGGGTAGAATCATGCACGTTGGGACAAATGGGAAAGTGTTTTTTTCCCTTTTCTCCGATCATTATTGGGAGGGGACATGAGAATGTCTTCACGATCACGTGTGGCACCCTAGCATGCAACCAAACAAGCTTTGCTCCCTCTAGTCGAGGAGAGAGCGATGTATGTAACAGATATACTATATGACAACGTTGATATGATATTATAAGCTAATAAAATTCGGTCGTTTTTAGGGTCTTATCATACACTAGTAGAATCATCACTCATGAACCACTAATAGCGGTGATTTGGTGGTTCAAAGTACACTTTTATGTGATTTGGTACTCAAAGTTTAAGATTTGAATCGCATCTCCATTATTTGAGTTAAAAAATGAAAAATCTAACATTTCATAATGAGATGATTGGATTGCCATCAGTGTTGTCCTCCCCACATTAAATAAAATTAAAAAAAAACTTGGGACTTTTTTGTGTTAATTTGAGGGCAATACCATTACATCAAATCTCCTTCCTCTAAATTTATCGAATTTTTTAGTACATTCCACTAGTATCTAAGTCGAGTTGGGTAGACTCATTAAACAGTAAATCTCTTCCAAGGTGAGTTCTTTTTATTCTTAAGACTTGAATCCGATTAAGAGAAAGAGACGTCCTATCACTTCAACTAATCCAATTTGTCGAGTTTTAAGTATACTAGAAATAAAGAGATAAAACTTAATTTCGCCATACCATCTGCATATATTACCACTTACGTGGAAAAATTATTTAGCGGCTTCCATCTAATTAACTCGGCCAATATGTTGAGAAAATAAACTATGATGAACATAAGATTAAAAAAAAGGATTAATAATGACCCATTAAACTTTACTCTGAAAATGGGGGTAAAGGACCTATGTCAACCACCTTCTTGATCTATGTGCCTTGAGTCTTATGGTCTGAGATCGGTCTTAAGGCGACCGAGCACATTTAAGACAACCTATATCTCCGCACTCTGGGGCAGAACCTCGCTCTCCCTATCCCCTTCGCCATCATCGATGCAGCCGAATTAAATGCGATATAGACGCGAACATGGGTGACAGTGGGGAGCTCCCATATGCAAACACAGATGCATATGAATGAGATGCGACGATTAGCTCCTTCGTTTTATGGAAGTAAAGAGGAAGGGGGGAGAGAGACTAAGGACATTTCAAGTCCTGTGTGCAGTGATGGGGACTGTTTAGGAATTTTACTTGTTTGTTTGTGTTCATGGGTTGATGGGTGAGAAAGACAGTGGAAGATGTGCTGGAGAGTGAAGGATATGCTGGAGCTGTCTGATGAACAATTAAGTGGCAACCTCATTTCACACATATACAGTGTAGGGGACCATATCAGATATAATTCACTTCAATCATTTGACCCATCTGCCCATATTTAGGTTATTATTTCGATTCATTTACCCTCTTCTTTCGAGCAGCAAAGGAATTTACATGGGTTAGTTGAGGTAGTTTGGCGTCACCGATTCTTCTTGAACATATGGTTTTGTATTCGAGTCTTGTGAAAGAAAAGGGAAAAAAATCTATAATTTGGAGAGTATCGGGTTGTCTGTGACATAACTATCCCTGCTAGCCTCATTCATTTGAGATCATCAATTTACTTCCTTATTGGCCTTAATTCTTCTCTTGATAAACTTGATGGGTTTAAACCTTATAAAGAATCTTTTTAATTCCAGAGTTATGCGCAGATTCCTGTTAGAAGGTTGTAGAGAGTGAGATTGATACGCTAAGTGATGGATAGAATTAATGCTGTAATTGTACTTCTTCTGTTGTTATATTTGATAGGTTCAAATCTTGTAAAGAAACAATGTAATTCTCGAATCATGTGCGGATTCTTATTAGAGTTCTGTAATGAATGAGATTGATAAACAATCTGATAGGTGCAATTGGTCTTGTAATATTCTTTTGTTGTTATACTTGATGGGTTGAGCACCTTACAGAGAATCCGCGTAATTCTCGAGCCATGTGCGGATTACTGTTTGAGATCTGTAACGATCGAGACGGATATACAGATTGATAGGTGGAGTTGACGTAGATTGGTTGGAGAGATGAGTCCTTTTCGTGGCTAGACAAATGGAAAGGGAATGCACTGTTGAGTGGAGGGTCAAGCTTGGTATAGCCTACTAAAAGCCTACCATCGAGGTGGGGGAGACTCCTACAAGGATCTATTGATGGGGATGCCTAAGAGGAGAAGTGACCTTTTTTTTCATTCCATTTGATTCGACCGACTCGTGACTTTCATCGCCACAAGAGACCGACATGTCGGGAGCTTCTCTGTTCGATCATATGCCCTCTTGATCTCTTACTCGCTATTCACGAGTTGTAACATATAATGTCCTTTTTTCTAGCTAGGTATTGGGTCACGATAGCGGAACTATTGAGGATATCTCACATTTGGGAGAAGTTTGGGGACTTGAAAATGCAGAAAATGGGGTAGGAGTCGATTGATGTTAATGTCCCTGAGAAACTTCACCTGTCCAAAATATCTTTGGATTGCACGAGAAGGGGCACCGACGATCTTAGGAACCGAACATTTTAGGTAAAATCTAATGAAATTTGACTAGTTTTCTGAGAAGAAACTAAGAAATCAGTCAGAACTGACTCCGGTTTCAATTTAGACACAGATGATACTAAGAACATGTATTGAAACTGAATATATAGAAAATTGGCTCGTTAAGGGAATTGAATTGTACATTTCATGTTCAGTAGTCCCACTAATAAGAATCGAGTCAAATTATCTGGACCGAATCGAGTCAAAGTATCTTAACTCTTCATGGAGTAGAATGATCAAATCCTCTTCGCTGAGTAGTAACTTAATAAACGAATACAGGTCGAGTGGGCTTGGGTCAAGCCTCGCAGATCCACTGCCACTACCATTATGACAAATTATGGGTCCTCATCATTTCTAAACCCAAAATCTGGAGAAAGTCTCACACCCATCAATCAAATTAATTTGTTTATAGAGTTATTTTTTATTTTATTTTTAGTATTGTATAAAAATTAAAAGTAATTAAATTTTTTATTGATAGATATTGTCACGTAAGCACTAACAAGTGCTATTAAATAGAGAACTTTCTCCAAAATGAGGCATAATATCAATCTTCAACATGCATGAAAAGGGTACAATTATTATCAGAGGTAGTAGTCTATTAGTTTAGAACTTAAATATACGATTTGATAAATTTAAGATCTCATCGTCAAGTCTATACTGCATGTTTATGTTAAAATATTTGTTAGAAGTGTGTTTTTTTGGATCTGAACTTGACAGAGACCAGCTCTAGTAAACAATACTAAATTTTTGGTGGTATTGGCTGACGAGGTCGGCACTTACGCTGTTTATTCGGCTTGCCTGGCTCATTCGCAGTTGAATATAAGAGCTCAGACATTACGCAGTAAAAAACAGCGAGATTGTTACTTGTTGATATCTGTCTTTTCCTGATCAATAGTAAAGAAGTACGGTTAAATCTAATCGACCCTCAAACAAATATTAACCGGCGGTCAACCACTGGCATCAAATACACGGTTAAAAGAATGTTAGCCTCACTGCCTTTCTGTTTTCTCATAAAAATGTTTAGCAGCACACCCTACTACTAAGCCCATCAACGCCATTTGCATCAAATACACGGTTAAAAAGAATGTTAGTCTCACTGCCTTTCTATTTTCTCATAAGTTTAGCACCTCTCCCTACTACTGACCAGAAAGTGTAGTATGAGCTTAAATTTTCATTTGACAATGGGAAAGGCTGCTGAGTGATTCTAGTATGGAATTTTCCCAAACACATCTACAGTTTTTACAGTTGATTTTTTTCCATTAGCATTTCATGTTCTGAGACATGTCATCCAAATCATGGGTCTTTGTTCCAACAGCATTGCAATCACTGTTCTGATGGTCTCTCTCTCTCTCTGTCTCACCCCTCAAGCACGCTCAGAAACTGGGATGCATGTGTACGAGCCAACTGGCAGTACTGATTCATCATTCAAAGCAATGGGACAACATCATGAGATAAAATCGAGTTTATCATCTCATGATCCATAATATCGATAAGTAATAATATGACATGTTAATAAAAAATGTAACATTCTCATTCTCTATGAATTATTAGTATTTACTTTCTTAGAATAATGATGTGATATTTTTTTACAAAATAATTACCTTTGGAGTCCACTGTAATATATATATATATGAGCATATGTGTATATATGTATAATAATATATAAGAAGGTCGAACAAGGGACAAAACAAGTCCAAGATTTTGTGCGTGATCTCTCCTTGCTTGTTCTTTTCCCACTCTCCCTCTTTCTTCTATCATTCAAGCGATAGAGAACTCACCAGAGTCTCCACGCCATGACAGTGGAGCTTCGTCTGTCCAGTAACAAAGATTTCTGAATACCCTTCACAGCTTACTACGTCGGAAAGATGAGCAATGCTGCCGCCCCGCAATGCAGCAGCGGAGTTGAATCCGGCTGGACTCTCTACCTGGACGGTGACAATGAGAACGAGTCGTTCATCTCCTCGGAGGGGTCCCGGAGGATTCCTGGTAGTCGCAGACCGGGATGGAGCCGGAAGGAAGATGATGAAGGTGACGATGAGAATCTGTCCATGGTGTCCGATGCCTCCTCAGGGCCGCCTTACTATGAGGTCGAAGACTGGAGCTGCCAAGTGAACGAGGGAGGCTCGGTCGCCTGCTCGGAGCACAGCAGCAAGAAGAAGGATAAGAGGCAGCAGAGCGGTGGAAGGCATTCGGGTTACGAGGACACTGCCTGCTCCGGCAAGGTTGGCTTCGCCTGAAACTTATCTAGTTTTGAATTTTCCGTAATCGTTTGCGCTCTAAAAAAGTTAATATTCTCGCTCTGAACGTACATTCAGAGAAAATCGACCCTCTCAGTGTCAGTCCCGACGCAAAACTGTCGTGTGTCTGAGTAACTGTTCCATCTTTCGATCGAGATGGGTCGTCTTGTTCCATTTCGAGTTGGACAAGTTTGAGTCCAGTTGGTCTCCGGCTAGGGCTACCCCTAGTAACCTCGTGCCGGTTCAAGATGCCACAGAAAATCTGCCCGGTGAATCTTTTGATATACGTAAACATATTATATTCGATTATCAGTCGAAGTAATTACTTATTAGGTTTAGTGTATAATCACTGAGTTGCTTCATGATATCACCAACAGAAAAACTTCGACCTGCCCGACAATCGTGCTCCAAGGAGACATGCTTCGGACTTCCCTCGAGGATATTCGGGTGTGAACCTCGAGGTCTGTTTTAATGTTATGTCTGCTATCACTGTTCGGATTCAAACTCGTTATCTTTTCTTCTTATATCTCGATCGTTATTCAACCGGTCTAAGATTGAGGAAAGTTGTTTCGCTGCATTTTCAGGACGAGTCTCGATACGAGAAGCACCGCCACTGCCTGATGTCTCCAGTGGTTTCCGATCGAAAGGCGGCTTCGAGGGAAGGAGGGAGCTCTAGGAAGCTCATGTAATTCCCAGAAGATGAAACCGTGACTTGCACCAAAAGATTTGGAAAAACGGAAAATCAAAAGGGTACTGTTCCCTGGTTTGAGGGTAGGAGCTGGAACAAGTATGGGTGGGAATTGAATGGTGTTGGCAGTCACCGTGGAGGGAGAGGGAGATAGTGGTTTGTTGAATTGTAAAAGGTGGGTACTGGATCCTAAGAAAGATCCTGTTCCCTCTTCTCTTGTTATCTTTAGAATTATTCAGCAACTTAAAAAAAAAAAGAGTAGTTTGTAATGTAAATCATCATCGTTAGATGAGAGAGTGTGTATCATGTTAAAAGTTCGATAAATCTCTGTATTTTTTAAATGTACAGTATCTGATATTTATAAATATAATAACTCATAATCAATATATATTCAATCTCGATTCATCTACTAAGAAGCAGAATCCTTTTAAATGTTGATCGAATTTTTATTTAATAGAGAAAAAATTGATTCATCTCAATTAATCTATGTAGGTTCATAACCATCTCTTTAAAGGGCAGTACGATATTAACATTCTCATTATTTTTTCACCATTTTTCAAGTGTTTTTCCGTCAATCTTCTCTTGTCACCTAAGGGGAAACAACCTAAGATTTTAAAAGAGGAAATTAACAAAAGAAAATAACCTCAAGTTTTTCTCTTTTTCATCTTCCTGGTTGCTCTCAATACAGGAGAGCAGAAACTCTTGCACGTAAGAGTGTCACCAAGGTAATGAAATTAAGTTGAGATTATCTTTTTCCTTTTATATTTTATAAAAAATTCTAAAAAAATTGATTTGATTTTATTAGTTTTTATAGTTACATAAGTATTGTCACATGATAACACCGTTACACAAAAGACTCTATCCCTTTAAAACCCGCTCTATTAATGGTAGCATCACTCTCTTAGGGTTTTACTCATTAACTTGACATACTTTTCAAATTAGTCGGGTCCATGACCAAAAAGACTCTAAAAAATACACCTGAAATCGAAACAGGTGGTTCTCATGACCCTCAAACTGTTCTTCATATTTTTTTTTTAATGTTTGAAAAAACCGATCGAAAAGTGGAGACTTGCTAATTTACATAAAAATCACCCAACCCGACCATTTACACCTTGCACAGGAGATCTTAAGAAGGAAGTTACATAATTGCTATGAATTGATTGATTTAATATATAGAAGCGAAAGGTGGATATGGATTCACTAAAGATCAGGCCACGTATCATATATAGCATATAAACCTTTGAATGAATCATTGAACATCAAATCATGTGGACTTCTAAATTTCCAGATGGACCACACGGGTAAACACCGCGTTCGTTCCCTCCTCTAAAGTTTTACTTTCATTACCATTTCATTTTCATTTAGCACAAGGCTTTGTCTCGACTAATTTTCACAATCCACGTGTGTGTTTATCCTTTAAATTCATCGGACATGTCGGTTCGATTACATCGACCGTCCAAGTGGTCCAATAGAAAATATTCTCTTACAAACTTTGATCATAACCAAGGTACTCGCATCATTAGACTACTATGCCAACTTTACCATATCATACCCTTCAATTATCAATGTTTTTGAACTAAGTGTGTGTGTGTGATAATCACCATCTTTACTCTTTTACCGAACAACCTTTGTTCGTAGGGAAATTCTACGGTTCAATCGCTGAATGTTAAGTAAGTGGGGGAAAATGATTGTGAGTCATTGGATTATTTTCTATAATTTCAATATTTAATTGTGAGCCGTTAGATAAACTGCTGAAAAGTTTTAGAGACTAGATCGTAAGAGTTCCCTTGATGATTAATATGATCGACCTTTAGATTCGAGAACCCTCTCTGATTTAAGAGAGTGGTAGTCACGTCTCTCTCGATTTAGGACTAAGAGATCACAGATAGAATTCTCATCGGTGAGACCCTTTATTCCCTCAATGATCTGTTCTATCTTATCTAATTTTGAACCCGTTGAGCTCGGTAAGAACGGACCATACCGGGAGGAGAAAGGAGTAAATATTACGTATGTCGCTCATCCACTGTGAACATGTAAGAACCAATCAGGAATGGTTTAAGTGAATAATTGGTCTTTATGTGCCACCCATATATCCAATTTAAATTATTTCGAGCTGGCTGTGGACGAGTGGCACAGAGAGGTTGTGATCTCGGGAAAAGCATGGTGTGGTCCAACAACGGAGGGAGTGTTTTCTCGGCCGTAATTGTGCCAATGTGCTGCACAGCCTCGCAACCCAACAGGGGCCACAGCAGAAGGAGAAGAAGAAGACAGTGAATGAGAGGGGCCAGCAGCAACACGAACACCAAACCAAGCCAAAACTCCATTGATTGATCAGATCCCCTTTTGGCAAATTCTTCCCACAAAAAAATAAAAGGGAAAAATGTTGTTTTCTACTCCTGCTGCAAGTGCCAGCCTAGCTCTCACCAGCTAACCTTCAATCTGCTGCACATTTTGTAATTATTACGGGCCATATGATCTCTGAACCAGAGGACGGATTCAAGGGGTACGAAAATAACAGGGTCATTGTAAGATTACTTTTACGTCCCTCGCTTCTCGATGTTACTTGTTGCTGGATCATTTATCGACTGGTCACGGCAAATGGTTGAATTATAATTAATAAATCTACACTGTTAATTATAAATTATTTACGGCTGAAGGGTCCAGTCATTAAAACTAATTTACACAAAAAAAAAAGGGAACAGAGAAAGGAAGAGATAGCACCAAAATGTAAGTCCCGTTTTCCACCAAAAACGTCCCGCGTCATCATTCAAACAATGATCATAGCATAGCACTTACGTGATTCAATATCTCTTTATTTAAATTAAATTTTGAATTCAAATATTGTGCATATAATAAGGAGTTCTATGCCTCAATAGATCAATTTAGTTTAAATTTGAATTGTTCAAGATCCACCGAACTTTTAAATACCGTGTGGTGGTTTTGGAAAACAGAGTGATTTGAATGAAATAATCATGACTTTGCCGAGCAAGTTATGTGTATCACGCAATATCATATCGATATTATTTGGGGTATATCAAGCTATTTGGAATTAGGCATATCGACATATTTGTGATAGAAAATTCATATGACAAACCATAAATTCAAATCTTTTTCTACAAAAAGTTAAAAAAAAAAAAAACCTAGGAGCTTGAAAAAAATTCTACGTCAATTGGCAAGAAGAGAAAAAGATGTCGATTCTATAACTCGGATTTTTAGAGTTTTAAGGGTTTCTAAGTATTTTCAGAATCTTCAAATTTTTTTATTTAAAATTTGAATATCCATATTGCCATCTGAATTCTCTGTCATGAATATGGCAGTGTTATTAATTCCTACTGGGTCATGGCTCCATCGATCAGTGCTGCTGATGCGGTGTCCGCATGACACGCAACACTTTCTCCTCCTTAACATAATCTTGCACCAATAATGGCATTCCATTTGGTTTTGTTGGTACTCAGACAACACGTACGCGTACACGTACGCGCACACGCTACGTACATGAAATCACATGTAAAGATCATTTTGAGCATATGGAATTCATTTCCCATCGGGTCCACCTGCCACAACTGGGAATCAGGACTCGTATCTTGGGACCCTGGGAAAACGACGACGCATCTCCTCCAACTTCCACCCACATGCCTCCGTCTGGCCCCGTGGGGCTCATGAACCTGACGAATGACATCACAGTTGGGAGAGTAATACTGCCATTGTTGCGTATAATCCAGATTGCTTTGAGCAGATATGCCGGTCTTCTTTTCAATGAAACAGCAGGAAAACGGAGAAAACAAATGGGTATATTAAATCTCGCTGATAATAATTGAGTCTGAGATCTCTCGATTTTAGGTTGAGAGCAGCACGAACTTTCCCGGCCGATGTTTGTTTTGCTCAAATTTTTCTACTCATGTTCATGGATGGATAGACAGTAGGGGTGTTTGAGAAAACTCAAAAATCGAACTGAACTGTAAAACCGAACCGAATCGAACAAGAAAAAAAGGGGTGAACTGAGAAGAGGTCGTGCTAATTGTTTGATGTGATTGGTCCGGTTAATTGTTGGTTAACCGAATCAAACCGTTTTAAATTAATAATTTAATAAGATAAAAGTTAAAAATAAAATACGCAATTTTAGACTAAAATACAAAACTAATTGAATTTTTAATGATTTGATTCGGTTAATTTTAAATTTAACAGAGCCAAATTTATTCTATCAATTAAATTATACATATATAAACGGGTTAACCGCACAGTAAAAATTAGTTCTATATAGTTCGATAATTTTGTGTTAAAATGGTTACTATTCGGACTTGATATCCTGAATCAAAACAAATCAATACATGGTTCATTTCAGCTCATTTTTTGTTCGATTCAGTGAAAAATCGAACGGCTAGCTGTCAACTGGACAGTGTTCATGGTGCTGTTTGCAACCCAATTGTTTTCAAATGGGCCGTAGATCCGAGTGCGGCCCACGATTCTCAAAGGCCCAACTTCAGCAATAGATTGACCTTTTTCTCCAATAAAAAACGTGAATATAAAAAATTCATGTTCGAAGAGTTTTATTCTAATAATGGACCGACCGGACTTGAACTTAGGATAGTTAGGACCCACGATGCTTAAAAAATGGCTAAGGTAGCTAAAAAACCGACGAAGCAGAGGCAAAAGACGGTCATGGCGAGGACAGTGGAGAAGACAAAGGAGGAAACGGCCGACCACCTCGCAGCCCTATCTATTATTGGTAGCCATGGCAGTCTCGATCGAGATCGAAGTAGCAACCAAATCGTGGGTAGACCAGCCGATGAGTAGCAATCGCACAGGCGTTAAGGAAGACCTATATGGAAGGATATGGACACGATTCGAAACTTCTTCCAGAGCAAAATTCGAGTTCGAATTCTGTTAATAGAAAAATTCAACTCGAATTTATATCAGTCGAAGTCCAGTCAACTTTTAAATATCGGGCTATATGTGTTCAAAGAAAAGAATTAATTTTTTTGTTTCCCATTTGAGCGACAACAAAGGACTGTAATTTAAGGTTCAATTTAAACATGGTAAAAGACAAAAATACCAGAGTCTGCATGTCATGTCGAGCTAGAGACGTGAATTCTGATCTCTCACCGTCTCCCGTTCTGGACGCGTTCACGGCACTGACAGGAAGGGCAATATTGTAAATTCAAGTCGAATGCAGTCAATCCATTAGCTGGGAGACAATCAGCGCGCCGCGATTGGAGGATGAGATTTCAGAGGATTTATCATAGTAAATAAATTAATTAAAATGGGGTCTCATCTCACTCTTCTACAATGATTACACATTTAATTTAACAAAAATTAAGTAAATTATATATAAAATCTCAATTTTTTCTAAATTTAAGAAAAACCATCGTCTCAGTACTCTTTAAATCCAGTCGTGGACATGCTACCAACCTTGCTATTGTTATTCCTTCTTCCGCCCCGTCCATCTCATTTTTTACCCTGCGACGTCTGGAGTCTGCAACCGGATAGGCTCCCGACCCTTTCAACTGTCAAATGGGAAGTGCGACGGTTTGATAGTATGATCTACTCCTCTATCCAACGGTAAATAACGCTCGGAACATGTCGTTGACCAAAGCCCTAAACTCTCCCCTGGGAAGATTGTCTTTTTATACGTTTAAAAAAAAATCTTCCCAATTTTTCCCGACAAAGACATCGTAGAATAACAACTCTTAAGATTCTAATTAGCCTGTTTTACAACTCATTTCTTTTAATCTTATAAATGATCTTCTGTTTATTGATGCTCATATGTTCATGGCATCCAACACAATTATTTTTTTCACTAAAAATGAAAATAAATTTGCAGCTGTCAAGATAATTCCTGATGATTATTGGAAATTATGTGTCTCCTATCAATTTAGCAGCCTTTGGGAAGAAGCTTGTTGTTATTGATGAATAGATTAGTCTAGGCTCTATGCCCCTAATAATTTGTAGCATTGGCCCAGAAAGGTAGACTTGTTGGCCACGTTGAAGAAAATTATCATCATGTATAGGTAAAATATCTTGAATAATTTAAATCCGACATCGATTAATTCATAAAACTTTTTCATTCGCACCAAAATGAGCCGTTCAGGTGGTTTGGCACTTGGTTCTTTCAAGCAAATATCTCGTATTTCGAGCTTCTATGAATGTAAAAAACATATATCAAGATAGTTTTATCCCTTAATGAGCCGACCTGACTCAAACTGAATTAGTCAGATATTTATAGGATCTTTGCATATCAGTGGTGCAGATCCAAAACAAAACTTTCTCATCCAACAATCTTTCTCATTCACAAAACTTGAACTAAAAATCTTACTTGATGGGAAAAAAGTATAGAAGCATTTCATTCGTTGCATGTTTTTTTTCCATGTATTTTTAGGATATACTACACTCAAATTTGTTAGAAATTTATAACTATAAAAGTTATTTACCCATATCAAACTTGAATAAATAAATGTCAACTAGATTTCTGAATATCGGTTAATAAAAAAAATAGAAATCAACTAGGGTTCACTGGTCAGACATAGGCATGTGCATGCATGTCCATATATATATACATATATATATATCTATATATTTAAAGAAAGGTTTTTCTTCTAAGTGATGTATAAACCTTTAAATCACATCAGGATCTATTGCTATTAGCACTAGAGCAAGTTGCAAAGATGTCTCATTTCCCTTGACATCTCCACCACTCTGTCTCTCCCTCTCCCTCTCCCTCTCCCTCTCTCACCCATGGCTGCTACTACCACCTCAACTAGCTGCACGAGTCTCTTCACCATCAGATCGGACCACAGCATCAACGGCTCCGTCCCCAAGGACCGTGCTGGTGGCCCACCGGGCTGCAGCAGGCTGGATGGGGTCGCAGCGTGGCTGATCAACGGCGTCGGGGCCGCCTTCTTTGCTTCCCTCGAGCGGTTCTCTTGCATTCGCATCGCTACCGAAGATGACTTCGGGGACGAAGGAAACGACCTGCCGCTCATCTACAACGACGGGAATCTCCGGCGAGATGGTGGCGTCACCGGCACTTGCCGCCGGAGGAAAGGTAACAAGAAGAGTGGAGTCCCTGTGCTTGAGGACTGATGGTCAAAGGGAAATATACGATTATATATGATCGTTATATATAATATAATCAAATATTTCCATATTAAAGAACTATTTAAAGCAAATGGCGTTCATCGGCTTCATCTTCAATCGTGGAAGTTGTCGAGATCTGGTTGGTGTTTATGGGGGTTTGGAGGAGTGGTAATCGAAGGGCTGTGTTTACTTGGGGAATTTTTTTGCCTTTTTGGTGATATTTTTGGCAATAAGATTTTAAATTATATCCGACATCTTCCATATAATCCAGTTCTTTTATTGTGTGTGTGTATATATATCATCTTCGCGTTTATTTACATTTATTTTTCCATCAGAACTAGCAATTCTCTTATTAATATTTACATTATTAAATTTATTTAAGTGTCCTAGCTTCATTATAATTCGTGAAATAGTTGTATGACATCGTCTTACAGCTCGATCTAAAGATTCATTAATAAATTAACCGAGTTGAAAAGAAAAATCGAATGACAGTAAGAATGCTCGATGCAGTGAAACTATTATTAGTCCAGAATTTCCGGGTCTCGGATTTTGAAACTCGTTATTGCTTGATAGACGAAACTATTTTTTTTTATGTATGGAGACACCATACACGAGTTAGGATTAATAAGAGTTTAATTTCAACCGGTGAAACTTTTTATACGTCCCTCTATTTCCTTCCTCCTTCCATCAACTTCTAAATCTACAAAATTTCTTTTTTAAGCACAAAAATCATAAACTTTTTTTTTTTTGTAATTAAGGGTTTGTTTGGCATCGCCCTTCGCTTTTATATATATGTATATATATATATATATATATCGCAAATTGTTTGGATTTTCAGAACAAGAAAACTAGATTGTTCGATCTCTTGTCTTGTATGCCAAAGGTTGAAGTCATGTGTTTCCTTCTAGAAGAAAAGCATAACCTAATGATATCACGCGACTGAATTGAAAATGTTGGAGTTTATCAATTCGGCCATGAGGCTCGTCTCTAACCCAAGATTGAATTTACCAACAAAGATTAATAAAAGCAGCACTCAATTACTGAAGAAATAAATAAACAAATAAATAAAAGTAGCATTCCAAATTTGAAGTGGGCAATCAATTTCAAATTAGCTGGAAATCAATTTTAAAGTTTAATAAGACACATTTTTCATGTATTTACTATAAATGAATCGCTTCTTTTTTCCTTTAAATAAGATATCAAGTTCAAATTTTATAAATAAAATATTTTAAAAATTTTCTTAACAATTAATCTTATCTTACATATGAATTAACAAAAAACTCTTAAAATTTTAAATATCCGGTGATTTAGATCCGAAAATAAAAGACGCGACCACTAAAGTCACTTTGATTATATATTTGTAAGAATGTCATCTATGTTTCGTTAATAATGATGAATCATGCTGCCATTTCAGTTGGCACACCATGATGGCTTTCTTTTGTCTTTAAATTTCATCTCTTCTTCCTTCTTTTTTTTTTTTGCCTTTTCCTTTTTCACACGACCATGCGCCAAAAGAAGAAAGAATCCTAGGGTTTGTTTCCATCAAGCGTGACAAAACTTTCAAGGTTTTCACTGTATTTGTCAATAAGAGAAGAAGAAAGTGATTTAAAAAAACAAAAAACAGGTCCCATGGTTACTATATTTACTTAATTTCTATAAGTTGAGTGAAAATCAGGATAAGATATTGCATTCACACTCGTCAAATTCAAGTGCGAAGTAAAAAACCAATCCGATGGTCTGTTGCTCATTCACCCAAACACAAAAGAAAAATGAGAAAAAGCTATCGAGTCATGTATACTTGTTATTTCTTATAAATCAGTACTAAATATCTTAAAATAGTAAATTAATTCCTATATATTACCCACCATTACAAGACCGAGTTTTTTCCATTAATTTCCGTTACTTTAGGCTGACGTGGTATTGATGCATAGACATTAGTATGATGTGTCAAATTTTAACACCAACATAGACTATTTTAATCTGGCATATACATACAAAGTTAGAAATATTATTTTTTATTCCAAAACGATGCAATTACTCTTTTACCCCTCATTGTGCACACATCATATTATAATTATTCACATCAGCATAAAAAGTTTAACACATCATACTGATATCTACTTATCAATATCACGTCAACTTAAAGTAATGAAAAAGACTCAATCCTGTAATAGCGGTAAGTTATACGATATTTAAGACTGACTTGTAAAGAATAGCAATTTTTTCAAAGAAATACATATGACTAATAGTTAGTAATAGATCATGGCGAGTATTTAAGAGAACACAGTAACTGCATGCCATAGTACCATATGAGAGCGGGTCTTCGAACAAAGGGACTGAAAATTCTGAGAATATGTCGCACACTGTGGTTAGCTGAGGCATATACCTCAGTAGGTAATGAATTAGCTTGATAAGTGGAGTCAAGATTTTGTTAAGGTCCCTCTTTGGCATATTCCTCAGTGGGTAATGCAAATTTTGCAAATGAAGCAAGCTCACAAATTAAAATGGTACGCTTATTACTTGTTACCGCCGTCTCGTTATTGGACTGTCAATCTCACAAAAATGATGTTTCCTAGTAAGTAGCTACGATGGCAATCCTGTTTGTCAATTATCACCTCTGATGCTCGACCTGTTTCAAGTGATCTAATACCTTTTACATGTATCGATGGAGCGGTTCAATGAAGACGAGAGCACCGCTTTCTCACAGCACAGGGAATTAACAAGCAAAAATCAGATAATGAATAAGCAATATAATGAAACCTGACCATGAAAAGAGGAAAAAAAACCATGAAATTGGAACTGAAAAAACGTGATATTGTCATAAATTACCCGACAAGCTAAAGTTTGCCAGCATAATCGGCTGGAGTGATTTGATTTGTCTTCCTCTTAAATAAGATTTGTACTCGATTCTTATGAATGGTAAAAATTTATAGCCGAAATTTTTTACAGTCTGATGTACCATTTAGTTTCAAATTGAATTAATTAGAACTTACTCTAAACGATGAAGAAAAACTATATAGCTGCAGACACTGACGGATGCGTTAAAAGGGAGAAGAACCTCTTGCACTTGCACTATCATTCAATTTCAGAACCATATATTGATGTATCTAGATGGTGTTCATCTTTTCCGGCTAATCTATTGATTAAGCAAACAACCAAAAAGAAAGAAAGAAAGAAGGAAGAAACATGGTACATAAACAACCTGCAATTGCATATGTAGCAACACATTCGTAGTTATGGTTGGGTCTCCATCAGATACCGATCTCTGTCTACGGCCTGTGAGTGAGTGGCGACTCTGATCAGATTGCCGTCCCTAACACTGCAAGATCGCTTACATGAGAGGGCAAACAAGTGTTTCCTGATCAAACCTGACCCAGGGCCGTTTTTAGACGACTTGCTGGCTTCCTTGGTGCTCCTCGTGCACTCCCGATATGCTGCGAGGAAAGGGTCATCATCCTTGCTCGACGGGACCCTTGGAGACGGGACCGTCGGCGAAGGCCAGAAAGCGCAGGGAGGAAGCGGGATGTTTTGGGTACCATACAATGAAATCCTCCTCGCTTCCTGTGATCGCGGGCACGGAGGCGGTGGCAGCTTATTGGCCGGGAAGTACATCGGCTTTCGACCTGACTCGGCCTTTGAGACGCCGGGCATGTCCTCCCATGAAAAGGGCACGTTTCCTTTACCCATTTCTCGAATCAAAGAACCAAAACGAAAGCGCTCATCAAACCGGATGTCAATGGATTGGAAGCTGATGGTCTTTGGGGAGGGCTTTTATAAGGGAAGGCGATCGAGTGATACGACAAGTTTGTTATCCTTGTAGTTAACGGAGCAGGTTTCCTAGCATTTAGTCAGGCAGATAAGACACCAATGTGGTGGCTGAGGAAGTTGTAAGTTTTAAGACCGAAAATCGAAGGAAAAGACAAGTGAAGGCAGGCAGCTAACGAGATCAAGTCCTTTCCTGGGTCTCTGTCGCCTTAAAGGTGGGAAATGAGGAAGGAGCAAAGTGATAAGCTTAGAATTTTGACCTATTCTTGATCGTAGATCCTCCAGGCAATGACGTGTTTAATGGGATTATTGAATTAATTTAGAGTTTTTCAAACTTTTTTTCTCATTACAAAAAAAGAAGAAGAAGATGTTCATGTACCTAGAACTAACACAAGATACGAGAAAGATGAAAATAAAGAATACAGAAACTCCACCGATAAAACATAAATTCAGATTCTCGGACCACGTGTTTAGAATGATATGGATGCTAGCTGCTCTTTTCTCAGTCTTTCAGATTTTTCTAATGGGATTTTGACGAATTTAATGAGATTGAATTTTCAAAGACGATAGCTTGGAATATTATAACCAATAATTTAGTTGGAAATCAAAATCTATACGTTTCATAAGTGAATGCTGCTGGTGCCGTAGAGACCGATCACAGATGTTTATCAACAATACCTTTTCTACAATCGATCCAGTGCTACCCATTACAATCCACTTGATTGGTTCTGAAAGTCTATCTATGACATTCGAAGTCGAGATCTTAAGAACCTGAGTAGAGCGGCTTATCGTCCGAGCCAACATCTCGGGTAAGTGACTGATGAAATGAACCCAGCACCAGCAGCTCTCCTGTTTCTTTCCCCATTTTTAATGAGTCAAGCAGCCGTTCTATCTGGGGAAGTTCTATACGTATTCGATCAAAATAGCCGGCAGAGCTTAATTTGACCAGCCATCGACGAGAGATTACGCGATCATACTGGGCTGCTATCGAAACAACAAATCTACAAAATTTATTTTAAAAAAAAACCAACTCATTCGAAGAATAAGATAACGAGTTTGAATGAAGGATATAAATCCTATATAATATAATATTTCACTAATTTTTTCGAATACCCCTTAACTTGCAATTTACAGGCTTATTCATTTTTCGATTGCGAAAGCAATGACTAAGGTGGGAAAGCAATGACTAGGGCCTCGTGGAAGAATTGACATGTTACCCGATATTTTTTCGGTGCAATGTCGATGCTATATACCGTCCCTACTTGCCCAATAGTCCTTGGGGAACCGTTATAGAGAGGATTTTCGATCAACGACATTTTTGTTTATCTCGAATCATATTTCGGGATCGGCCCTACGTGTGCTGTTTTTGTTATCGATTACTTGTCTAGCAGATGATTTAATCTTTAAGAAAAAGCATATATTTAGACACATGAAGAAGAATACAAAGAGATAGGGAGCTTGATAGCTAGCCGTGACCATTTATATATTAGTAGTAACAGTGCTTTTCCAATTTAACTGTGTCCATGTCTGTATCAAAATGCATTTCCAAATAAAGAAGTGAAGGCCTTTTTGTTTTGTCTCCACCACTGAAACCTAGAAGTCCGAACCGGTATTGCATTTCATTTGACCCGAATCAAAAGATTTTGAGTCCAATTTTCGTCAATAAAATTGTTTTACCGCTTTATTCCATTCCATCTTATATTTTTTAGACTCGCGGGTCTTTTTTATATAAAAATATATATTTCTTTTTCACATGAATTATATATTACGGAGCATCTTTTATCTTATATCTGATCTAAACAGTAACATGGTGATATGCTTCAAAAGTTATGTCTGTGAATAGAGAAAATTCCCTTTGCGAGAATTTTACCCCTTAGTGAGAGAAAATCTTTAGTGGAGCGGTTATATCGGTCCAATAAGAATTTATTATTTATATATTATTTACAATTAGGGTTCACCATTTAGTTAAGTTTTTTTATATTTTTTAAAGATTTTTTAGGACTTAATAATTATAATTGTATAATTATTGATTACATGTTAAGTCGTGATTGGACGGACATACCACGTCAGCTGACCTCTGCACCGAAGACTTTCTTCCTTAATGGACTAGCTCGGCGCAAACGAGATTAATCGAAACTCTTTGGATTTCTAAAAATCAGTGGCATAAATCCAAAAAAAAGTATTATTAGAAAATAAGATTTTTTGTCCGAATTTTTTTTAAAATAAATGAACTTGTATAATTGCTTTTAAAAGGAGTTAAACATTTTATTGGTTAAAGTGAAGGCAATATTTTCATATATAACTTACCATATTAAAGGGGAAGTCATTTATTGCAATTTAATGCAGTGGTAATACTGGTTGGCCATGCGCCTAACCAGAAGGTTGATTGAGTTTGGTGATGGAACCAACCAGAGATGTTACAGTACATGACAGATTAAACTACCTGCTTATTGGCCAATTATTGCGACAATAAATTCTTGAACCAAAAGGTCAAGATTAACATGAATGCCACATCGCCAAGTTTTTTATAACAAAAAATTATCGAGAAAAAATTCCGGCAGACTAGTTTGTCTCAAAAAAATTCTCGAAAAATAATGACAAATTATCATCAAGAGTGGGCCTGGTAAACTGTGTCGTGTCGTGTTTAAATCTGTCATGTCTAAACGTGTCGGAATTAGAAACACCGATGATCTGCACATGACATATTTATTTTTCGTGTCTAAACGGTCGTGTCTAAATCGGGTGGATCCATTTAATGTGAAATGTCAACAATATATAATTATACTCTAATGATATATGATATGATTGCTAAAATAATAATATTTAATGATAATTAGTATAATGAATAAGTAAGATTAATCTATTATTGATCATGTAATATTATTTTTAACAATAATGATACATGTAATGCATGTAATATTTTATATGTCAGAATTTTCATATATAAATGTATTACATGAGTCAATATATATATAAATAGTGAATAGTTTAAACTTGTCGTATCACGTTATACAAGTTCAAATCCAATTAAACACGTTTATTTATCGTATCTGTGTAGGTTCGTGTCTAAATGGATTTGTGTCTAAATAGACTTAACCCAAACCCGCCTAACTCCGTGTCTGTTATGCCGTGTAAAAAATTGTCAGACTTAATCAAGAGCATGATTGCGAGTATAAATTCAAGTCCAGTCAACCTATTCAGGGATAATATTTTCTAATAGTTAATATTTTTTTCTATTTATAAAAGTTTAGCTAAGACGTTAATTAATGTCAAAAGACTTCGAACCATGTCAACCGATTTTAGCCGATCAAATTCACATTTGATTAAATTACCATTTTCATCGTTAAATTTTTCATACAACCATCATTTTTATCCTCAATCTACTATTACCATTGACATAGTCCTCAATTTTTTTTTAAAAAAATATCCTAATAATTTAGTATATTATCATTATTTTCATGTATAAATAATACTTTTATTACTCAACATTTCATACTTTTACCATTTTCATTCTAAACATTTATTTTTTATCGTTCACGTCCTAAATTTTTTAAATTTTTACCACTTTGGTCATACTATTACTTTTTCATTCAAAATTATTTTTTAACAAAAACTATTTTTCAAAAAATAAAGAAAAAGAAAAAAAAAGTAAAAAAAAATGAAAATATCAGTAGAGTTTTACTAGTGGTCACAACCCTTCAAAATTGAGAAACAGTCCTTATTGAAAATTGATGATTGGTTATTATCATTATAAAATTATGACTTATTCTAAAAAAATGAGTGCTAATTTTAGAAAAGACACCTACCAGTAACCAATATTTCCTTAATCAAGAAAGGAATATGCCTTTTTTAAAAAATAATCTTTGGATGGAATATTTTTTTGAATGGAATGGACTTCTTTTGGATGGAGAAAGTAACGGAAGGACTAAAGTTATAAAAATTCAAAAGGTTGGAATGTGAATAAAAATAAATAAATTTTGGGACGAAAATGATAAAAATGCAAAAGATTACGAACCAAAAGCTATTTTTCTCTATTTTCATCAATAATATTTCATACCATCATTGTTTTTGTCCCCATACGCAGTGGCTAAATTGTTTGGACTTCTTACACATTGCGGGTGAAAATGATGGTAAGGGGCTAATTTATTAGAACTTTTTCGACATTAGAACGATATTGGTGATAAAATTAAATTAGGAATAAAAATATGATTGGATAAAAAAAATTTAGAGCGAAAATCACAGCTTACGCTTCTCATTTTTCTTGCCAAAATAAAGGCCCTGAGCCCACACGTGGCCCAAAGTCAAATCTTGGGCCGGCCCGATAAAATTGGACTTTTTGTTATGTGGCCCGTCAGGTCAGCCTTGGCGAGTTCGCAGCTAGCTAGCTGGCTAGGGCTTTGACATCGGCGCTTGACGAAGGCCTCCCGCTGTTCTAATATATACCGCTCAGCTGCAGCCACCCGCCACAAGACATCAGCCTCTTCAGTACCGCAGCGGTTGCCGGACTCCTTCCCTCTGCGACTCTTCTCACGGGCTTCCTCCTTTACTATATATTTCTTCAATTTCGCTCTCCATTGATAGATTGCTTGACTTTTCGCCCTGTTTCCCGATTACGACGATTGGGTTCCTTTTTATGATATCAGTGTCTGTTACAAGTCTGGGTGCCTTCGAAATGCATCGCGTGATTGGGGAATTGAGGTGCAGTGATTATAAAGATAATTCCTCGTTCTGAATTGCTACTGCCAATGGCATGACAGACTCATTTACACCCATTGAATATGAGCACCTCTCTCCTTTCAAATTGTTTTATTATGTTTCTTCATAAGCAATGATTTTTTTTTTTGGAAGTAGATATGAGTTTTCTATGAGCAACCAACTTAAAAGGAAAAATTTTGTTGTTGGGTAAACTTTACTTTCTGTGCTGAAGGTTGAATTATGACAGTTGCTTGAATGACGTTGTATGTAGTGGCTATAAGATGAGAGTCATGAATTTTTTTAGAGATTTGATCCCGCGTTTCAGCTGAGTCTAATCATTGCAGGCATTTCAGTAAGCAAGAGCAAAGAATGCCGCGAAGTTACTCCAACAACTTTGATAGAATGTGAATTCCTAACTGGAGTCAGTTGCATTGGTTTCTGTTCCTGATTGGGATGATTGCCATGTTTTTGACTGACTAAGCCTAGGTGGAGAGTGCATGTACTATTGAACACGTGTTTCTGTAGTACCTAACCTCCCCTCCTGGAACTTTAGGGATTCTGGAGAGGTTTGACTGTACCAAGGGGTACTTTAGAATATGCGTTGCTGTACCCTTGCTGTGAAGAATTTTCAACTTTGTTCCTCGAATGGCATTTCGCATTAATTGCTTCCGTGGTGGTTCTACTCCATAGGCTGGTCCTGGTGGTGTTTAAAGCACTAACATCGTTGATGATAACCTTTCACTCAAGTTTACAGACACCTGCACATGGTAAAACATGCTTCTTCTTGAAAGAGTTTGTCTGTTGCACCCTGTGCTCCTGCTCTGACCTGCAGTGTACTTGGTAGGTCGTGCTCGTATGTCTGATAAAACACCGAGTTCTTGTCTACCATGATAACCTTATTGACACGCACGCTGTGTCCGCCGTGTGTTAGAGGGACTCTGAATGCCAAATTGCATCCCTGCTACCTGATCATAATTGCACTCTCATCTCCTCCCACCAAACTCAGACGAATAGCATGATCCCAGTTCTAGTCATGATTCCTTAGAGAGGAGAATTTCCAACTTTGTAAATGTTCATCAGTGTCTCCTCTGTTTCGTTTTTACCCTTCATCTGGCTCTGCAACACAACAAAGATCTGTCAAAACAATAGAAAAGGAGACCAATCATTGACTCACGAGTCATCATTCTACTCCACAGAGCATCACATCCTGCACACTGGGACTTCCCTTTCAGACAACACTTGCAGAGTTCTATGGAGAGTTTCTTTGTCCCTGATAATCTTGTTTGGATAGAATCACTGAGTGGTGAGTTGAATATTTATTACATTTTGTAAAAGCTTAATCGTGTTGTGTATTCCTTCGGTTTAGTGCAAGTTGAAATCATAACACATAAATCTAAGAATATAACACATCCATTGTCATTTTTTTTTTAATGACTATGCATGAATTTATTGGAGAAAGATCTATACAAGCAAACGTGTTGCTGCTGTGAGGAATAAAATGGCAGAGCAGATAAGATTGATCCAAGAAATGGCTGCAGCAGTGGAAAGTCTTGTTTGATCATGTCACAGTGCCTATATAATATCAAGAACCAATTAAATCAAGACATTTTTATATTATTTTTTTCCTTTTAGATTTTACTAAAAAATCCTAAAAGTAGGTTAATCCTATTGGCCTGTGATATCGCATAAGTACCGTTACGTGATATCTCTTTCTACGGCGTAGGAAGGGAGAGTAAAAGAAATTAGGTTAAATGTTATAGTACATCAATTACCTTATTTTATTATAAAAATAATTATTCCATTAAAAAAAAATAAAATGAGAACAAAGCCCGTTACTCAAAATTAAGAAATTTTAAATTTAATTATTATCGATAAATTTTTTTATATTTTATGACCTTTTTCTTATGTACCTTGTAATCACATGCACCGTTGATCTTAGCGGTAGCTGTGGACTTACAAGTTGAATAATTGCTCACACGTTTCCTCTGAGAAGGTTCATAAATGGCAGGTCCATGGGGTCTACCCTTCACGGGCAGATCATTTCGCCAAAAAGCCAGATATATATCCCGCGACCTGTCGATGCAAGTCGAATTCATATTCGTTGACCGAATTTAGCTCGACTGCCTTACTTGGATCGGTCTCTGCACTACAAGCCTGGTATTAATATTGCATATGGACCTTGTGAGTGCTGTCATTATCACCCCCAACAACCAACCCATGTTTGCCCACCACCAAAACTGCAGTGTCCGGAGAGAATTCCACGTTGCCTGTTTTCCACTGTCTGAGGAAACACAATCACTTTTGTTGGTTTAGCAGAAACAGGTACCAAACGGTGTGCTGGGCATTCTTCAAGAGTTGGGCAAGTCTTTTTTTTTAGCAGTGTTAGAAGATAAAAAGCCGATCGGAAGGCCGGAATCGATAAATATGATATGGCTTTTACAATATCTCATGAAATAAGCTTGATTCAGATCAACACAAGTGTCATGCTTAAAAGGAACAAAAGGAGAACCCCTCAGTGCGTCGAAGCAGATCAAAGTTCGCTGCAAAGAGTGTCCTCTTCGACTGGTTCTCTTCAGCTGGCAGACTGCTCGCTGTTTGAAACAGAACCGAAGGCAGTCCTTTGAAGAACTCCGGTGGGAGACGACCCAAGCGGTGAACTCGAGCTGCTTTCCCAGCCCTCTGTCATGAGGTTGAGAAACGAAGAGTTCTTGCATTCTGTGGAACTGCTGCTGTTATTAGCACTGTGTAGGACTTCGCCGAGGGGTCCTCCGATCGATGCCTCCAAGGATGTGGGCATCCAGCTCATGGTCTGCCTGGCAACCTGTTCGCTGTAGACTGTTCCTCCTCCGAACCCCAAGTTCATCGTAACCTTGCCATCGTGGGGAGCCACTGGTGCCGAGATTGATGAGTGGATCATCCCCGATGACTGAACGTTCGTCCCAGGCCAGTTGTTCATGAACTGGCATAAATGGTCGGATCCAGGTACCCTATCCGTTAGGTCTTTCAGAGTCCCCAGATTCTGGCAGCTGTTCGAGAAGGATGATGTCCTGTGCGAAGAGTCGGTCTTAGACTTGAGCTCGGTGATTCCAGATATTAAGGAGAAGCTCGACGATGGGTTCTGAATCTTCTCGATCGCGTCCTCTTTGTTCATAAAGAGACTGCCCACATGGTACAAAAATGCCTGTTAAATTCAGCACAGAAGTACTAAATGGAAATCAACAAATTGACGAACAGCATATTAATTCTGTGAGAAACTGCAAGTCTCTGAACATAAAGCAAAGAAGGGATGCTGACATCCATTACATATAATTATCTGCAATCTATTTTGCTTTGACAATTTATCAATGCGGTCTGCACTTTACTTCACAGACAGTGTTTGGCTACAAAGTTCACTTGTCATTTAATACTACATGGGTTAAGATTTTATAGTACAGTTGGTTAAGTCTTTGTATCGAAAACTCGTTATATTTTCAGATTACTTACCAACTTTACATTATTTCAAACACTAAAGCTCTCAGGCTCCAACCTGTTTTCCAAGAAAATTTCACCTTCATTCAATCGTTACTTGTAATTTTAAGATTTCCCGTAATCTAAGAAACGAGCGCTCCCTTGTGACAAATAAAAAACCTTTTTCAAAAGTTGAAGCCACATGCACTTGAAAACCTCAGCATCCATCACGTTCTAAAGTACCTTTTCAAAGAGGAATCTGCAGACAGACTAAGAACTCCTGATTGAGAGTGGTGTAAGCTAGTCAGTGGCAGGCCCTGTTTATTAGCTGCAGCAGTGGTGGGTGTGGTGGTGGCGGCACAAGCAGTGCCAGTGTATCCACCAGAGACAGGATGGCCCGAATTTGGGCCTTCCACAGGCTTTCTTGAACGAAGGCGGCCCCGGTTCAAGTGGCGCTCGCAGTACTTCTGGTCGGCTACCGCATCTCTCGAGCACCGCCATTTCTTCCCGTCTGTCCTCCGGCACCTTCCCGGCTCTGGGTCTGTGCTGCTCGAGAACCCTAGCTGGAAACCTCCCCATCCCACTGCACCACAACGCACGCATGCATTTCTTTTAATATAAGCAAACAAAAAGAGCAACTTTTTATCCTTGCCCAAATGCCCATATACGGAATCTCTCCCTTAAGAAGGATGAAAATGAGGGACTTACATGGAGTGGGTTGCATAAATCCGGTGGCGGGGTAGCAGAACCCGGCAGATTCGAAAGCTTTTCTGATGGGGATGAGCAGATCAGAAGGAACGGGAACATTAGCATTAATGTACTTGTAGATCAGGGCTTGATGCTCCAGCTCCATCCGCTGCGATGGAGTGAACGGCCCTCTTCCCCCTCCTAGCACCATTCCCTGCATATTCCCACCATTCAGCCCCCCCGAGCTCAACCCTGCAATCAGATTAAGGATAGATTTTTCGTTCAACCTGAGCAGAGAAGACAAGAATCCAGAACTTACAAAAGAAAAAAAAAAAACCTATTTTTAGCGGAAGAAAGGGACTACAAAGGATCTGGTTTACGCACAGCAGAGAAAGGGCAATACGGTTTACATTCTAAGTGGTTGGTTGCATTTATGGGGATGGAGCAGTGATAAAGCTCTGTTTGGTTGAGTATAGGAAGAAAGAGGGAATCTTGAGGAGAAGGGTTCCTGTGATTTAAAAGAAATGGGCCAATCCTCTCCTTGTTTTAACAGTCTTAATTCAATTCCTTTCCAATATTTGCTCCCTCTTCCTCTTCCTTTCTTCTTTTGTGCCAACCGGTTCCCGGCTTTCATGGGTCTCCCCCATGGGACCTATCCACCAAATCGGCGACGCCATTTGACATAGAAAGAGTTTTCGAGCTGTGGGGGAAAATTTTTCCAACTTTTCCTCACTTGACAAGACACAAAGGAAAGGGAAGGGGAAGAAGACCCCTCGTGGATTTTCACGCAAAGTCCCCTCAAAAAAATTTTTTCATTAAAAAACAAAAAAAAAAACACAAAACGTTAGAGCATTAGCAACAGGAAAACATGTTTTTGCTTCCCACTGAAAGAGCATATTTGTGTCTTTATTTTCCCTGTTTCCGAAACTGAATCCCGCGGACAGTGTCTACGTCGACGGTTGTTTTCCGAGAAAGCTCTCACTTTCACTTCCATTACAGGACTCTGGCACCAACATTCGTACCTGCATTGTTACTGTAAGCAGAAGCCGCGTAGCCAAAACAAGGCAGTGCAGGGGACTGAGACTCTGATCTGTGGAGAAGAGACGAAGGGGTGGAGAAGCAGAGCATGTGCTGACTTTGCTGGGCATCTGAGAAGAAACTGTCGCTGCTGCTCCTCTGTGGCAACAGCAGCGCCGCCGCCTCCCCCGCCGCCTTGGGAGCAGAGAGAGAGAAGCTGTCGCCACTCAGTCTGGCTACTTTTGCCAAACCCTTGCTGGTGGTGGTGCTGTCAAGGACCCTCCACCCATCAGCATCCTCAGAGTAAGGCCTGCCGAGCTGCTTGAAGAACCCGGATCCGTACAGCTTCTGCTTGGCGTCAAGATCTGAACCAACCAGCCCGTCTAAGCCCACTGCAGCCCCTAAGTCCATGTGGGAATGGAAGAAGAAGAAGAAGAAGAGAAGAAGGAGGAGAGACTCAAAAAGGGAGCTCAGTGATGAAGCATTTGTGGGTCAGTTTGAGAGGAGACTGCTGCAGGAGGAGGAGCGGTGGGAGGGAGCAACAAAGATTTCATCTTTTTAAGAATGAAGAGGAGAGAGAAGGCACTGTCATATCGGTTTGAGCTGTGCCTGTGTGGGAGGCTTCAAACAGAAACGGAAGAGCAAGGATGTTGTGTCTCTGCTCTGGGTTCTGTTTGGGGGAAGAAGAAGAGGAAAAAGGTTTGTGTTCTTAGCAAAGGTGAAATAATTGGGAGGAGAGAGCTCGGGCGAGAGAGAAGATACTAAACCGTTCTACCCTCTTAGACGGATGTTATGGAAAAAATTTTAATCGAGTAAAAGTCATGAACGACCTGGTAAATTTAGTTAACAAATGTTTGAGATATAAGTAAATATAATTAAAAATAAATATTTTAAATAAATATAAATTAGTGATGTGATAATTAATAATAACGTGTTAAATATTCATTAGTAAAGTTTATAAATAATGTATTGAACTGAGTTCATATAAAAATCTCTTGTATGTTATGAGAGTTTTTTTCTCTCCAATAATTACATTAGATCTGAACTAAAATTAATCAGGATTTATTATTATAAAATACGCTCGAATTTACAAGCACTGAACAATTTTTGGATGGTACTCAATTCAAAATTTATTTTATAATTTGTTAGTGTGTGATTTAATTATCAATGCTCGCCTCACATACAATGTGTTTATAATTAACGCGCACTCTAAAAAATTGCCTCAACCTCTCGTAATTGATTTCGAGTTAAGTATTTTTTTCGTACTCAGGTGAGGAGGAACAGAATGATTGCAAGACGAGTTTCTTCCTCCATTCCCGATATAATTATAATCCATAAATTTTTCTAAATGGTATCATAACAAGATATTGTGTGGTCTTACACCGCGCCAACCTGAGTATGGAACTTATGGTCAGGAAAACGCGAATACAAACGAGCATATTCCTGACTCATGGTAGAAACCTAAGCATACAACTCGTGATTAGCAATAATCGAGTATGGAAGATAAAGTCTGACTCATATAAGTTATTAACATGGAGACAAAAACAACTGAGTACAAACGAAAAATGTTCAGTTCGATATTAACTACCGAGGGCGAATACTTAAGCTACTTTATCCATGCTGCTATGCAAAGGCTAGTGTTGAAAATTGAATCACATATCTAAAAGATAATAAAAAGAAATATGGTTTAGAAGAAGAGTCGGGTGCCACCAACTGAAAGTTTGAGTTTTTATATAGATATGAACCCGACCTCTTATAAGTTCGGTAAATTTTTACTTAATATCAGAAATGGGGTACTATGTGAGCTCAAGTATAGAAGAGTAATATCGGAAAATTTGGTCCACTGATAAGAATTGAATCCAGTATTTTTAATTAGAGGCAGAGATGGAACCATTAGACCAAATCGAGATTTTATGCTTTTAAAAATAAGACTAGAGGTGTGGGAAGGGAGGAGGAGGTTTTAGGGGTTCCTTGCACAGGCCGCTAAGGGTTTCTTTCTTTGACCCAAAGAAATTAAAAATATCTGTTTATTATGAAAAATTAAATTATTTATTTATTTATTTGAAAATTGAAAATTAAGAAAGAGGGAGTGGTGGCCTGCATGAACCGCTTGACGGCATTGACACGTGACATCCGCCTCCATATTCTTCCTGCCTCACGTGGCCTACGTTACCCACAAAACACACACACACACTCCCCATCGTAGGAATCTAATCTCCCCTCCCTCGACATTTTCTAAGGTAGGATGTATCATAGTCTCATATATATATATATATATATATATTTGAGACCATCTATTAATTAATAATCATCCATTAAGATAGTTCATGCATTCTAATCTTAAGTAAATTCTTAAATTCGAGTCTTATAAATAAAGAAAAATTATTATTGAAAATTTTATTTTTTAATGAATAGACTCTAATCGAATTTAAATTAGTTAAAAACTCATTAAATTTTTTGACATTGAATTCGTGCATAGAAAAATACATTAGACTATCTATTGACTGGTATGAATCCATTCTGATAGTTTGATACCTGTCAGATTTAAGTACTGTAAGTAGAAAAAATTCACGTTCAAAAAGCCATGGAACAGCCATGTTCCATAGTGGACCGATCGAGCTCAGATCTGAATCAGTCCGGACTCGCTGTCGAATTTTTGAACAGTGGATCCCGCACGGAAAAATACGTTAAGACTGTCTAAGAGAAAAGGTGTAGATCAAATAGCAATATTGAATCTCATAATATCCGAGGGTGTAGATCTAAGAGGAAAGGTAGAACATACGGTTACTCTCTTCTCTTTCCCTCTCTCTCTCAATTTATGGTACGACCGTATCGCTTTAAGGATTACATATAACTTATCACTGGACATATTCGTAAATTTCTATTAACTCTGTCTGTATGAACACCCGATGCTAGAAGTACATATAAACAATAAAAAGAATACGACGACGTGCACTAGATCACTCCGAGAGGGTACCGTGCCATTGGCTACTAAATGTGAATGAAAAATGGAGTCTAGGGTTATGCTTCGAGTGTGCACGTACCCTCTGAGTATAACTTGCACCGGTGGAGAGATCAGGCCAAGAGTTATTCCACAAGCCAAGGGAATATTAGGGCAGCAAAAAGAAAGAGAGAATATGATTTTAGTGAAAGATGATTTGATATAGTTAGTATCGCTCTTGTCATGTGATCCAGAAGTTCTGGTTTCGACCTCACCTGTGAAACTTTCTATACCTATGTTACCCCATATTCCTGCTATCACTTCTAGGTCCATGTCTCCATTGACTGAGAAAGTCTCCTTTACAACAATTACCCGGCTAATGTGGTATTTTTATAGAAGACAGATGACAGCTTATGATCGAGTAGACTTTTATAGTCAATGTCATAAAGTACCAATACTTTTTTCTAAGAAGAAATATCAACGCAGCACGTGTGTGTGGTGTGAGAAAGTCTTCAATGGAGCGGTCATACTATGTAAGTGATGCTAACGTAGTATATCCGTCAAATTAGGATTCACCATTAATATATATATATTTTTTACCATTTATATATTTTTCATTTTGCAGTTCACTATTTATTAAAGTTTTTTAATATTTTATTATTATTTATATATATTTTTTCCTTTTAAAGTTTACTATTTATTAGTATTTTCATATTTTTGAAGATTTTTTAGAATTTAATAACTATAATTACATAATTATATATTACTTGTCAAGTTTTAATCACATCAACATTATTTATACTAAAAACTTTCTCGCTCCGTACAACTGACTCTTTGATCCCTCATTTGGGATTAATATATCCTTAGTCTGAATTTCACTGACATAATTTCCCGTCCATCTTTATTTATCTTTTTTTACATTTTTTTTTTAATGTTTAACAATCCTATTCATAATCGAACAAAAAAGGAGAGAAAGGAGAGGTGGAAGTTTGTCCTCAATTGCATCCCTGTTCCCCTTATCAAAAATCCAAAATTAGTACGGAAAATAAGTCTTAGTGTAGTTAAAATTAAGAGATTTTGAATTTAATTATTATTCACGAGACTTATTATATTTTTTTATTTTCTCTTATTTTTATCTCATCCTAAGTTTACGTCTCCCCTTTATACACTGTAAAAATTAAAAATTTATTAAAATCTTGGATTTATAATATTATCAGAATTGATGACCTCCTAAAGAACCGCGAGTCAAATAAATCCTGATATTTTGAGCAGTAAATTAGAATATTAATTATGGGAAAAATATAAATTTGTCCGACCAAAAAATAGGTGAAATAATGAGCTTCCGAGGATAAAAGGTTCCACACGTTTCTTAGTAATTTCTTCAAAATTGAAAAAAAACGAAAAGTATACACGTCGGAGTAAATTGACAAGATGTAAGGGATCCGTGAAACGACATCGATAAAGCAAAATCCCACAGCCTCAAGCAACTGCCTGTCCACTCAGCCGGGCCGCCTATTGGGAACCTTGGAGGTTTGACCTTTTGGACCTACTTCATGTCAGCCCTTTTGTTATTTTTATTTTTTTAATTTTTACTGTACAATATTTTCAGATCATGAAGCAATACGCGATCGGACTGAAATTTTTTTAAAAAATTTTTGTTAATTTTTTCAATTTAAAAATTGATTTTAAAATCATCTATTTAGAGATTTAGTAAGAAAATTACTAAACCGTCATCAGTTTGCTGCTGTCAAGACATTTATTTTGCATGCACCAATCACCTCCCCAGCTTCAATAATTGAATAAAAGAGACTCTTTATCTCCACTCATTGTGATTATACTGAAAAGCTTCGACGACCGTGTACGTTTTTCTCCATTTACCACTTTAATTTAATTATTTATAATAAATAATTTAAAATATAAAAGAATATAACCACTCATAATTATTTTTTCTAACTTATTGTTAAATAGTTTGGTGGTTGCATTATAGAACTTTTCTTATATATTAATTAAGCGATAGTCGACGGAAAGAGAATATTTATAAAAATTAGAATCATCCGTCAGCCAAAATTATAAGATGTTCAGTTCAATTCTCAACTGTTAAGATACGGAGAGATCCGTGCAAGCCTCGTGTCGGTCGTCTCGAGATAGTCGGTGTGCATGGAGTTCTCTCCCCCCCTTTACAGAAGTTAATATTCGAACGGTAAATCGAGAGAGGAAGGAGAGAGACCGGTCGAGTCTTGCTGCGCACTCTGTAAAATCAATTTTTCTTGAAAAAAGGATGAATTGGAGGAGACAACGGTTGGGGAATGATATTAAATTTCTACCTAGGTATACAAGAGTCTCGAGTCTACTTCCACTCAGAAGTTTGAGTACCACTCAAAGGTGACGGTACTCAATTCTCATTATAAACCCAAGCTTCTTTTTTAATCTAGTCGATGTGGAATTCTAATCTCAACATACACCCTCACGTGAGGATGTATTCACACTTAACGAGTGTCATTAAACACCCGCCCTCAACAACCGACCTTGAGCTAGGTATTTTTTTCTTCCGGTCTCGAGCAAGGGGGGAGAAACTACCACGAGTCGGACTCTTTTCGAACTCGATAAACTGACCACGAGCCGGGCATTTTTCTTCCAGTCTCCGGCTTAACGGGCCACGAGTTCCACACTCGCGCATGGCGTGGTGCGAGTCCAGGATCGACCCGCTCTGATACCATATTAAATTTCTACCTGAGTCTACAAGATTCTCGAGCCCGTTTCCACTCAAAAACCTAAACTTATAGGTAGTGGTACTCAAATCTCTTATAAATTCAAGTTTCTTTCTTAATCTAATCGATGTGAGATTCTAATCTCAACAAAGGAGAGGGGGTGGATTCAGGCTATTATTGTCCTCCTTTAACAAGTTTTTTGGATCCAGATAGGGGACATCACATGAAAATACATTAAAAATAAATAAATGAAATCAGAGCAATATCTCACCATATCAGCTTAGATTCCCACACAATCACCGTTCAATGTAAATCTTATCTTGTGTCCATATTGAAATTTTGTAAAATAAAAAATTCATTATTTAAAAAATTTAATCACTTAATAAACTGCCCTTATTTAAATATAAATTAGACAATATTTATTAATTTTTAAATGTGAAGCAACGCTTACTGCAAAAAATATGTGTATATTACTTTGGTAGGATTATTGGAAATTTATTTATTATTAGACGCGCAATATTTTGAGGAGAATTTAATGGTTTTTAATTTTCTGTCAAACATCAAAAAATAATTGCCCCTATAGGGAGACAGGTAAGGTCGGGTACCGTTTGATGTTGACGTGTCAAACGAGGCTCTCCTACTCCTTTGACCCTACCTTGCTTTTCTTTTTCCCGAGCGATAACGGATGTCCGCGGCCGGAAATAAAGATGAGAAATAAAGAAAAATATAATTTTTATGATAATAATTAAATTTAAAATATTTTAATTATAAATTAAAATTTTGTACTATTTTACTGAGATTATTTCATCAATGATTTTTCCATTTCCCTTTTAGTATTTATTTTTCTTCCTTTTTTTCCACTTTATCATTTTTTTTGTTCCCCTCGTTATTATATTTTATATATGAAGTACAAACCTTATCTTTCCTTGGCCAAAAAAAAAAAAAATCTTTTTTGCTATTCCAAGAACATGGAGGATGGCTTTGCATTTTCCAGGTTCGGATACAAGTGGGAAATGCACGGGAAGGAGGAGTAAAAACTCAGTGTATAATAACACAATAATTTCGTTGTGGAAATCACTATTCAGATCTTAACACGTGTAAAGTTGACTCTTTAAGACTATGATAACTTTACACATGTCAAGATTTTAAAGAGTTTTATACATCGAACTTATAGTATATTGCGCATTGAATATTTAGTCTAGGAAGAAGAGAAAAAAGGATACTAGTTTCGCTCACAAGAAGCATGCTCAGAACCTTTTAGTTTCGGGGGAATTCCCCTCTGATCTCTTCCCTAGTTGGTCTCGTGCCCGGACTCTATAGTTGATCGCATGCCCGACCCATCAACCGGTCACCGATCCTCAACGTTGTCCAGGGAGCCAATAGATGACTACGCCCGTCCCTTCAACCCCTCACGAGATCGGTTATTGGAAGCATCACCGTCTCGATAACAAAGCTGAACTTAACTTACTTACAAGACTACGGAGCCACGCCGCCCGGTCAGCCAAGACTGCGGACCGATCTATCGACCGGAACGAAGACCCAAGTGGGTCCGCTCGAGATGCCCCATCACTATGGATGATTGGAAAGCTGGGGCTGGCTGCCACCACCACCACCACCACACCACGGGCCGGATGCCGGACGGTATGGTTGTACTGTGGAGCGTTACCCAATCAGAAAAAGCACGACGCAAGCGTCCAAAATTGTGTGGCCGTCTCCCGGTTGCCGACAGAGCTCACCGTGGGCCCCGCGTTCCCCACCCCAACCCTTCTCCTTTACTTCTCTTCACCCTTCTTGTTTGTCTGGGTTCTTCGTGGGAGTCCCCTCCAATTACAGCTTGGGTCGCATTCACAACTTGACAGCCGGACCCACTCCAATTCCTTTGCCTGAGTAAATATTCCGGGCGGTGTCAAAATTTGATAGAGAATTATATAATAATCTTTCAATGAAGACAAAATTTAGCACATTCTACACTGACTTATTAATATAATACTGTCAGAATTATCGGTGTCCTTCAAGCCTAGACTAAAGGAGCATAGTTCCAAAAGATATGTAAGGAATTTGAACTCAGAACGTTAACTCACCAAATCGTATAAAAATAATTTTTAAATTATTAGACCATCAATTTTATCTATCGAAGTTGTATAATTACATTAAAGAGAATTGAACCGGTGCACTAGACCCGATATCCCAATGGGGAAAAAATTATTAACAGAGAATATGACAGGCTAGTGGTGTAGAGAGGTAAAGAGGGACAACATGCGTGAATCCATGGTCGTGATTCTCACTCGAGTAACCCTTTCTCTAGCTAGCTAGCTTAGCTAGACAGCTGACTTGTGTAGCTCATACGGGTACGTGCCAACGCATACTTTGGTCGGATGTTCGACGGTACGCCATGGGTGGTGGTACATTGCATTGGAAGTTCACAAAGTCAGAACTAAATAAATTTGGAATTGTATCCATCGTCAAGTAGCTCGATAATAGTTGGAGCAATCAACCTTTCCATTGTACCATTCGAAAACTACTACGTATCATAAGTGGTCCATTCGTATTTGGAGTTTTCGTGTCGTGCCCTCATTCTTACATAATAAATATCAGATAATAATCTACATGTAAAATTTTTACCGAATTTATAAGAGAATTTGATTCATATCTTAGGCGATGGTGCAAAATTCTTTTGATAAATTAGTGTTTCAACCTATCAATTATCAGGTGTGAGAGTCGTTTCTCAACGCTATCAAAGGTATCTCTCCCACGCACATGTATAAGCAAAAGAAATCCGAGTTTGAGAAGGAAGTCCGGTACGCTAACGTGTCGGATGTATTCTTTTACCTGACGAAGATCACAAGACCCTTGCGGCACGGGACAGGAGTTTAATGATCTGAAATTCAAACTGATTTAATGCACGATGAATTAAGGGCCCTCTCTAATGCATTTATATAACATGTACATTAAAGATAAATATAACATCGGTTTGACATCTATTTCCTTAAATAAGATCTTAAATTCGAGTACTGTAAATAAAAAATTCATATTAAGAGAATTTTACCATTTTATGACATGACCATGCTCGTACCCAAATCATTTAGGGTTCATTGTGCTTCTGAATACCATACAATTTACACCGAAGAAAAAAAAAACTAACTTTGTTTTTTGAAGGGCAAACATGGGGAGAAACCAAGACAGACTAAACATTGGATTACTATTACCTGGGGCTGTATCAGAATCGATTTAAATAAGGATATTCGAGACGTATTAAAATTAATTTTCTACTCAGATCAATTTTTATCGGCTCGGCTGTTGCTCATACTAATTGCTCGCATCATCCAGCAAGCATGGTGTATGTTTCGATATGGAAGCCTCAATTTATCGAGAGCTCGATCTGGGTGCCGTACGAGGGACCGTTTACAATTTCGAGATATCGAGATTCATGTTGCGCCTCAATTTCGACAAGACAGATTAATCACAACTTGCAGCTTCCATGTGATTTAAAATATAGGACAACTGGGCCAACGTTCATGGGAGCTAGCTCTGTCTGTATGTACTTATATATATATATATATATAGGCTTGTAACACTCCAATTGACCACTTGCACGCAGCAAAATCATACACAGGTCGTCGCGTGTCTAATTGTGCTATCGAGCACGTGGATGTCAAATATTAATATTCCCCCACTAGCTGACTTATATATATCTAACTATAATAGTTGGAATTAGATATAGATCCATCATGTGTATATATAAACACGAATTTAGAAATGCAGTTCAAAGAGTGAAATTGAAATTAAGAGTAAAAAAAGAGAGAGGGTATATGATAATTTTTAAATTTAACGTCGAAAAAATCGATAAAATTCATATAATAATTTACATTTTTTCCAAATTTAAAAAATTTAAAGGATGGGCGCACCACCAGCCCTTTTATATATATATATATATATATATATCTGTGTGTGTGACTGCAGACAAAAGCTCTACCAAAAAAAAAAAAGACTACAAACAAGAGGTATTTGAAGTTTCAATTCAACTTACAGAAATATATTTTTTTCGATATGCAAATTAGATATATAAGTTTAAAAGGATAGAATGAATAAAAGGAGTACGAGAAGTCCCACCAATTATATTGAATACATGATTTCTAGGTTATGGAATGCGAATAACATAAACTGTATAAAGTGTGTGTATATATGTATATATAACAGTTAATGCAATAAGCTGAGAAGGCTTTTTGAGTTTCAATGGAGTTAAAGAAAGAGATGTACGACAATTCCAAACTCTCGGTGAAAATCCAATCAATGGTTTCCTTATTTCATCTCGAGAACTATGCTGTTAATGTAGCAAACCCGTTTTCCTAATAAGATGAGATAGGCCTTGCCACGTAGAGGTCAAGACCAAGCAACGTTGTACGATGGAAACTTCATGTGTACGTTGCTCTTTTTTCAAAGTGAAAAATCCACGGTGACACTGTCTCTCGTGTCCTGCGATAATGTTCTCGTTCCCACGGAGACCAACAAGTGAAGACCGACGAAGAACCTCGACTGATTACGAGAATGTAATCTCCAACGCACCAGCCCCAAGTGGCAAGAACCGTACGGATGTTCTCTGCCAGCAAACTTCAGCCAACAGTGCCCACTAACCGGAGCCATGGATGGAATTTATCTTCGGATGCTCGCTCTGGAAATTCTTCTTAAAAGGGTCCTATTCATGCACCTCTTTAAACTCATCTCTCTCCCTTATCGCTTCCTAAACCTACGAGTTTTCTCTGTGATCGAGGAGCAGTTGTGAGTTCCGTTCCTCTTATGCCTGGCAAGATAGCTGGGAGACTTTTAAATGAACCTAATTGATTATAAATCGTTAGAAAATAGCACCGGTACTTTATCGTTCTTGTATTCTGATAGTTTTTTTTATAATAAACGAAGAAATCAAAGCTGGCGCATGAAAAAATAAACCCTTTTAGGACCAAAGCCCAAGAGCCTTGTCTACTTATACATTGTTTCCTTCTTTTTTTTCCCCAATTCATTTATTTACATTATTAATCTATCATGTGTGTTGGGATTTTTTTTTCGATGTATACCAATGCATATGAGAAGTCTGTATTATGATTAATGCAGGTTCAAATCAGAGTAGATCACTAAAAAAGTAAAATTTTATTAGTCATAAAATTTATATTCGAAGTCCCATCTAAGAATGAACCGATCTCGGAATTTGGGTTGCACTCATGACATCCATTGGGAAATTGGCCCGAGACACTAAGAAAATTATTTATATATGAGAGTTATCTCTCGATAAAGAGGCTCTTTGTACATCGAGAAGTAAGCTCTGGGTATTATGTTGATGTTTCTTTTTTGGCAACGAGAAGATGACAAAGATTAGTATTTCGAGATTGGCAAACCCAACAAAAGATTCATATATTATATGCAATAATATTAAAAAACATTCAATATTATGTATAATAATTCCCTCCAAGAAAGCAAAGTCTTACATTGAACCAACGTGACAGTACTTATATTGTATCACAAACTGATAAAATTTAATTATTTTTAGAGTTTTATAAAAAAAAAATTGAAATGGTTGAATCTTATTAATTCATGAAATTATGTAAGAACTGTTATGTGATATAGTTATTATACAGAAAGCTGTCACTCGTCCTAGAGATGCTTCTTTTGCATCATCATCCTATCACCAGGGAGCCATCTAAGTTGGAGGCCCCCCCGTTGCCACCATGAAAGATTCTTACCGAGTACGGGACTTTGAGATAACCCAAACATATATGATTGTACATTACTTGTAATTACAATTAAGCTGCATTCGGAAAGAATCAATCACCAGTTATAAAGGGTGATAATGAGCCCTCGTGACAGATGAACAACTCCTTTTCCAGGTAGAAATTTCAATCGATATGTTCATTTCTCAGAAATTCGATCATAACTGTGTCTTTTACCGGACCTGCGCCTTATATGATCTATCTATATCTGAGACAGTCTCTTGGCTCGTAAGTCCTAATACAAACATTAAAATTCCAACTCTTCTAGAGACGTATTTAATTCATCAAAGGGGTCAATTTTGGCGAATGAAGACCTTCTTCACCCTTCTCCACCTAAGCTGCAAAGGATAGGCAAAAGCCAATCCAAGGTAACAACAAAGTTTTATAGGGTCTTTCTAATTCAGGTGCAGACAGTTCACATCATAAAAAAAAAAAGGAAAATCTATTTCGGAGTGTCTCTCTTCGAGAAAGTGTTCAGATCGTTGCACCGTTCGTACATGTTAGATTGAGTTTTTTTTTTTTTTTGCTAGAATGGAGAAATTATTGGTAGAATGGTCAAACTAGGAATTTGAGGTGGTGCCCTACATATCAATGGTCGCTCATTAGGTCATCAACCACATGACATGGACGTATACGTTATGTACGTATCTATGCATATTCCCCTTATTTTGTTTATTGCCCATCCCTCGTCCAAGATGACTCATTCAAAGTTTACAATCACATGCAAACGAATTAAATAACAAGAAAGAAAAAGGGGGACTTGATTATATAAATGTCAAATGTGGATTCTCGTGTTCACATATTCTCTCGAATTAAATACCCAAAAAAAATGTCGACAGCTTGCAAAAATCACATTTTTGGTAGCCTCTCGCTATTATCCATGCATCTCCAATTGTGATATTAAGAATTTTAACGGAACATGACTAATTCGGATTCGGGTCGAGTGTGATAACTGTATTAGTTCTTAGCCTCCGAGATATGTATTTTAATTATACATTGAAAACACGATCCCACGTTCCAGACACGGAGAGAAAATCCACCACCATCTATAAGTTAAACTTAACTTTCAAGTCGGACATGGTCAGTAGTAGAAATTTAACATGGGTTCGGAACAAGTCATCCAATGAATTCGCATCTCGCAAGGTCCGAGTACGGAGTAGAAATTCTGTGTCAACAGGGGCTGATGACTCGGTTCCTACAGCAGTAATTGGATCGATATCCATCGGAGAGTGGGCGGGGCTTTGGCTTTTCCAACTGGGTTTCGGGCTTTGAACATATATGCTTAGGATTTCCACGGGCCATTTGTGAAGCTCGAACTCGCTGGCCTGTCCGACCAAAAGGTTAATCCGGAGGTAGAGTATTATGTGGGCCAGTGCTCTTGGTTTTTATGTCGAGGTCTGTACCACTTGTTCAAGTCTCACTGTACCTTTCATTAAGTAAGTTTTCATGTTCAAATTCTGTAGACGGAAAACATCTATGTTTTACTAGCAATTACAGTGATTTAGTGGTCTAAAACTCGGTTCTATATGATCTGGTGAAACAAAATTGCTAGAAGGGGCTTTGAACAGAAAAAATCTTAGATAGTTCTACCTCATAATGACGTGGTGAGGTAGAGTTAATCAAAATACTTTAATCAATATTAATTATGGTAATTGCTCGGGTGATTAGCACTCATTTACTCGCTTGCCACTTTTTGATTGGTATTTCCTCACGCACGTGGTGAGGTGGGATAACCTAGGAATTTCTCATTTGAACATAAGTGTTGGGGGATGCCAGCTCCATTGACTGTACTAATCGTTTGTTAGTGTTGCATTGTGTCGACGGACCAATATTAATACCAGTTATTCAGTCTAATTGATATATTCGTAATTGAATACAAAAGTTATGATATTACATCAGGGGAGTGACTTGATCACCGCTACCGCTGCTCTGCATTTAATCCATCAAAAAAGAAAATAATCTATATCGGGCTAAAACCTTGGTTATACATGATTGATTGGGCTTCTAGATACGATATTTTACCATAAATGTAGTTTGTATCTAAGGAAAACTTAGGACCGTGGTTGGACCATTTTAATTAGATGAGGAAAATAGTTATAAATATGTAATTTTTTTTAAAAAATTAAATAGTTTGAATTATGTGTAAAACAGTCTAGAGACCAGACCCCATGAGCATCCAAAACGATGAATTATCGAAAGCAAAGAAATAAAAGACCCGGACAGAACAGACAGAACCGCAGAGACAACAAGAGACATCAGAGGAAAATGCTTGTGCTAGGCCAAGCTCCCTCCGGCGGGGCTCTACTGTCCACAAGATGCTGTTCCCCCCTCACTTCCGCCACCCCGAGCCCTCCCCTCTTCTCCAGACGCCGGCCAAGGTTCGTCTCCGGTAGAGGCGGAGCAGAAGGCCCTTCTTCGAGCAGCACTTTCGTCCTCACCCTCGCCAAAGCCGACGACGCCGTCGATTCCTCCGCCCCAGCGGCCAGACAGCCCGCTTCCTCCTCACCTCCTTCTCTTTCCTTCGACGGCAGCGGGCCGGAGCTCGTGGGTCAGGAAAGCGTCCCCCTGGAGGGCGTCATCCAGTTCGAGAAGCCTCGAGCCTCTTCTGTTGTAGACAAATGGGGGTAAGCTCGAGCATCGAGGATTCGAATAGTTTCTTAGTTTTGGTTGTTTCAAACGAAGCTCAGTTTTTTCTCCCTCGATTTATATTAGTCGGATTGCGTTGCTTGCGGGTGGAGATGTGCTTGCCCTTCTTCTGTTCGCGGCTATTGGGAGATTCAGCCATGGCTTCCCTGTTTTCGATATTGAAACGTTACGAACAGCTGATCCTTTTATTGCTGGTAATGTCCAACTGTCCTTCCTCGGATTGCTGACTCATCCATTCAGTTTATGTGTCAATGAATGAACTTTTGTTACAGACCATGCTTCTGCCCCTTCTTTCCCCTCTTTTTTCGATGAATTGAACCATCCATTCGTGCGGTTGCTCCAGTTAGATGTTGTCTTCTGTTGTATTTACAATTAAGTGTGGTTAGCTATTCTAGTTGTAATGTATAATGGGCGGGAGAGCTGTGAAGTTGAAAGTTCAATTTTCATGAAAATGGCAAGTAGATGAAACAAAAACATTCCTTTAATGGACTTATGCCGTGGCATTCAAGGAAGATAAGAGTTGATTAGTTGAAAGTTGCATCCCAAGGTGAAAACTTTGTTCTCTTTTAGCTGCTTTTTAAAGATCTTGGGTAAGCATGCTTCTGATTGGATCCCCTTTCCAATACTCTAGCTTATTTTAAAGATTTTGTTCTGGATAGGGTGGTTTTTGGGTGCATACTTCTTGGGTGGCTACTCTGAGGATGGTCGTGGCATGAATGGGCTGTCCAAGGGAGTTCTTTCAGTCACCAAATCCTGGGCTGCAGGAATTCCAGTGAGTTGCTCACATTCTTCGTCTTAATCTGTCAAATTTGACTTGCAAACATATGATTCATGCTCAAAGATGCTCTTTCTACAGGTGCAAGATAGAGGTGATCATACAAGCATGCTGATAAAAAGTATTAGCAGTCATTTGTCATGTCTGGAAGTAGAAGTACTATTTACATCTGATGGAGTGCATATCTTTTCATTCGATGTTATAGCACTCTCAGCCTGTTGTCAAATTTCGAGCCGTGCTTTTTAAGCCACAGAATTACCCATTGTAGGGTGGCTGCAGCATTACTTTTCCTTTCAAGTCCCAAATAATTTTAGAACCCAAATCATAGCATGCCATTGTTGAGTTCCTCCTTTTCTCATTAGTCAGATCTTCCTTTATCTAAATACTTGATTCTAGTCCTGTAGTTGCTCCTTGATGCGATCTTATATCCATTAGGATATCATTGAATTGTGATGTAATATCTCCAACAAGGTCTGTTACTCCTGCTGTGCATTTCTTGCCTGGGTTTCAATTATACCCAAACATCTCTTCACTTTCCTAATTGTTGTCTTGTGTCCATCTGATCTGGTGCATTTATTATAGTCCGTTCCACAATCGGCTGTTCTGCTTATAAATCCTCTCGGGGCGTGACAAAGGACGCACCATCTGATGGTTTTAGCCTTTCTTGACAGCTTGGTATAACGATAAGGGCTGTGCTTTCGGGCCACATCCCTCCTTACCCTTTCATGTTCGTGACAATGGGAAGCACTGCTGTTCTGCTTATCGGCTGGAGAGCATTGTTATATAGCGTCCTCCCCAGTGACCAGAGCAAAAAGAACGATGTATACCGGCGAGGCAGCCCATTTGAACTCTTTGAGGTACGTTTTCTTTTCAGTGAGCGTGCAACAGCCTCACCTATAACGCTGACTAAATCTCACCTCAAGTCAAGCCACTTGAATTGGACAGTTGAAGATCGTCGTAGTAATAATTTTTTTTCCTGATGCGATTCTTTTGCATCTATCTGTTGCAGTTGCTCACGTCCTTAGTACGGAGATGGTAACTTTTGGCATCTCGGACTTGCTTGTGAGAAGAATCTTTTGTTCTTTGCCGCGTCTGTTGCATTCCTCGTATGCAATTGTCTACATCCTTTTCCTCAGAAAGAAGAGTACCTCTATACTTGTAATGTCTCTGTCACAGTTTTGAAGGCTAATAAGTTAATGAATCTGGCTGTCATCCCCAGAAATTCGGTGCTTCCAGTGGTTCTTTGGACGTGTCATCCTTAATTTCATGAAATACACTGTTCAAACGATTAAAAAAAGCAAAGTGCTTCTAATGCCTCAACATCTACAGCTTCTCCCTCCTTTTTCCCTTTTTAACTTCAACCCAAGACTCAAGAGTTCTAGGTTTGATTTTATTACGTTCTCTCTCCTATTCACTTTTAAATGATGAGCTTTTTGATGTAGTCATTGAAAAAGACTATTCACATGATACCCGGACCGGCTAAGATATTTGAAAGAGAATGATAAATGCTCGGACGGTTAACTTTAGTTCATTTATTTATTATGATTTGATCGATACTTCCTGACCGATGAGAACACACCTAAGGCTAAGGCTAAGAATTTAGATCTATGATGTGGTTTCCTAAGCATGGAGAAGACCTATGTTGGGATGGTCATTTTTGACCCGATCCATGGCCCGACCCAAGCCCAACACACAGAGGCCACATTTGAGCCTATAGTTAATGGGCCACCTTACCAGGCCGGGCTGGGCCAGCTTGATGATTTAACGGGCATTCTCGTGCCGGCTAAAGTTGGGCTGGGTCCGGCGCCTTGATAGTGATAATCCGAAAAAATTTAATTAAATATTATGAAAAATTATCTAAAAATGGTTTGAAAAATAAATTATCCTGCTAATGGGCCGGCCAAATCTGGGACCAAATCTCGGCCCGGGCCCGGCTCGATAAGTCTTTGCCAGTTTGAATTGCCACCTTACCAACTTTGAAAAAAAAAACAATATTTCAAGTAAGAATGGACAACAAAATACATCCAAAAGGATATATTTCGTTTTTTCACCCCCGAAAAGTACAGGAAATGTCGAAGTCACGTGGGAAAAAATTACTTTATCCCATGAAAATAATTACTGAGGGAGTTTGGTTCAAGTATTGTTCGATTACAGTATAAAGTAGACTTACAAGGAAAGTTACAATTTTACATGGAACGTAATTGGTATTGTAAAATTGTTGTGTTTGGTAAATGTTATCTGTATTATTATGTGCAAACGTTTAGAAAGTTTGGTATCCTTTTCGTTTTTCATATTTGTCTTTAATCTAATTTATATATTAAAATATATTATATGCATATACCTCATAAAATCCTTCAAATCAAGGGTAAAATTGTAATTTTAGATATTTTCCTCACTATATATCTACGATCCTAACATCAAAAATCATTCGTTAACTGTTCAGATTCTCCATTTTCATTACATGTCTATAATTTTAGCGGCAAATATCTGTTATATTTTTCGAATGAATGATTTGAAATTGTAAATTTGAAAAATGTAAAATTGACATAATATATCAAGGAAAACTAAAAATGCTTTATTTAATGCTATAAGTTAATAAATTTCAAATGAATTAAATTGTATTTACATCCATCTCTAGTATTTTATATGAAAAGTAGATGAAATAATAATATAATATTCTTTCATATTACAAAAATACCCTTTCTCACCTTTTTTTTCTCGACCTTCACTCTCCTGCTAGCCGCCGCTGAGTCTCTCTCTCTCTCTCGGTCTATCTTATAATTTTAAATAGATATGCAGGTGGACCCAGTGTAACGTAGGAATGGAACTCAAAAATGTTGTAAAAGCTGTACGAGCAAACCCTCGTAGCCCGGTAAAATTAAATTGAGCTCAACTTTGCAACCGAGTGGTATAAACTGGGATATAAACTTGTCATTGTCCATGTGAAGTTTTTACTTTACATCAATTCAAACACGTCCTAAATGCTCGGTCTACGATCTTTTTGCTCATGTTGAGCAACGTGTTTCACCATAAAAGGGTTCTTGAGTACTGTCGGTGATTCTTATTTAACTGGAAGATTTCGAATTCGAGTTTTGTCAATTTTTACTCGATATTTTTACTGATGAGAGAAAGAGAAGGATAAAGTGTGTGCTATTTGTAAGTGCTTCCAAGACAAAATTGAGAGAAATAAAGAAAAGGAAAATGCAAAAAATTAATATGAGACATATGTCTCTCTTGACAAATAGACTTTTAATAAATAATTATAAGAATGACTTCTAAATAAGAAAAGGATAAGGGGAAGTGAGCTAGTACAATGACTATAACTATAATTTAAATTTATAAATATTCTTTAATATTGTTTTTTTAATTATATAATTTTAGTTATTGATGATATATTTTATAAAGATTAATAATGTTATAAAAATTAGATGATCAATACTATTATAATATAGAAATACAATAAATGTATAATTGATTATATTATTAATAATTCTGTATATAATATAGATCGATGTTTAGTTTGCATAGTTGCAGTGGATATACATCTATACTATTATATGCAAACATGTGAGAAGTTTGGTGTCATTATAATTTTTCATATTTATCCTTAATTTAATTTAAATATTAGAATCTATAATATGTATATAATTTATAAAATCCTTCAAATTATGAGTAAAATAGTAATTTCAGAGATTTTTCTCTTACTTTATTTTATGATCTTAATAATAAAAATCTTTCGTTAATTACTGATATTCTTCATTCTTAGTTCATATCACTCATACAATTTTAACCGTAAAAATTTATCAATTTTTAAAACAATTTTCATAATTTTCTTAACTATTTTGTACGATTTTCTTAACTATACAGTCAACGTTCACATTTTTCAAATTCTCTGACTTCTTGTGATGCTCTTTATTTTTATAAAATATATACTTTATTCACAAAAATTCTCACAATTATCCGTTCCACTTCATTTTTTTTTAGTTTGAATTACTTATTTTTCATTTACTATAATATTAAATTTTATTGCTTTGATCATTGTATTATTTCTGCGGTCATCTTAAATTTTTATATAATATATAATTAACAATTTCGTGCATAGTACGGGTCACTCTCTAGTATGTATATATATATATATATATACACATACACTAGAGTTTTAACGTATCACGTACGAATTTTATTATTTAATAAAAATATTAAATATATAATGAGTTACTAAATAAAAACTAAAATCAACCTTAAAAATCACTCATTTTTATCTGCCAGTATTATCAGTAAGCTTATCACACGGTGACACCATGCTATAAGATACCTAGCCATCCGTATCTCGAGAAAGTCTTGTAAGTAACATGCAAACTCATGTGATATTACAAACCTGTTATTTTAGACTTACTTTTTATTTTAAGATTTTATAAAAAAAAATTTAAAAAATTAAATTTTATTAATTTACAACACTGAAATCCAACAATGTGCTGTCAAACAGGTAACTGAGAGAACGAACGATCACCGGTCCACGTTCTTTAAGAATAGCCATTGCTCTGCAAACGAAGCACCGAGAGAAAGAGGGAGGGAGGGAGGGAGCCATTGCCTGAGTGAACGAGGCGGAGCCGTTAGACTGAGGTTCTCCGACTCTCCCTGAGCTTGCGAGACAGCCGAGATGGCGGCGCAGTATGCACTGGGCTGGACCCTCGCCTCCTTGCTGGGACTCATCGCCCTGATTCGCTTCGCCGCTAAGAGGAAGAGCGAGAGCCGATCCTCGACCGGTAACCGATGCGGGAAGAGCATCGTCACTAGCGGCGGGGAGAGCTGGTCTGCTGACAGCAATGTCGATGTCATCATCGTTGGCGCCGGTGTCGCCGGCTCTGCTCTCGCTTACTCTCTCGGAGAGGTTAACCTTCAGCTCCCTTTCCTTGCTGCTCTCGCTGCCTGCTCTTTCCTCCCATTCCTTTCGAATGACGAGATGCGTCCAACTTCCCTTGCTCTACTGCTGTTGAGAGATAAAACCAGACGTCAAAACGTTGACAAAAATGTATCAAAAAACAGGAGCTTGGTACGTACTAGCTTAAGTTTATGGTTGGACATGGTCCGTATCAAAGCAGTTTACCACAAATCGACCGAATACAGCGGAGAAATGTCCGGCCAGTAACCAACCGAGTTAGCTTAGTATCCCGCACGATACAAATAAAAAAAAAAAAAAAGGAATTGTCCGGCTAGTGGTGGGCGTTAGGGGAAGCTTTTGTTTGGACATGGCCCAAACACTTACAAGCCCGCGGAAATTTGACATTTGCATCATTTCCTTGTGGGCTGCAACTTTCTATCCGACTGATAATGCGATGAAATTTGATGGCACAGTAAATCTATGCTAAAGTACGCGTGGATTTCTTGTGCTTTTGTGTTAAATTATTGTTGATTTGTGCCTCGATTTCTTTCACAGTGGGCTCCTCTTAACAAAGAGTTAAATTCATGTTGATTAGATTGAAGAAGAAACTTGGTTTATAAGATAATTGAGTACCACCACACGTCAGCTTGAGTTTTTAGGTTGGATATGACCTAATCTCTTATGGGTCAGAGCAGGTCGATCTTAACCTCACACCAGTTATGGAACATGGGGATGGCTTCCACGAGCTCTAGAACCTGTGATGCCCATCCCATCCCAAAACTCGCTCTTGGTCCATGGCTTTTTACAGCATCATATTCAGATCAAATTTATGGACATCAATTCTAAATCCTGTCCTCTCTTATTTCTAGCTTTATCATCTTAACCACTGCTTCAAGTTTTTTAATTTTCTTATAAGGAGTAGTTTATTAAGTCCCCTTGTATCAAATAATCAGGTAAATTAACGATATGTAAGATCATATGGTGATAGAAACTCCAGAAAGTGTAAGTTTGCCTTTGAGTTCACTTTCATTAACTTTTGTCGATGTATGTTTGTCGATGTATGTATGAGGCTTGTTATTTTCTTCGATGATGAATGATGAAAGGATGATTCCTCAGGTACAACTTATAGAGTCCTTTAAAGATTCCTTGTTCTTCAAAGTGTTCTGATATCTCCATCACCGATAATTGCTGGTCCTGATGTGCTGACATTTTTCTAAAATGGTGGGTCTTTTTCAAAATCATTGGAGGTATCCTAGTACCAGAGCTGTGGTCCCAGTCGGTGTCATGAATGACAGTTTGTTGATTTATTTGATAAATGCTGCTCAGTTTCTTTAATTCAATTATTGAAAGGTTAAAATTGTTCCGATTAGATCAAGTTGTTCTCTTCATGACTCAAGATTGCTGGTGACTAGAAATATACCAAAGGCCGTATAGGAGTGGTCCCGGAGGGTGCCCCTGATGTTTCTCAGAACTCATTCATGAATGCTGACATTTTCATCGATTTAGTGACTTAAGAAGTTCAAGTTGCTGAGGTTTCTTTGAGAATATTATCTCTGTTGCATGGCGCGTTTATAGTTGATGTCTTTTCAGTAAGAGCTTGTCCTACATATTTGTTTGGAGCCGAGTCTGTTCCGGTCGTGTGTAACCATCGGCCTGTGCTGTGAAGTCTTCTGCAGATCCCTTGCCTTATAATTTCATTATAATGAGGAAAGCCTTGATTTCTCCACAGGGTTCTCTTTCCTATACTGATACACTGTGTACCCGTAGTTAAACATCCTGTGGTAGGTGCTTCAGAATCTGCGGTACAGTTGCTTAACAATTTTGTATGTTTGATGTACAGGATGGGCGGCGGGTGCATGTCATTGAAAGAGATTTGACAGAGCCTGACCGCATTGTCGGTGAATATCTCCAACCAGGGGGTACTTCAAATTGATCGAGTTGGGTCTCAAAGGTAGAAAGATCAAATTACTTGTGAAAATTTCTTCTTAAAATCTTGTTTTGAAAAGCTTTTGAAACGTAGTATTTTGGCCTTTGCTGGCTAAGAAATTGGATTCTTCCCATACTAAATGCAGATTGTGTGGAGGAAATTGATGCTCAGCATGTCTTTGGATATGCCCTTTTCAAAGATGGAAAGAGTACTTGCATCCCATATCCCCTGGAAAAGTTCCACTCAGGTGTTTCGGGAAAGGGCTTTCACAATGGGCGTTTCATACAGAGAATGCGCAAAAAGGCTGCATCTCTCATCAAGTAAGCTTTCCTAGATCTGTTAGTATTTACTTCACGCAGTTTCTCCAATTTCGTTCTGTTTTAGCAGTACATTTAATTGGGACCGTATTTTTGTTGTTAACACGCATGTTCAGTTTTTAAACCTCGAAGAAGAATCTATTGTTGATCGATTCTGATCTGTTATAACGCCATAGTGTTATTTTAATGCTGCTGCGATCAATCATTATGTTGTAAACTCACCTGTTATTCTCTGCTATAAGTCAAGCAACTTGTTAATCTGCTATTATTCATGCTTTCCTGTAATTATCAGCGTGCAGTTGGAGCAAGGGACAGTCACTTCTTTGCTTGAAGAAAAGGGAACAATCAAAGGTGTGGAATATAAGACAAAAGATGGGGAAGTGCTGAAAGCACATGCACCTCTTACGATTGTCTGTGATGGATGCTTTTCGAACTTGCGCCGCTCCCTTTGCAACCCTAAGGTATTTTAAATCTTTCATGACCTGTCATATGATGGGATGGCTAAGAAATGAAATGGAATAGCAAGCTGGTTGTGACGAAATGGAATGGCACGCTCATTCCAGATCACCAAAGAGGCTGTTGTTATATTTCATGTGTTTCAATTTTTGTAATCTCGGGTAAAAAATCTATGCAGGTTGTTGTGGCTTCTTGCTTTGTCGGTCTGATCTTGGAGAATTGTCAACTTCCCTATGCTAATCATGGGCATGTTATTTTAGCAGACCCATCTCCGATCATATTTTATCCAATCAGCAGCACAGAAGTTCGGTGCCTGGTCGATGTACCTGGGCAGAAGGTTCCTTCTATCTCAGGTGGTCAAATGGCTAACTATCTAAAGACGTTTGTGGCTACTCAGGTACATAATAAGTTCATGCTACAGCATGCTTTCTTAACCATGCTGTCTGTGTGTATGCTAATGGGAAATGCATCCTACCTGTGAAGGTTCCCCTTGAAATTCGTGATGCCTTCATAGCTGCAGTTGACAAAGGGAACATAAGGACAATGCTCAACAGAAGCATGCCAGCAGCACCGTATCCGACTCCTGGGGCTCTGTTAATGGGAGATGCATTTAACATGCGTAACGCTTTGACCGGAGGAGGAATGACTGTGGCACTGTCTGATATTGTAGTCCTCCGCAAAATCCTCAGGCCTCTGCGAGACTTCAATGATGCACCGACCCTTTGCAAGTACCTCGAGTCATTCTATACCTTGCGCAAGGTAGTGAAAGAGTGCTATAAACATTTTGAATCGCCTTTAGTAACTTCATCAGATTTTCATGACTTTCTTAAATTTCTAGCTTATAGGAAGGAAAGTTATCTGTATGCCCTCACACGCTCTTGAGTGGTATAAGTACTAGGAGAAGGATGTGCGCTGTATCTCTGATCTCATAGTTGCATTTGCCTCTTATGTTTGCAGCCTGTTGCATCTACAATTAACACATTAGCTGATGCTCTGTACAAAGTCTTCTGTGCTTCGCCTGACCCAGCAAAGAAGGAGATGCGACAGGCATGCTTCGATTACTTGAGTCTCGGGGGAGTATTCTCGAATGGACCAATTGCTCTCCTGTCAGGCCTGAACCCTCGGCCTCTGAGTTTGGTTCTCCATTTCTTTGCTGTGGCAATTTACGGTTTCAGCCGCCTAATGCTGCCGTTCCCTTCACCTAAGCGCATCTGGACTGGTGCTCGACTGATCTTGGTGAGTCTTCTAGTCAGTTTATGAGAAATGCAGTAAGGAAAGCGGACAATTTAGAAACATGTGACTTTTTCAGAAATAGTAGTAAGATCTGTCTTCTCGGACACGCTCTATATAGTGTTTCAGCAAGCAAATCAGATCATTTGCCCTGCACTGAGAATGCTTGGAAACTATTTGCAGGGTGCCTCGGGTATCATATTCCCCATCATCAAAGCTGAAGGTGTTAGGCAAATGTTCTTCCCTGCCACCGTCCCAGCATACTACCGAGCTCTGCCTGTTGATTGATCACCCATTCTGCAGCCACTAGCAGCAACAAGGCAAATCTTCCCTTAAGATGAACTTCCGGGCTTTACAGCGATGGGGAAGGATAATGGTAGAAATATCCATTTTGAGTCTTTAGAACTTGTTTATATCCTCTATTCTCGGTCAAAAGTGTACAGAATTGTTAGAGTTTGTCGATTGATTTGTGTGTGTCTGGGCTAGCGGAGTAGTCTTGGCTCTCTGAATCTCAGTCTTTTGGACGTGTTCTCCCGTTCAATCCATAACAATGTGGTTCTGGAAGTTCCACGCACATAAAATAATGTATGAAAATTTACCTCCCATGTAGTTTCATATAGAAGGTGGAAATGGAAGTCCCCACAGACCTATAATATAAATAAACTTCTTGAAAGAAACTCCTTTTATTAGCCTTTGTTTAGATAGAGCGAAATGGAGTGAAAAGACAAAGATGATGGGAATTATGCATACAGATTTCCAGAATCCCCGAACAAAGTTCGATTTCATCTTCTTTTCACTTGTTTCCCCCGACCCGGACACAATTTCTTGAATCAAAGACCTCCTCCTCGCTGAAGCTCCACGGTCCAGCTGAACTTGTCCTCGATAACACCCGTTTGAATCCCCACGAGAGTGGTATACAGCTTCCTGGACACGGACTCGGCACCGGTTTGGAACTCAACCCTGCATTCGTCACAAAAATAGGAGTGGCACCTTGCATCTCTTTAAGATGGGATTTTGATGGTAATGAAGTCAGTGGGCATCCTCAGTTTACCTCTTGTCCTTGTAGGTTACACTGCCCACAGATGCAACCACCACAGCAGTCCCTGTGCTGAAGACTTCATCAGCCTGCATCAGTTCTTCCACTGGAATAGCTCTTTCCTCGACCTGTTACCATCTGAGATTTCAGTACACCAAAAGCCTGAAGATCACGAGAAATTCTCAAATGAGCCAAGCTCGTGGATGATGTGATGAACTTGGGTCAATGATGGCTCGACACGCCAGCAAAAGCTTCACAATGACGTGACTGGTTCTGCTCACGTGAGAATTTCTTCTGAAGAATATAGGGATAGGGCACTCGAATACCTGGTACCCGAGACCACGGGCGATCTCTATGATGCTTTTCCTGGTTACCCCGGGAAGTATCGTTCCGTTCGTGGCGGGAGTTGAGATGACTCTATCCTGTATAACGATGATAGGAGAGATCTTACTTATGGAATGAGCACTGTTCTGGAATGGACAGTATTATGGAATCGCTGTTATGGAATTGGCACCTTCACTAGGAAAACGTTGGACGTAGCAACCTCCTCGACATACTTCTTGCTCACTGAGTCGAGGTACAGGACATCGGAAAATCCCCTGCCCTTTGCCCTTGTCACGGCTTTATAAACCTGCGCATTGTTGAAATAACAGATCAGTTCACCCGAACTCCCAGAATAAACCAGACCAGTTCAGTTCCCGATCACAATCCTACTTTCTCACCGGTGAATAGTTTGTAATGCTCTTCACGCCTCCAGTCCCACCTCGAGATGCCCGGTCGTATTCATCTTCGACATATAGATTCAGTGGTGCTGAACCATTCTGCAAAGCCCAGTAAAGTATCTCTGATCAGTTTAAGTCTTATCTTCTTCCATTAGCCGAAGATGCTGGTCTGAGATTACGACCGTACCTTGAAGTAATTACCGACCGGTGAAGCGTATATCAGGAACGAGTACCCGGGAGCCGGGGCCAGACCGAGTACCGGGCCGCTTCCGAACAGTAGAGGCCTGATGTAGAGGGACCCTTTTCCTGGAGGAGGAACCTAAATACAAAGCAATTGATATACAGAATCATTGTGATGCTGTTGCCTGCTATTTGTGTCTGGCAAATTTAACCATAAACTTCTGGTATACCCAGCGTTTGTTGGCCACCGCAATTTGTTTCACAGCATCGACGAACTGATCGACTGAGGGAGCCGGCATACACAACCTCTCGGCTCCGGCCTTCATCCTGATTGCGTTCTGATCAGGTCGGAACAGCAAGAGGCCCCCATCTTCCTTCCGGTATGCTTTTAGTCCTTCAAAAAGTCCCTACATCGATTGCAGAAGAATCACATTACTCTAGGGAAGCCAGGGAGACAACGATCTGGCCAGAATTATACTGAGTTGCTAATCAGCCGGAAACCTGGGCATAGTTCAGGACTGCTGCAGAAGGGCTGAGCTCGATGTTCCCGAACCGGCTTATCTTCCCTTCTTTGTATTCCCCATCCTTTGAACTTTTCATGATGTACATGTAATCGATCGGCATGAGACCGAATCCGAGGTCGTCCCAGTCCACATCAGCGTACTCATCCTCCCTGCATGTAAGCGATAGAAGTACAGTTGAAAACCAGTAGATTTTACAATTACCGAATCACATATCGAAATTATTATAAAAAGAATCCTGACATATAAGAAGAATTTGGTTCCACCATCGGATACATTTTACGGTAACGATATAAAAAAAGGAGGTGTTTTTAGGCGATCTTACTTGTATGGCGACGGCTTACATGCTTCCTGTAGCGAGGAAGCGGCCTCGGATGTGTAGCAGTAGAAATCTCCGAGCTGACAATGCAAAGTAAACCGATCATTACTGAATATTCAATGAGTACGTCGTGTCCGATGATCTTACAACAGTACCAATCTTCAGGTTGAATGATCAATCAAACTCCTAAACGGATGATTCATCAGAGGACGTTTTACAGAGGTCGCAAAGAGCTGAAACTAATTATCTTTCTCAATATTTTTCCTCTATTCGACAGAAACTACCACGGGAGCAAGAAATCGAGAAGAGGGCATTGGCGGGGTCATCGGACACGAACCTTTGACAGACAAGGACCGTTCCTCGGGGACCGAGCGGTGCTGCGGAGGCGGAGAAACACCGAAATCATGGTTCCGTCTCGCTCTTCTCCGTCGAACAGAGGACGGATGAGAAGAATTAGTCGGGTGAAAGGCTGAGCAGAGCAGAGCAGAGCAGAGCAGAGCAGAGGAGAGGAGGACGCTGAGATGAGGATTGGGGGAGACGACAGCCAATGGCAGAGCATGAACAAAGAGTGAACCTTAAAGGCAGGGAGGGCAGAGGCAGAGGGAGGCAGCGAATGAGCGCCAAGATGGTAAATGCAATGTCGGGGGAAATTGATTGCCTGTAGTCGTGGCAGTTTTTTGGAAAGCTTTCAACCGACTCCGTTTAAGGCAAAAAAGTGTGTACCACACAGGCTGTATAATTTAATATTAGATGAGTATCACTCATTTAAAATAGCAGGTTATAGCTGTTTTATGTTTGACCTCGCATGAGGTTTTAATGTTTCGAGTTTTACAAGCAAAGAAAAATTTATTATCAAAATTTAGCATATTCGAATATGGATCGGTCGAGAAATTATTAAGTGATCTTACTTCACCATGTGGTATGAGAAAATATGAATCATGATATGACAAATGAGTAAATTAGTGTTAATCACTTGAGCAACTGTCATAATTAATACTAAATAAAGTAATTTAACTGATTCTTTCTCATCACATTATTATGTGGTACGACTATCAAAGATTTTTTCTAATGATAGAGTTGGAGGAAGGGGTCGTGTATTGGAAAAGAAAGACTTCTACGTTAAAAAAGAACTAAAATTGACAGAAAATTAACGGAGTGATAAATTATCTATTCTTTTTAAGTAAGGCGTCGAGTTCGACTCTTATCGAGGAAGAAAATTCACATGGAAAATTTTACCCCCTAATCGACCCACCCGACTCGAACTGGATTAATAAGGACCTGTTAGACTCTTAAATCACATTACACATACCGAGAAATTCATGATATTTCGAAGGGATAAGGGGAGGGAGAAAAGGGTGGGGTTGAGTTTCCACGTCAGCAGTATCCCACAAATACTTGGATTCCTAATGCGCAGACAAATTTAATGTTAGGTAATTAATCGAAACAATTAACACGTGACAGTTTGACACAATTGTTAGCTTTCCGAGTTTTTTGGCAAGCAATCCATCGATGGGTGAGGAAGATTGAGTAGGTGGAGAAATTTTTTACCTGATCCTGTCTCATCTGTAATGTGCGTAAAAATTAATAAAAGTATAACAAATCAGTAAATTAATATTAATTACCTAAATATTCACCATAATTATTAGTAATTAGAACAATTATAAATTTAAAGATTTTTTTCGAATAGGCGAGTTAGTGATATTGTTGAAATATATTATAATTATTACTAAGGAGCCGTTTAGTTTGTAATATGGGAACAGAATCGGAACGGGACAAAATCAAAAATCGGAATGACAAATTTTGGTTTCTATTTATTTTAATTCAGAATCGGAATTCGATTAGTTTATTTTATTTGTTTAAAACTTTAGCTCTTTACAAAAGTAGAGTCACAGTAAACTTGTCTATTAATATAAAATAAAAATTATTCATAAAAAATTATGTCACAAATCTTCTCATGATTATATTAGTTTATACATAATTTAATTTAATATTATTAACAAAGGATATAATGTATTATTTAAATAAAAAATATCGTTATTATCCAAAAATAAATAAATATCCTTAATACATAATTTATCATCAGTAAATTTATTTTGACTATAGGAGCGGAGCAAAAAAAATTTTATTTTGATTCCACCTCTCGATTCTATCGGTACATTAAGGGAGTGAGATTCTCTCATTTAGGAAAATCGAATCCCCTACTTAAGAGAAAAGAAACTTGTTAATTGAAATATAATGAATTAATTGATAATAAAGAAAATAATAAAATTAATGACTTCTGAAGGGACGGGAGAGAGTTAACAGCGGTGGAAAATATCACTTAATAGTACTGACGTAATACATATATTTAATTACGATTTATCATTTGTTACGATTTTTTAATAGGGTTTTATAGAACTTGATAATCATAGCTACATGGGCGTTCGTTATATGCGTCCAATTTTAATTGAATGGATATATCGCATCGGCATTATCTCGCGATATAAACACAGCACTGGACACCTGTCACAAAGAAGGGGGGAAAAGGGTGGATTGAGTTTCCACGCGTGGAGCATCACCCAATGACTAGGATTCCGATTCGTCAAAAAGGGATGTGGGCAGATTGGATATACCAATCTACTATAGTTGGATCTATCTATATCTATATCTATATCTATATCTATATCTATATATTATTTTATATTAAATTAATCTATCTACTTCCAATCAAGTTTCAATTTTGTCCGTCCTTTTCTATTTATCTTCTCGCATTAACATTATATCTGATGCGAAAGAATGTAAGGACTGGAAATAAACGAGTTTTATAGAATAAATTTTAATTTATTTTGATAATGTGAAGGAAATGTACCGTCTGAAATGATGGAATAAACATTCTTTTTTAAGGAAAATATCATTTTACCAATTTGAAAAAGATATTAATGAAATGCACATAATAATTTTTAGCGTGCAATTAAGTGAAAAAAAATATATATATGTATATATAATGCAAAATTAAATTACTCATTTTATTCCATTCTTTTCGATTTATTCGTAGCAAGTGTAACATAAGTTCAGTCAATTCATTTCACACATTTTATGTGCGTGATCTATTGTTGGGATTGTTTTGCATCAAGTTAGATACTTGTGGAACCCGAAAATCTTTCAGATGAGTAAAAATCATGAAGGAAAGATTTATTCTGATTTTCCGTAATCTCATCCCAAATCAAATTGGGATATTTTCTACGATATGATTTAAGAGATATTTGATATCTTTTTGATTCTGTCAGATCCCTATAAATGAGCTGAATAGAGTCTTGAGATAAGAGGGAGGAATTCTGTGAGTGGTCTTTCTGATAAACTTCTCTGTAACATTAGTGCATGTGAACTCGAGAGATCGGGTCGATACTCTTTTCTGAGCGGGTTTTAACGGGGTTTGGGTGCGGGATTGAGAATCTCTGTCAAGCAGTAATCTCCTATTTCAATCTAGTGGATTACTTGCTCTGTATCGTTAAAGTTTCCCTCAGGTGAGGGTTTTACCACGTATATCCGGTGTTCACGTTTCTTCTCTTACTTCTCAATTTTTCCGCTGGGGTGGCATTTAAAATTTCGGTATCAACAATCCGGCGCGAATACCAACATCTATTTTTTCACATTTAAACCAACATAATGAGATTCTTTTTTTCGATGATTAAGGGGACTCTCAAAGCGATTAGATTAAAGAAAAATTACAAAGCAGATAAACAGGGTACAGACACTCCTTCATTGCACCATTATAGGTCACATTTGACGGTGCTAGAATCTGAAAACAAGCAGTACTCAGATGCGATTCAATCGTAGATTCAGATCTAAGAATGACGATCGACAAAAGTCTCTAACACGATTATGATCGATCAACCCTTCTGGGAACCAAATTTTAGGAGAATTTGAGCGTCAATCCGCAAAGAAAAGACTTGATGCGATGAACTTGCTTTCTGGACTCAGTTTCGACCTTAGATCAATTTGATTTCGTGAAGCCCTAGCACCTGTTGATGACGACGATAAACTCAAATTAGCATGATGATCGATCTTAGAGAGCGGATCCGAATTCCTGCCATGTCAGATGACCTAATCACTTTTCGAGGTTTTTCGGCCTCCAGAAATTATGTTGAGAGAAATTTGAAATCAAGATTGGACTTATTAGCATGTCCTCTTCACATTAAAAACAAGAAACATACGTTCTTGTCGTCTGTTACCTCGAGAATTTGGATTATGTTCCATGTGATGCCTCCTCCTTAATCTCCAGTTTCTTTGCACTTTCACTGATTGTCCTTCTTAGATAAAGCTTAAAAAGAAAAAAGGAATTATATAATGAGGTCTACTTATCGTGATGGGTTCAAAGCCCGTAACATGAAAATATAAACCCGAAGATCTATCCGCTTTGAGATTGCTCTGTTCAGTTTTATTCTCTAAAAGCGCGACTACGAGACTTGGCAAGATCGGGATCCGATCATGACGTCGAACTTGATTTTTCGTGACCTCCGCACTTTGTACAATTTTTCATACAGAAATTAGTGTTACCGAACAAAAGCCAAAAGTAAAATACCCAGGGGAAGGGGATGTGCATCTTGAGTTCGATTCCCAACAAAAGTAACAATTGACGAGATCGACTTAGTGTAATGGGTACTTATATGCGGTTTAGAGAAGTCTTTTTAGAGATATTATCTAATTTAAATGACGGAAAAGTAGCAATCCAAACCCTAGAATTTCAGCATTTCAATTATCAAGTATTCATATTGATAAATATCCCAAAGTCCTAACCCCAGAGAGGTTTGAATTGGCGTGGATTCTACAGCCAAGATCAGCATGAAAATCACCAAAATCTGGAACTTTGATCAGAAATTTCGAAGTCATGCGCTTGACCCCATTTATTTTATCGATCGATCATCGTACTGGAAGGCATAGTCCGTCACGGGTACGTCGAGTTCGACTCCAGATCTCAATCCGACTCTCCATCAAGACCATACATGTTGATTTATACAATGCCACAATCCTTCTGAGCAATTTTGGCTCTGAAAGTGACCGGACATTCCAGTGGGAGCCCGTCTCAAGTCCCTTCCATCGCTGGCTGATTTAGACACAGAAGTCGAGAGGTATTTCAGGACATCCTCATCAGATCGAACCGTGTGACACGCTCATGCCTCGAAAATGCCATCGAACGGTCCGGATTGTCTGGTAAGTGGATTCAGACTGTATCATTCAAGACCAAATATTCTTCTTTTTTGGTCGCTAGTCACGGTATCCAAGCAGGCTCCACCAGCGGTGAGACGACATCTTTCGGCCAACCATACTTGACTAATTTGTTGGTGACCCCAGGTAACACGCCTCGCAATGGCGGGTGAGGCTCCCAGAGGGGGTGTCTGCGTACGCGAGGTCTCGAATTTGAGACCTCCTTAAGCGGCGCCGAGCTGTTTACCACTCGGACCAACCCCCTCTAGCAAGACCAAATATTCTTCGAGACGCTGACGATGAGGACTCACTGATGTTACTATCACATGTTTACGTTGACCCCCTGAAATACGCAACGAGGACGTCTCTGTCACGAGCTCCATAGGAAGAAAAGTCTAGTGGAAACACTAGAGGAATGATAGTGAGATTGACTATATATTAGTTATCTATTTATTGTTATAAATAATTCACCTAAATCTAAAAAAGATAAAATAAAAAGAGAAAAATAAAAATATATATACTTTTTTAAATTTCAGGTGAAGATTTATATCAATTCTTGAAAAATAATTAGATTCAGGCATTTAATGTTTTTTGCGTGGTCCTATGTATCTTATTAATTGAACCTAACTGTGTCATATCATCTTTAAAACCGATCAAAGTTCCCATAACCTCCTAATTTTAGGTTAGGAAATTAAATCGACTAACTATTGTTTGTTAATTAATTAATTAATTAATATTATTATTTCCAAATTTGTATGTAATTGTCCTTACCCTTAAGCCAGCTGTAGCTTGCCACAAAGCGGTCACTGCCCGTCCCTCACCATTAATGTCGTAGCTCGTCGCCGTCGGAAAGTACTTTACATCAAAATGTGTCATCACATGACAGTATTTATAAAATAATATTAATTTTAAGTATTTTAAGATTTTTTAAATTTTATATAAAAATAATTAAATTTTATTGATTGATATTATTACGAAAATACCGTTAGGTGATTATATCTTCGATGCGCAAGATACCCTGTACGCGTGGACGCGATTCCTCTGGTAAGATGAGAACCCACAACAGCCAGACCCGAAATGTCGGGCTTGAGGGCGCTATGTTGGGCCTTGGAACATGACAATGATTTTTTCGAGAGAAGTCCGTTGACTATGACGTTCAAGGTCAAATCCCCAGAATCGACGTGAGCCCTTTTCTTTCTTTTGTTAATGGCAACTCAGCCGGTTCCAGTTACGCGGCATTCGGATTTTTATATTAAATTGTGAATATATTAGATGAATTAAATAAATAGTTCTCAGCACCGACTTCATCACCAGCACCACTAAAAACGCCATATAATTTAGGAAATTGGTGCCCTTCAAGTAGATAACCAATGGACATATTTCTACCAAATGGTTTAGATATGTGCATAGAAGGAATTTGAATATGAGATCTTACACTTACCGAATTACATTGAATGAGATTTGAATGGCTGACCACATAAATCAAAGTGAGCATACAATTGAGGAAGGACTTGATTCGTGGACACCGACACCAAATCAAGAGATTTTATTCATTAAGGGCTGTGAAATTGGGCTTATAATTGGTTTTTGGGCCCGTAACGATCCTATTAAGTGTCTTCTTTCCGTTTAATTTAAAAGTTGAATAAGTCCTGACCAGTATAAATTTGAGCCAAATCAATCTATAAGTGCTCTTTCTCACTCGAACTGAAATTAGCCACGATCCATTGAACTTCCGAATATCAGTGGTTTAGATCGAAAAAAGATTTTCTATACTTACAAAATAAAATTGCATGGTATCTGAATTAACTATTTTCCTTCCCTTTTTAACCATCCAAATTCTTCAATAGAAAAGAAAAAATTTAAATATTCAATTCGACGATGCTGAGTCGAGGTGCGCAGGAACCTGTCTGAAACACCGCATGACCGTAAGAACCAAAGAGAAAAATTGAATATTCTCCTTCGAATCTCTCCACAAAACTTACACTTTTTTTGGCTTTCGATCTCATAGGTCTACATGTAATCTTAACAGTTTTGTCAATTTCCCACTTTGATTCGATCGGACGGGTTGAAATCCGACAAAATCATGGATCGAGATGAAGTTTATCAATCACTGCTTATTACGATGATACAAAGAGGTTTGAATAACAAGCATCCCTATGGTTCCGTACCCGAAATTGTCCAGGGCACTACACGGAGATGTCCCCGAACAATTCCGAGCACGGGACCGTAGAATTTTGCGCTTAATAACAAGCCAAATGACAAGAAGATCAGCATGAAATGAAGAAAAAGATACAGCCTGGAATTGTTATTGAACGACACACTTGTTCCTAGAGAATAATGCAACCGGATCCCTGAGAAGTCTCCTGGGCGGCGGCGGAGGAAGAGCCATCACCTGACTTGATCCCTGGCCAAGGGCGGCAGTGGCAGTGCTGTCCGTCGGGAATCCGCCGGTGAACGGCTGCCACGTGCCAGCCGCAGCCGCCCCAGGTAGTCTTCCCGCACTTGGAACACTTCACCTCGTAGCACATCTTCTCGAACAAAGAATCCTCCTCGGAAACCTCGGACGCTCCCCGCAGCTGCTTCTGAATTTTGCCCGACTCTCAGAAGGCTGAGACATAATTTATAGGCTATTCGTGTATTTTCATTATTATTAAAGGACAGACTGTTATGAAATAAATTTGTTGATGTGATAAGACCCATCATTTTCATAAATAAAATTTCGTATTTGAGTACTGTGAATGAAAAATTCACATAGAGAGAGTTTTACTCCCTAGTTGGCCCACTCTGCTCGAACGAAATCTAATCAGAATACGTTGTACTTCTGATTCCAGCGATATAAACCCAAAAAAAGTCCAAATGTTTGAGAAAAAAAGTTTTGTAAAGTGACGTTATCCTCTCTAAATTAAAAGGTCTAACTTCGATTCCGGTACTAAATTTTTCTATGATGTTTATCTAATTTATTTTCTCTCATTTTTTATTCTTTGTAGATTTATGAATATGAGGACTGATAGATGGAATTCCGAGCCGTTGACCCACAAAAACAAAGGGTTCGTAACTAGCTGCGCCGTCAATTAATTGATCTTTGTATGTATTTGTTTTGTTTTTTTAAGAAAAGAAGAATCCAAATTGAATTCTTCTCCTAATTGGGTTATACCTAATTAAAAAAAAAACATCATCAACTACCTATTTATTTCAGTGAGTATCGTCTGACATTGAGAAAGATTAACGATTTCGATTAATTCAAATTCGAATTAATTGAAATCTATGAAGAAATTTCAAGCAATGATAATAAAGGTGCGCAAAAAAAAAAGTCAAGAGATTTATCCTCAAACATCATATAGGATAGCACTAACATCTAAACTATCTTAAGAGAAAATTTCTTCCGTGCTACCATTGTTTCTTGGAATTCAAAAATCATACGAGCCTTTAACTAACTCGGTTCGAATTGGGCCGGCCTAATGAGTTTTCCTGATATTGAATTGTGTGTTATGATGAGCGGACCGTTGGCAAAATAGGCAACCGGTCCTTAAGGGACTGTAGGCTTACATCGATGAGGGGTAACAGGGCTCACATATTATTATATATTATTAAGAGTCATTTTTATAAGATATTGAGTGCGTTTCCACAAAAAAAAAAAAGAGTAAGTTGCTAGGTGATGGTACCAATATATCTTATAAAAACGTTGTTGTCTTCTTTTATTATTGATGAGTGATCTAGCACTTCGTTTAGAAAATTCGAATTCGAGACAATTACCTAAAGCAACGTAGTGCAGAACTGCTTGAACCAACTCATATTGATGTGTCAATTTTTTAGTTATAAAAGAGGATGAGATGAAAAGGGAATAGGAAGATTTCACCGATCAAATTAAAATCAGAACCATCAATATATATATATATATATATATGTATATATAAAACATATTTCCTTTCCACATTGTACTCTCGAATGCAAATTGCAGACTAGAGATGGGTTAAAGAATTAATATGGAATCTAAGCTGCTGCTGGTTCCAGTCTTGCATATCAGGTGTTGCCTTCAAAGACGGGAAAAGGATTCTCTCCTGGTTCCTAAACTGCTGCTGCTCTTCCCCTGCACAAGCTGAATCGAAGGGCTTGCTTCTCGCGACATCCGTGGCTAAAGATCAGGATTGGCTAAATGTTCATTTCCTTACTGATGCAAAAGATATAGTTTCTGCTGCTAAAAAGGAAAATACATCACAATGGGACTGTATCAATGTCATTTTGGATTTTCATTACACTGTTGCTTCTCTTAATTTTTGGGATTGCAAATGGGTATCTAGGAGGGAGAATACTATTGCCCATGATTTATGTCAGGTTGGTAGAACTGTAAATACAGCTGAACTTTGTATTTTTGAGGGATAAGTTCTTAATCCCTTACATTCTGGTAACATATGTTGGCTATTTACTGATAAAAAAAGGAATCTGAGATGTGAGAATTAAACTATTATTTATTTATTTATTTATGATGATTTTATTGAGCAAAACAAATATACATCGTGACAGTATTTAATAGCATTACAAATTAATAAGATTTAATTATATTTAAAGTTATTTTTTATTTTATACTTTGTAAAATAATTTTTAAATATTTGAATTTTATCAATTTATATCATAATATAAATATTAGTATATGATATATTATTACGCAGAAGAGTCTCTCCAGCTCTTGGAGCTCTCACTGATGCGAAGAAATCGATTATAAAAGTGCAGCCGTTTCCCCCCAGTTTTTGACTCTCATCAATTGACGGAAACTGTTCATACAAAAACTTTGAAAAAAGGATTTCATCTACTGTTGTCGCACTTGATTTAAGATAAAAGAAGTGCTCGGTTCGATTTTTTCGGTCTTTACCACTTTCAGCTTTTTCAGTCTGTACCGGTAATATCAAAAAACTCAACGAGTCATGACTAATTCAGTTCGAACCAGGTTAGTCCACTGTGAGGTAAAAGTAAAACTTTCATAAGATAAATCTTTTCCATTCACAAGACTCGACTCCAAAACTTTACTCGAGGGTAAAAGACGTTACATTATATCAATCAATGCACTTTGGTTGTTAAATTCAAAATTTATTAATAAGAAAGTGCGACTCTTAGTCATATTCGTAAAGTAAAAAGAAAAATGTACAAGAATTCCTTCGACGATATTTCTGAGAAAACTTTTACAATATAGTTATAGAAAAATAAAAAATAAAAAAAAAATAATATGAGAGGATGAATTCTTTTTATTAATTATAAACTGTTTAATTAAACTGTTAAATAATTTAGCAATTCAAATATGGTAGAAGCTTTCCTTAAGGCCTGGATTAATTAACAATGAGTCAATGCCCACATTATCATAATATCCATCTCCATCCCACGTTCTTGTCGACTGTACTATACAATTAATTATCCTCCCACATTTCTTTTTTTTTTTTTGGTCGCCAGCCACGGTATCCAAGCAGGCCCCACCAGCGGTGAGATGGCATCTTTCAGCCAACCATACTTGACTAATCCGTTGGTCGCCCCGGGTCGCACGCCTGGCAATGGCGGGTGAGGCTCCCAAGAGGGGTGTCTGCGTACGTGAGGTCTCGAACCTGAGACCTCCTTAAGCGGCACCGAGCTGCTTACCACTCGGCCCAACCCCTCTTGGTATCCTCCCACATTTCTCGATCTTAACACCGCGAATATTTGCGAATATTTAGTAACACAAAACGAATATGAAATAGAATTAAATCCCATTCAAAAAAATCGAAACATAAAGTCAATCAGCCACACAAATAACAACCAAAATCATGGCAAACTCTGTACAATCCAGGAAGAAATTTCCTCTTTCAGTCCAAAACGAAGAATCACAAGGCTACACAGAAGTCTTTCTTTCCCTAACTCCTGTAGAACCTCATCCGAACTCCACGACGATCGACGATATCCTAAAAGCCGTGTGTTATACATTCGATGCGCACCGAGGACCGGTTTATGCTAAAGCTTCTATGGGAAAGCAGGCTGATTAACTGAAGCATCAAAACAGAAATGCACGAGTATAATACTTGACAGTACTAAGATACACGAGACATAAAGAGGCTGGAGCTTCGTGAAGGACATTACCCGACTAATCTTGATCGACAAACAATTGACAAACAGCTGTTTCGGTGTACCGGTAATAATGGTTCGATCCTAAAATGAACATCCTAGAGGGGTTCTCTTCTCTTATGGACCTAAACGGTAAGGGCCATTGGTCATGTAGTGGCCATCGAAGTACACTGCTGCTGTGTTCTGGGCATGGAGACCGTCCATCGCCATGAATTGCATGTCCTCCGAGGGTTTCCAGTGCCGTTTCCGTTGGTTAATGAACCAGTTGTTTATCTGTTTCTGGTCCAAGCCTGTCGATTCCGCCAATGCCACCTTTTCCGTCTCCTGCACTTACCACGACGATGATCTAATTCAAGTCTGAGCCAAGATGAGAAATAAGGCTGAAAGCCTATAACAAACGAAGTAGTGGTCACAAAGCTATTCGATCACAATAGGCCCGTGCAAAAACCGGTTCGGAGGCCGAACCAATCTGGAGCCAAAAGGAATCAAAAGAACTAATTTGATATACTAAGTCTGAACGATAACCGTTTAGAGAAAAACTGAATTGCATTAACTCGGTTTTACTTTTATTTTTTAGAATGAAACAAATTGGTTTGGTTTGAATTGTTCTCCTTCGGAAAAAATGTTTAGTCGTTTTTCCTAGAATTTAACAAGTAAAAATAATTCAGTTCGACTCGAGCTGATTTTAAAAGTAAAAGATAAAAATGATTTGATTCAAACTAATTAATTTATTGAATTAGATACACTCAGAAATCAACCGAAAAAACAAATTTTCATAGTAAAAATCGAACAAAAATAGAGCAGGTTCCAGGGAAAACCAGTTCGGTTCGGTTAGGCAAGATTTACTTGCACACCCCATGCTTTCTTTACTTTTCGACCAGAGTGAACCGCCAAAACTCGAAAAATCTCCAGAAAGGAACGTTCGCATTCTCTAGGGTTTGCTTTTGCAGAGTTGAAGAGTACATACCGAAGGATATGGCCACTTGTAATGCGACTCCCACCAACTGAGAAGCTTCTGCCGGGCCTCCTTGGGAAGCTTGCCCTTCTTCTTCTTCTTGGAGAGTTCCTGTTTGAGGCTACTTAGGTACCCGCTGTACTTCTTCAGCAACTGGTTCTTCAGTTCCCGATCCTCAGTTCGGGGATCGATCTCAGACAACTCCGTCTCTTCGGCGCTGTTGTCTCGATCGTCTTCCGACGAACCCTCTCCCTCGCCCTTATTCTCATCTGCACATTTAAAAGTCTCCCGTTATACCAGCTCTATCTATATTAAATTAAAATCGTTTTTATTTTTTTGCCAAGATCAAAACGACTTGGCAATCTGTCTCTGGATGATCTATCCTTGTCCAAACTTGTGCGATGATTTTAATGTGTTCTTGTTTCTGTTTATAGTGAAGAACATGCTACAAGCATTAGGAAACTGGCCTAAGTCATCCTTTCCATATAACAAACTCGATTCAGAAAGATTAGATCGACAGTACCCCGAGAAGTTCTGCACCACAGCTCAAACTGCAGGATCATTCAGGTATAGAGCAAGTGAAAATTAAACTCGAACTGTATAACGCGGTATACTACTTATATATAATAGTTTCATGTACTGAAAAGAATCCTACTGACCCAAGTAAGCATTAGATAGTTAACTTGCTTACTGAATAGAAATCGACAGATAGACCATGTTTCAGTGGTAAAACAGGGAATAAAGGAGTGCAAGAGTTTCGGTGGTGAAAATCAAATTCAAAATCTATTGATAGTAGGTCAAGTTCAGAGATATGACCACACCAAAATCTATTTCTTGAAGGTCTGATCTATACATTGACCGGCCAAATAAGTGCCAGAAATATAGACATTCTGTTTGGACAAATCGGAGATAGAAGGGAGTAAATGTGGAAACTATAGTGAAGATCAGAGTATGACCAGAAATCTTTATTAATTCGCGGAAATATAAAACGGGAAATGGTACACTTCAAAGAGTTCTGCCACAAAGCTGTACAGGCTACGTGGGTGTGGTGTCGCACTGACTTGAACAGCATCCAATGTTTTCCCCCCTTATTTTCCCAAGTTTGCTGGACCAAACAGCTGCTGAATTTCTTGGGAAATGGTAAGAAACGAGCAGGAAATAATTAAATTTTATTGATTCGTAATATCGTGTAAATACTATCATATAATATATTCGTTATATATATAATTTTTTTGCTATATAAGAGAATAAGGCCAAAATGCAGATGTTTTTAATGGTTGTTGATTTCTTCTGAATTTTGGATATTATATTAGAGGGGGAAATAAAGATGATATATATATATATAATGATATAAAATGCAAGAACAAGCAAATTTGCTTCTATAGAATCGTGATTAGGTTATGGTTCACTATGCTGCACTCGTGATCCACCAACATTAAAGGGAAATTGTTAGACACCGAAAACAGGATTTAGTGCGGTAACATCGTCTCCACTTTAGATTAAGAAATCCTTGACCATATGAATGGTCATGAAATTGGAGTAGGATGGAAACACCGCAAGATGCAAGACCGTATCAAATGATGATTTTACCGTGTCATGTTCGCATTTTTACACAGAAGACATGACCGATCATTTCAGCTGTGACAGACCGTGAAGAATGAGAGAGAAGAGCGTAAATATATACACACACACACATATATAGAAACTGTATGTACGTATTTGTTGTATGCATGTATCTAGGAAGTAGAGGTATATACCAGAATTGAAGATCCGCACGGGACTGTCGCTGAGCATGTTCAGCTGTGTTTCGATCCGTCGCATGAAATCCATGGCTTCCTGCAACGGCCGAGTGAGCTCCTCCCGGTACTTCACCAGCGTGCCGCAATACGCTCCCTACATTTCATTTTATAGGAATATACCCGAAATTGTTTTTACCATTTAAAAATCTCAATTAAACACATTGCAATTATATGGAGACAAGGCCGCGAGGTACCATGAACTGATCGAGTTCTGGGTCCTTTCCAGCATCCGGGGAGGCCACCGGTCGAGACCTCTGTCTCGCCTCGATCTCCTGCCGTGCTGCTACCATCTTCGCTGCCACATCTGGTGGAGCTCCGATCTGCATCCACCACACGAGCGGCAATACTTCATATATTCGATTCTCAAAAGTATTAGTGTCTGCGAGATCTATCAGTGCCAACAGCCAAGCCGAGGTAATGAAATCCACCGGAAAAACCTCTTAACTAGCGGGCTAGGCCGATGCTCGAAAAAAAAAAAAGAAGAGTGAAAGTAGATGGACGATATGTACTGGATAATATATAATAAATCACATCATTATCTAGCAAGATTGCAAACTACCACTGCGACTTCAAATTGTATTAGAGGAGAAATTAAAGGGATTGATGGTGACTGATTCGTTACCTTCTGGCAGTCCATGTAAGCTTCCAGGAGGTTGGTGTACTGAGGATGAGCCACAATCTTGGCTTTGATGGACTCGACTTCGTTGCTCGACGAGCTCCGATCGCTCTGAGGAGAGCACCAGAGCTTCTGATGATGACTGAGATGATGAATAGGATCGTTACTACTGTTAGCTTCCGTCTTAATATGGTTTGGTGATCGGCAGCACGGGTGATGATCGGCAGGAGATTGAAGGTGGAAGGACATGGTGGTCTGATGATTAGAGGGGTAGAGGAAATCCCCCCTGTGCCCACCTTCCCCGCTCATTTGACTGTACTCCTCCATGTAACTAAGACCAAAACCCTAAATCAAGAACCGGGTTATCAGATTGAGAAGAAAACCAAAACCCTAGACAACTGCTTAAGAGCAAAGAAACTGTGGAGGCTAGAGTAACTCGTTGGAGGTTTCCATATATGACATGGGAAGCTATCAATCAAGGAGGCCGTGAAGAGAGGCTGCGGAAGGGCTTCTTGAACTTGGGCATGTTAATGGAGGAGGAGGAGGAGGAGGAGGAGGAGGAGGGGAAAGGATAGAAGAGAAAGAGAGAGTGATCGGAGATGGCGTCTGTCTGGGGCTGACAAGACGACCGACGCGCTGTGCGAAAGAAAGAGAAAATTATCTGTGCTTGAGAAATGGTTAAAAAAAAAAGAAAAAGAAAAAGGAAAGCTGGAGGAGATGAGGGAAAGCAGGCAAAGGTACTCAATTTGTTTGATATGTTTTCACCCTTCATCTTCTCTCTCTCTTTTTTTAATATACAAAGGACACTCATGGCCTTTGAGAAGTTAAGAGAGAAATAGATGAATAAATGACACAGAAAGGTAATTAAACACGGGTTTCTCGATCTCAGATCGACTATGATGTGGTCGTACCAAATGCCTATTCTCATTTTTACCTTTCATTATTAATCGGTTTGTTTGTTTACTGAACATTTTCTTTTAAATTTTATGCACTGTCAACTACATTTCTAAATATGGATACCCTATTTTCTGTAATATATATCTGCAGCATCTTATATCCAAAAGCAAACTAGCTCCGAGTTCGAATTAAATATATCAAATAAGACTCGAAATTATTCTAATTATAAATTTTCTTTATTTATATAATATTTAAAATTGGAGACTTTACTATTGAAAAATGATATCGGATCATGTCAATCAACCCAAACGAGAAAATGAAGTGTGCTAACATGCCTGCATGCTTTGGAGCCCAATCTCAGATTCTTTTCTCGGAATATATTACCTCAAAGAAGAACATGATATATGATCTGTCCATGTATATATATCTCTATATGGAATGTCGGTAATTGCGGTTTTTTTGGAGATTAATTATTGTAATGTAAAGGAGAACAATATCATCTGTAGTTTTTCTATTGTTGGTGCGATATCATAATGGACTCTGAATTGGAAAACTGTGCATGTAGTCTTACAAGAATTAATTTCGTTAATTTAATAATGAGATAAAGACACCGGGAGTCCTATATGTTTGTCGATTCTTGTAAATGAGTCCTAAATATTTCAAAGTGTTAAATCAAGTCCTATAAGCTGTTTGCATTACAACATCGAATCATTTCCATCACCTACCGTTACTTTAAGCTGACGTATATCAACACCACGTCAGCGCCACGCCAACGCTATGTCAGCTTAAAGTAACGGTAGGTGACGGAAAGTACTCGTTGTTATAACGCAAACAACTTATAGGACTTGATTTAACACTCTGAAACATTTAGGACTCACTTGCAAGAATCGACAAACATATAGGATTCCCGGTGTCTTTATCTCATTTAATAATCATTATCGTGAAATTTTTTTTCTTTTGCTAAGATCATGAAAAAATTGATTTAGTAATGGCATATATTCGAAAAAAAATATTCTATGATCATACTTAACGTGATGATGAATAATGAATTAAATTGCATTGATTAGTAATAATTATGGTAAGTACTTGGGTGATTTACACTAATTTACTTATTTACCACATTTTGATTGGTGTTTCCTCACGTCATATGGTGGGATAGGATCACGCAAGAACTTCTCCATAAATTCCCATTTAATCCAATCCATCCAATCAGACAATTCTACATGATAATAACGTTGAGCTAGTGTTCCAAGCATTCCAATAATTTAACTTTATTCGGAAAAGGAGACCCAATATGCCTAAAATAACAATTAGAAAATTAAAAAAGGGTTTTGGGAGAGTTAATCATTTCCAAAATCGGGATTAAGGGATCTTGTTTCAATTCTCTTCTTTCTACAGATTCTATTGCATTTTCGAGATCAGGTTTAGTGAACATGAATTGTATAATCTATCTTTATCAACTCGCAACTTTCAAAGTCATTTAAATTATGAACCCGTAATATATTGAACCTAGAACTTCTTGATCCCAAATTGAAGGTAATATCTCCGCACTGAGCTCGCTTCCTCAGCATCATTTATGATTTAGTAGCATGGTGATTGTAACACTTTGAGGCATTGACAAGACAAAAGCATTTTAAATTAGGGCATCATTATTTGATTTTGATTCCTCGAAAGCAACACTGTCCTGCAGACTCAGTGGATGGCCCTTTCCTTTGTTTCTATTTGGGTGATTTTTTTTTTCTTTTTTATCCTTCACTTTACCAAGTGTGATTTTAAAACACAGTTAATGTTTTGACTAATAATTGTAGAAGTTAAGCAATCATTGAGGCACGAAAATTATTATTCATGGAAAGAGGTATCTTGGTTCCCGACATCTTTATATATCAATCTGAAATTTTAAAAAAATAATTCAATTCTCGTTTAATTATTATGCCTTTTCATTCCTATACAAATCTATTTTATTAAAAAAAAAGAGAGAGAATGACGACAGGAGTCCTATATATTTCAAAATGAAATATCAGGCCCTATTTCTTATCCGCCGTTACAACATCCAATCCGCCGTCTAACCTGCCGTTACTTCGAAGCTGACGTGGCAGTAACACTGTTAGTTTTATCCCTAGTGTCAATTTTAGTGCTGATGTGTGGACATTTTCTTAATCTCATGTGTACAAAATGATTAAATAAATTATTTTTTTATTGTCAAACAGGATACAATTACTCATTTGCCCTTCGATGCGTTGTGTAGAATTTGATCTGCATTTGCCTTGTTCCTCCGTCGAAGAATCGATCTTCGGATGTTGTCTAAGCAGATCCAGAAGAACCAAATACTCGTGATAGAGAGAGATGGACAAATGAGTAATTATATCCGTTTGAGAATAAAAACAATTATTTAATCATTTTGTATACGTAGGATTAAGAAAATGTCCATATCAGCACTAAAACTGATACTCGGGATAAAACTAACGGTGTTACTGCCACGTCAGTTTCGAAGTAACGACAGGTTAGACAGCGGACTGGATGTTGTCACGGCGGATAAGAAATAGGACTTGATGTTTCATTTTGAAACATATAAGACTCACTCGTAAGAAACAACAAACATATAGGACTCTCGCTGTCATTTTCTCTTAAAAAAATATTAGTCAAGAATTATCAAGAGTGAAGGAGAGGTCCCATTTTACGTAATGAAGGATGTTTGAATTCGTCCAACTAATACTCACGATTAGTATGACTATGCATGTCATGTAGGTGTCCAATGAAAAGTATTTTCCTACATGATTTCACGGTGACACGAATTTAATTTATGTTTAATTAAGGTGATAGTAGGAAGGGAGAATAAAGGACGAGAAAAATTCTATTGATAAGAAATAAATACAAAACTTTTTTGTCCTGAGTCGATAATGGTACAACTGTATCAAACCTTACTTCGTAATGGATTCAAGTTTATTTTTTCATTAACAATGTTTTTTCCCCTAATGAATGAACAATGACAGGGAGGACTTTCTAGGCCAACTTTACTAACAGGCTAATGGTTAGCGGGCTTTAATGAAGACACCAGTTTCAACCTTTGTCTCGGTCTGCAGCTCTACAGCAAAACGCACACCTAGAAACGTTATTCGTACCATGCACCGCCATCTTAATACATAGCAAACATCAATTTGATGAAATTTCTCTGCGGACTTGTTAAAAACACACCGTTTTTTTGGTATATAGAATCCGAATCGGGCAGCTGGGAGCACCCAGCCCTACATATAATCCACATAATGAACATGTTCAGGAGGATTGAATCTTCCTTTAATGGGAGTTTTTGGGTCCTCATCCACTCTTGCACGGAGTCCATTTTCCAATCCGATGATGGATGAGTTATCGAAACCGGTTTTTTAAAGAGGGCATAAGCACTCAACAGATGTGGGTGTGGATCGCCATGGGGGGTGAGAATTAATTCGTAGCGTTCAGTGAGAGCAGTACGAAAATTCAACGGTAAACAGTAATGGAAGGAAGGGAATCTTGCGTGTGATGTTAATTTCCTGAAGCCGATCGTACCGTTGGCGTTGGCGTTGGCGATGACTTGTTGCAGCAAAAACCCACGCGTGTGCACAGGCACTGCAGACGCAGATACGTCGCTCTTCCAAGGCAGTGATTTAAGTTCTGTAGAAGCATTGACTCATCGAACCTTATTTTACAAGGATTTCCCTTAATTTTTAATAAGAATTGATGCATCTTCTAAGTATTCCATCCGATATTCAAATGTCAATTAACTCACTTAAAAACAATCGGTCTATTAAAGAACAAATTTGACTCTGCGAGATGGGAGTTAAGCTATTTTTTTTTTTGGTCGCCAGCCACGGTATCCAAGCAGGCCCCACCAGCGGTGAGATGGCATCTTTCAGCCAACCATACTTGACTAATCCGTTGGTCGCCCCGGGTCGCACGCCTGGCAATGGCGGGTGAGGCTCCCAAGAGGGGTGTCTGCGTACGTGAGGTCTCGAACCCGAGACCTCCTTAAGCGGCACCGAGCTGCTTACCACTCGGTCCAACCCCTCTTGGTGATGGGAGTTAAGCTATATCACGATCATTAGTATTGAAAATTTGATGCATTAGATATGGATAAATCATATCAAATAATTGAAATCTCCTTTTCTTTTTTTTTTTTAATTATTTTTCTTAATGATCAAAGCATTGAATATCCTTTTTCTTTTTGGCCACAAAGGGATGAGTCATATCAGTGGTGTCATGTATGCAAGACTACGAACTAAATTCACTGCCATGAACGCGTATTTGATAATGATGTGATGCATCGTATGAAAAAGTAATGGAGGATGGGACAATGAAGTGACGGGAAGAGTGAAATTCAAGCAAAGAAAAATACTTGTGGCGATAATATTACGATTAATTTGAAGTTAGACTGTACTCTAAACTAAATTTCTTATCGATAAAATTTTTCAAGCCCTCTATTTCTCTTCTTTCTATTCTCCGGTTGATTTTATTTGGATTAGAACAAAAGGAAAAACCCTAGGGGTTGTTGTAGAGTAGCGACGAACCCCATTTTCGTCGCCCCACCAACCTTACACTGACACCCCGTCACTCGTCACAACAGCTGCTCAGTCCCCAGACAGCCCCCACCCACAGCTTCAACTAACAGAGACAGAGAGAGAGGCGGGGAGATTCGCCCGCAAGTCCCGCGCGCTAAAGCGAATGTCATGGAGCCCATTCATTATTAACTCAGCAGCACCGGCAAACAGATAATTAAATACCTGAAGAGTTCACTTGATTTTTTTAATTTTTATTGAAATATCGTATTTCATCCTTTAAGTCATATTAATGCTCGATGGAGTTTCTTCCCCTGCATAGATGTTTTTGATCGGTCCTGGGGAGTAGTATGTCTTTTGCAATTGCCAAACCACATGTTTCTAAAGTAGCGGACTTTACTCACGGTGTAAGGTTCCAAAACCGGCTTCAAAACACGTCGTTATCAAGACCAAGCCGGTGTTGGAGTAGAGAAGGAGAATGTATATATTGACTGTATGTACGTTCCTGTGTTTTGAGTGATGAGGGATGTGCAGAGACTGATACTTCATGGCACTTTGAAAGAGTTTCTGGGGGCCCTCTATTTCTTTTTCATATGTTCAACAGTTCAATTCTACTTTATGCACAGCTGCTCTCTCTTTTTCCTTTTTTTTTGAAAAAAATTTTGAACTCTGAATTGGATTGGATGTTTCCTAACAGATGGATGATTCATCGACCGTTTAGTACATGTACGTGTACTATCTTATGATTTTGAAATGTAAGCTCCACGATTATTGAGACAACACGGAGTTAGGTCACGTGTTTCATGTTTAAATGGGTCAAACATGTCTAATCCATGTAAATAAACATGTAAAACCGGGTTGAATTCATATAATCCGATAAGACACAATTAATTAAACAAGTTTGACAATATGTGTTTGCACGTTGTATTTAACCTATTAATCCATTTACGTAGGAAATTATGATTATATCACATTTAACTTACGTATTAAACGTGTTAATCATGTTGTAAATATGAAAATTTAGATAAACATATAAATCGGATACATGTACGAACGTATACATTGAGACATGTTTAATTTTTTTTTGATCAAGTTTAGACATGTTTAATTAAATAGGTTAAACGTGTCTGGTCCAGGAGACCAATAGATTAATTGCTGTGCAACAAGATCATTATAAGGTAGACTTCCATAGATATAATTAGGTTCAGTTGGGCCAAATACCCTGATAATTAGGCTTTGGACAACTTTCTGACACAATAATCTTATACTTTTTTTTTATGTATCATCTTGTGAAATTTCCACCCGGCCCATAAGAGATTGGGCCCATGTTCATCCCAAAAGCTCAAGCTGATAGGATGGTGGTACCCTCTCTCTTATAAAGAGGGTTTCAATCATCTATTTGTCCGATGTGGGATTTATATCTCAACACCCGCCCTCACGTGGCAACATGTTCACACTTGACACGTGCCCTTAAACACCGGTCTCGGGTGAGGGGGGACAACTACCACAAGGCGGCATTCTGTACCGTCCTCGGGCTAACAACTGGCCTCGAGCCGGGCATTTTTCTTCCGGTCTCGGGCTTACGGGTCACGAGCTCCACACTCGGACTTGGCGTGGTGTGAGCCCACACGGTTGGCTCTGATACCATGTGAAATTTCCACCCGGCCCACAAGAGATTGAGCCCATGTCCATCCCAAAAGCTCAAGCTGATAGGATGGTGGTACCCGTTCTCTTATAAACTGGGTTTCAATTCTTCAATTCTCCGATGTGGGATTTATATATCAACACCCGCCCTCACGTGGCAACGTGTTCACACTTGACACGTGCCCTTAAACACCCGCCCTCAACAACTGACCTCGAGCCGGGCATTTCACTTCCGGTCTCGGGTGAGGGGGGACAACTACCACAAGGCGGCCTTCTCTACCGTCCTCGGGTTAACAACTGGCCTCGAGCCGGGTATTTTTCTTCCGGTCTCGGGCTTACGGGTCACGAGCTCCACACTCGGACCTGGCGTGATGTGAGCCCACACGGTTGGCTCTGATACCATGTGAAATTTTCACCCGGCCCATATTAAATTTCTACTTGGGCCTACAAGAGTCTTGAGCCCGTTTCCACCCAAAAGCCTAAGCTGATAGGTGGCGGTACCCAATTCTCTTATAAACCCAAGTTTCTTTCTCAATCTGGTCGATGTGGGATTCTAATCTCAACACCCGCCCTCAACAACTGACCTCGAGCCGGTATTTTTCTTCCGGTCTCGGGTAAGGGGGGACAAACTACCACGAGGCGGGCATTCTCTTCCGTCCTCGGGTTAACATACGAGTCGGACTTTTTCCGAACTCGACAAACTGACCACGAGCCGGGCATTTTTCTTCCGGTCTTGGGCTTAATGAGCCACAAGTTCCACACTCGGGCCTGGCGTGGTGAAAGTCCAGGATCGACCTGCTCTGATACCATGTGAAATTTCCACCCGGCCCATAAGAGATTGGGCCCATGTTCATCCCAAAAGCTCAAGCTGATAGGATGGTGGTACCCTCTCTCTTATAAAGAGGGTTTCAATCATCTATTTGTCCGATGTGGGATTTATATCTCAACACCCGCCCTCACGTGGCAACATGTTCACACTTGACACGTGCCCTTAAACACCGGTCTCGGGTGAGGGGGGACAACTACCACAAGGCGGCATTCTGTACCGTCCTCGGGCTAACAACTGGCCTCGAGCCGGGCATTTTTCTTCCGGTCTCGGGCTTACGGGTCACGAGCTCCACACTCGGACTTGGCGTGGTGTGAGCCCACACGGTTGGCTCTGATACCATGTGAAATTTCCACCCGGCCCACAAGAGATTGAGCCCATGTCCATCCCAAAAGCTCAAGCTGATAGGATGGTGGTACCCGTTCTCTTATAAACTGGGTTTCAATTCTTCAATTCTCCGATGTGGGATTTATATATCAACACATCTGATATTCATAAAGGTTATGGCTAGTTTAAATTTGAATCAGGTCATCTAATTGATGGATAAATCTCTCTCAAATATAATTTTTCTTCATTTACAGAACTAAACATAATCTTTCTATATTTACATAACTTGAATTCGAAATCTTATTTAGAGGAAGAGATGTTAAACAATTTAAAAACATAATTTATACTAATTCAAAACTGTCGAATCTCAATTGCGAAATAGCTATATCTCTTGTGGTCCTCAATGAAATGAAACACTGCATGTCCATCGATCGTGCCCTCACTTTTCACGGATGAATCCATAAAATTTTGTCTAGATGAAAAACTTCATAGAAGAATAATATGATAAAGTTAAGGGAACGCAATAGAATAATTTAATAAAAAAATTAGATAAAATTAAAGAAAATATGTGAAATATAATTTTTTTTAAATATAAGGAGGGTAATTCGTTCGGGCAGTCCATTAAATCACAGATCGTCGCCTTCATATCATTGCACTGAAGAATGAGCTGTTAGGGTCACGTCAAGAACTTAAAAGAATGACGAGACGGGCTGGTCGTCGATTTTTCTGAAGTTTCAAAGATGTCCACGATCTTTAGAAAGCACCCCATGATCTCTAATGAGTCTTGAAAAACTTAACTCCTTAGTTTATGGTTTCCAAGTGCTTAGAAAGAATCCATTTTTCCCTTTCACTTCAAATGAAACGAGTATAGAAAGAAAGAGATAACAGAAGGAAGATGATGCATGTTACTCTGAATTTCACTGATAATAATCGAATTCACCATCTCTTATTTACCAACACGTGTTGATTGAGCACAAGAGACCGTGTCTATATACGGGACACAAGCATATCGACCTTGTGTGATCTTTGCAAGCATGACAGTGAGTCGAGAGACCACCTCTTCTACGCTTGCCCATCCACTGCCCAGGTTTGGTCTCCGGTTCTCTGTCTCCTCTTGTTTAACAGACCGACAAAGGATTGGGCTTTGGAGTTGCAGCAAGGTATCACTAAAAGCAGAGGAAAGACCCTGGATTCTATTATTTACAGGCTGATTTGGACTCTGTACATTTACTATGTATGGCAAGGAAGGAACAACCTTTTATTCCAAGCCAAACCATTCTCTGTTCAGGGTATTTTTAAAACTATTGTATGTTCTACCCGCTTTAAACTTTTATCTATCCCAAATCTAACTTTCAAGTTGTATAGAAGTCAGCTAGCTGGTCTTTTAAGAATTAGGATGTAGAAAGTAGATCCCCAAGATGTACACTTTGTAAAACCTTATAAGGCTGTTATGATGAATGAAATTGGTTCTGTTACTTGACCAAAAAAATGTGTATTGATTGAGATAGCAAGACATCATTTTTCCCTGAAATCATGTATCAGATTCAAATCTTGTGAATGGAGAATACTCATATTGGGACAACTTTTCCTGATCAGGGGGTCGACCATGGCTCGAACCTATACTAGTGAAGACCCATTAGACTATTGAATATCATCTGATATACATCTAAAATTAGTATTGAAAAATGGCTCCTGGGACGGGTCAAAATAGGAAAAATGATAGATATCATATTCTATGGATGTTTAATTAGGCCATCCAAATTAAAGTTAATCAATGATATGAATCAGCATCAAGCATCCGAGGAGGCAATCGATTATTCTTGCCGCAAGAACTACAGATCGAAGCTTTATGGTTACGATCTTTACCTTATTTATATATATATATATATATATATATATGACATCTAACTTGATTCGATCATGCTATAACCAGTCGATCGAGTTCCACGTGGTCGAATATTAACGCATAATTTCGAGTCACGATCCTCCCGTACAGCTGCGTAGCATTACTAATTTAACTCAATGTTCAAAAGAAACGATGGCACACCTGTCAAATATGGCATATATTGCTTTATTAGGTAAGATAAGATATTCCACATCCATTGGATCAAATATAAAATATAGCAAGAAAATCTTATCAGACTCAACGAATGATTTTTTTTTTCAAAAAATAAAATAAAAGGGGATAACTTTTCCACCTTAATTAATATATAGGAAAATCAAGGATTAATTATACAATTTTCATAAGATTTTATAAGAAATCGTGCAATATTTATTTAAAAGTTTAAATTTATAAATAACGATATTCAATTCTAGTTATTTCTTATTTTTTGACGAGGAATTTGACTATCAACATATGCTCTTATACAACAACATAGCCACACTTTCTGCAACTTACCTCGAACCATGTATTTCTATTCAGTAGTCGAACAAGGGGATAAACAACCACAGCATGATTTACTAACCACAGAGCGCTTTTTTCTGACCTCATGCCTTTTTTTATTGTTCATGAGTTTCATATCGAATCTGGTAAGGTACGAACCACACTATAACTTACTCTTATATAATCTAAAATTTCTACCAAACTTATAAGTGGAGTTATATTCGGTGCAGTAAAACACCCTCAATCTTAGATAAAATAAATTCGTAATTCAATTTTCATTAATAAAATTGCTTCTTCCCTCCTGAACTTTCTGGGGCCTATCAACTTCCTTTCTAATATTAAAAAAAAATTGATTTGACAAAAGCTGGATATGCATTAGCTGTAATCTAAAGTTAGAGTCTAATTGAGCCATGGTTCGAATATCTGTGCGTTTCATGTCAAAGTTATCGCAATCTTTATTGTCTATCAAATTCATATTATTTGATGTCACGTCAAACAGTAATGTAACATGTCAAATATATCGACTGGCATGAGATCGAGCCGACCAGTAATAATTCTCATGTTATATTAAATGCCTTACGACCGTGTTTTTTCCCCGACCAGAAGAGGAAAGAAGCTTAACGTGTTTCATGTGCGAAGAACAGGGACACTCGATCGGTTTCGGTGCTTCATGTGTCAAGAAGGACCTCGCTAAAAGCAATGTGAGCTAGGTTGGATGATAATGGTAGCCGAGTCAAGGCAAATTGGGTCGATTTCTCGCTTCATGGTTTTGACTTAGTTACGGTCCCGTGTCTTTTAAAATGTGATACAACAACACAATGTCGTGGAGAAATAGAATCTGACACGATCGTGAATGTCTTTTTCATGATTAATATTACTTTGTTGTCTCTCCTAAAATTGAGAAATATTTTTTTTTTGTTTCAATTGAAAAAAAAGATGCGTATATGTGTGGATAATATATATTATATGCTTATCAGGCAAGTGGGCAGCTTTCCTTTGCACGAAAACAAGAAATGAATTCACAAAGAAGAAAGCTATAATAAGTGACAGTATTGACGTGGTAATAATAATAATCAGTAAAATAGAGTTATTTTATGATTTTTTTAAATTTTATAAAAATTTCTAAAAAAAGGGCTCGATGTTATTATATAGTAGTACTATATAATATACTGTTACATGATGAGACCATTATAAAAAGGTTCTCTCGAGATCGAGGCACCCAACAAAATAACAAGGAGATGAATGAATGGTACAGTGGATGTCAGAGTAAATATTCAGTGTATAATAACCTAAAAAATTTACGATGTCATCAATTTGCCTGTCAGCGGAGTGGGACTCGAAAATGGACTCCCGCAAGCAGCGGGGGAGCTGTTTCCTGTTGCAAACCCTAACGTATACATGTCTTCCAACCCCACAGCCGACAACTCCTTTCCATGTCTTTTCTCGAGTAAACATTCCGCTTAAAATTCATTACGTAAATCACCGTTCATATCTTGACTCCGCCTTCAAAAGTCGTAAAAATTTTACTCATGTCAAGATTCGAAATAATTTTATACAATGAATTTATTACATATTTACTAATATCTTCTGTCCACACTCCCTCCTTTCTCTTCCTCTCCGAGAAATTGTTACCGGATTCTAGAATGACAAGCTGAACTCAATGCGTGAAAATTCGACATGTCAATAACAAGTGTCACAGTTACATTTAAGAAGCAAGCAACGTCAATGGACGGAAAAATACGACGTGTCATTTTCTGTTAACGTGTTCGGCGATGAATTTAGGTGCTAGCTGCACGGAGCCGCGATCGTTCCAAGAACTCGAGAATTCGAATTTGATACTACTAGAATTTTTGCCTAGTGTTATGTAACAATGGTTGAGGTGGGTCAAGAAGTGTGTCCATGTACAGCAAGTCCTAGCTAGCTGAGAATCACAAAGAAAAAGTCTGTCAGAAATAATAATAATTTCTCCTGAAGATTCGATCTGGGTGAATCTACTAATAAATATCTTTTTTAATCTTGAATTTTTTTTGTTTAAAGAATCGAATTCCCAATCTTATTTACGAAAATAATTGTTAAAATATTTCAATCAATCCATGCCCGTTATGACTAGTCATTAATTTATCAACAAGTAGGCACCGTGGTGGCCCGGCAGGGAACACTGTTGAACCATGTGGGGGGACAGGGCCCACGGGACAATGTAAATCGAGACAATGGTGCGACTGTTTTTGATGGGGGCTGAGGTCGGTGGGTCCCCCCAACCGGTCGCGGTCATAAATCTTACTAAATTAATAAATATCGGACCGTTCAACAATTTAATTCGAACCGTTCTCAATCGGCAATTTTCAATTGAAAAAGAGAATTCAATGGCTCGTAGATGTTTTTCTTACTCATAAAACAGTTCAGCGTCTGGACCGTAATTGGCAATCATAATTCCATGGCTTCTCGTGAAATCGCTATTTTAGGAGGGGATTATTGCTTAATTTCGGTGCTAATATGATCTGAAATTATTAAGAAGGCTTGAAACATACGTTTACGAATAAAAAAATTTGTAGTTGAGGCAGGTTTATTCCTTAGTTAGTCGGTCCGGACAGAACATAAACTAATTAAGGTCAATTAAATTTATAAATATCCTACGGTAAATACTCTACGAGATTCCCTAATGGCATCCACTCAGTTATTGGTCTAACCGGATGTAGGATTGGATGGGAGGGAATCAGGGACGGCTCCCAAAAGATCGAACCGACGAGAACGAAACTGGAAGATCTCAAATATGGAAATCATGAGTGAAATGACATAATTTATATATAAATATATATATTACATAAGACTTCACAAATATTTTTGAGATTAGACGAGCGGTCGTCCATCGGGTAGCCCTTAAATCCAATCGCGATGACTGTGTCGTGAGATTTCTTGTGCGAGTCAAGTTGTTAAGTTGGCCGTAGTCAATCGGTCAGTGTGATGGCTGATGTTTGATCTGACAGCACAGCAGCTGTTTCTCCATTTTTGTGTGTATGATTGGATTTCTTGAGGTGTCCCTGGTCCGATCTGATGCATCCATCAAAAGATTCAGCCTCTTGCAGCCTTTGCAAGCCCTGTAATTTTGTGATTAAATTGAAACATACTGAAGGGGTATTCCAACGATCCCGAGCCCGTAGCATGAACTCGATTTCGTGTTGTTTGATTATCGCAACATCCATGAGCACGGAAGCCGTGGACCTCTTTTCTTCCGTCGGTATCTTCCCCTTCCGTGTTCTAATCAGAATCGCATTTTCAGGGCGCGATCAAGACCTTGCTTCATTGGTTCCAAGTCAAGGGCGGTGAACGCTCTCTTCATATCTAGAGACAGTAGTTACTTAGTCCATAACTTAACCAAGCAAGACTGCCTTGGGCCTATTAGCATATCCCTTCTAACCTCTTTTGCTTACTCTTTGTAGGTGTAGATGGAGATGAGCCCGGCCCATGATCCACATACTTCCTTACAACTTCTGGTATCGAAAGGTCGAATGGGTTCGAACTTCGAACCAACTTCGAACCATAGAAGACCGTCAAGAGACAACTTTTGCAGTTGTGAGTTTTCCCGATTCACAGACTCGAAGGCGAGCACACAGGGAAGATACCGATAAACAAATGACAATCCTTCTTCTTGATATTTACTTTCATAGCATTACATTCTTTTTTTTTTTTTTTAATGTAGTAAAACGGTTACAAACATGTACAATCATTCTTTATTTTCACATTAACAGTGAAGAAACGATACCTGTATCATGAATGAGAGATGCAAAGCAACTCTCTTTTAAACAAGTTTGAATTCCGACATGTTACAGATCCATGGAGATGACGAGCGGGGAGTCACCCTCATCGACGACGATGCTCTTTGTGATCTTCTTCGAGCTGGTAACAATGAAGACGTCATAGGAACCATGGTAGCCTCTAAACTTGTACTCTCCCCGTTCATCGACGTGCCCGTGGGAACGAGTTAGCCACTCCTTCTTGAGATCGAGGAACCTCTTCCCAGCCTCGTTGAGATCACCTTCTGCATTCACCAGATGAGAGTTTTCCCGGCTCATGAACAGCTCCCAGAATCCCCACAGCATCACCCCTTCCACTGCAGGATGAGCATAGGCTTCGCGGAGCATCACTTCCAAGTCATCCGCCCTCACGTGCTCGTTCACCGAGGACACGTCAAGCTCGGTGAACCAGATGGGCAGGCCGAGGATTCCCAGGTTGTCAAGGGCGGAGCAGACAATGGGCCCCACCGGGCTGTCGATGTGGCCCTGAATCCCTATCCCTCCAACCGGTGCACCTTGTTCCTGCAGATCAAGGATCTGCTCGATGTACTTCTCTGGGCAGGATCTCGGGTCACACCCATCCTCAACGTGGTAGTCGTTCACGAACAGGGTTGCTGATGGATCCAAGTTGCTAGCTGTCTTGAACATGTTTGACCGAATATCTTTGCCCAGCCGGTCCTGAAAGAACGACCCATGCAACATCTCGTTGTTCACATCATAGTGCCTGAACTTCCCCTTGTAGCGTGATAAGAGGCCCGATAATCGGTTCTGAACAGCTGCCGATAGATCAGTGTTGCTCAGGGACCGGAGCCACTGTTGAACTTGGCTCTCGACCTCCCAGAAGATGCAGTGGCCTCGAGCCTCGATGTTGTGGGCCTTGCACATGTCCAGCATCTCATCGGCATCTCGGTAGTTAAAGTTCCCCCGCTGTGGCTCGGTCCAGTACCACTTGAGCTCATTCCCGAAGACCGCCCAGTTGAAGTTCTTCGTGAAGAAATCGACAAAGTCTTCATTGTCGATGTTTGATCTGCTCATGCACGATCCAATGGGGAAGCTATTCTGTGTCTGTCTAACTATCACAGAACTGCCAGTCAAGCTGCTTGAGCCCGATCCTGACACCGGGAACTTGAGCACAACATCACGTTTACGGATCTATATATGCAGCAAGGGATCGTTATTGATTATCAGAGTGAAAGTTCCAACATAATTAATCATGTTCACGTAAATTTTTAGAGAATTACCTTATCCGCTTGCCTCTTCAAATGTTTAAATCTCGACTCTCGGTCCACGGCAAAGATCTGAAGCCCTCCAACCATCAAGTCTACACCTGGAGCAGGACCTTGTATGTAAACCATAACTTTGGAGGGCTGCTTCTCAATTCTAAATGATCCACTGATCTCATGCCACCTGTCATCTCTAGCCTCGACCTGCCCTCCATTCACCCACTGGCTGTCTACGCCAAGTGCGACGTTGATGTTCTGAGGTCCACTTGCAGTGGAACCGATCCGAACCCAAGCAGACACTTGGTAAGTCAGGAAGAGCTTGACCTTATCAGTGATAATCTGAGCAGGGCCCATCCACGTCTGTGTACGATTTGACGCCAGAATGTATCTGCCACTTAAAGGCTCCTGGGGCCCGAGAGTGTCTCTTGCCATCGAGGGATGGATGTGAGGAGAACCGTCTTTGGTATTTAACGTGCAGTTTCCAAGAGAGAACCACCCATTAGTCCCATTACTTAGGCTGCTGTTCTCGATTATATTTACTCCGAAAGCAGGATTCTGCAGAATGGAAACAAAATGCAGCAAACATTTTTCAACCACTAGAATGTGCCTTCAAATGAAAATGATGAAATTTGGCACACTGGCAAACTGTTTTCGTTGCAGAAGGGGAAAAAAATGAGGGCCGGTTCCTGTTAAATCAATTTTTCAGAGAATACTTGCATCAATACACACAAGGGAAAGCAAAGACGGTTCTTGACTTACGTCGATAACAGGAGCAGGGGAAGGAGGAATCTTTTGCGCATGCTTTACTATCAAACTGTTCACGAGAATATCGGTTCCAGCAGGTGGACCTTCGATATAAATGACGACTTTCGAAGGGGAATTATTTAACAAAAACTTCCCCTGCAGCTGTGTCCAGTCCTTATCAGCGGCCTGCACGCTTCAGAGCAAATTTTCGAAATACTTCCATTATGTCATTACTTATCAACATTCTGAAATTGGGGAAAAAGGAAAGTAATAAGAAGTACATACTATGCCACGCCTATGTATTGTTCGCGAGAATCAGATGTTTGGGTCCACAGTGTTATTCTTAGATCACTGTTACTGACATTGTTACCAAGAATCCGAACCACGGCAGAAACTTCATAGGCGAGCTTTCTCTGAACCCTTCCAGTGATCTCTTGCTGAATACCATTCCAGGTCTGCATCCTTTCTGTTGCACAAGCAAAGTACTTCCCTGACATCGGGACGATCTTCCCATCAGCCATAGCATCATGAACCATAATCTTGCATCCTCTTCCCACCCAGTTGTTGAGTCCATCATCAAATGTTGGGTTTAGGATGATGTTCTCGTCTCCAGCAATATCGATCCTGTACTCGGTCCCTGTCATAATACACATGGAATGAGTAGAATAAAAAGGAGATCTTTGCAGTTTGCTCCTGGTAGACTGCATAGATTTTGTGTGTCTTCATGTGTGCAATTAACAGGCCCTCTTCAATTTTCTCCAGAAAGCAAAGACAAGTTCTCATATTTTCATCACAATAACGACCTTCAGAAGTGCAGCCTAGTTCTGATTATCTTATTTCCGGTGTTTCTCATGCGGGGGAATGGAACACTGGGAGAATAGTCCAGGAGGAGAGGAATAGAAGCAATACAGAAATGATGAAATTAAGGGTTTTCAAGATGTCATGCCGCGCATCTACCAGGATTGCTTGAGCAGCTTATCACCACTGATTTTATCAACAACTCTACACCAGGAGAAGGGCCTTCGATGTAAAATACAACTCGTTTCGGCATATTTGACAGAGCAAATTTGCCCTCCAGGATTTCCCATCTCTCTTTTGACACAGAAGTCCTGCATACTATCAGTTTTCAATCAACTCAAATCCTACTCACCGTTAATATAGAAACTGAATAGATATTAAGTAAGCTCTTTACTTTCCGAGGAACAGATACGAGGTGGCTGAGTCTGGGTATTCCAGTTTCAGGGTTGCAAGGACATCAGTGGGACCCTGAAGGGGCCCTGAAACTCCAACACGTGCAGAAACTGAGTAAGTCAAACCTAGAGATACACTGCCTGTGATGTCCTGCTCCAATCCCTGCCAACATTCTCTCCTATTCGTGACCACAGCATAATAACCATCTAACTCAGTTGAGTTTGCCTCTGGTGAGACCACAAAGCTTTCGCAGCAGTTGGGGTGCCAGAAATGCAGTCCTTGAGAGAAGTCATGGTTCTTTATGATGTTGTCGGAACGGCTAGCACTTGAATTGTTGGTCGTGCCAGTGAGATTCTGTTTGACAGACATTGTTGTCTTCAAAAAAACTATCTCACCATTCTATCGCTACAAACTCACCCCAAAGACAAAGAAGCCGACAAACTTACACATAACCAACAGGAAAAAAAGGGGCTACTATCAAGCACCCTGCTAAGCAATAAGAAGATTTCCATAGAGAAACTGAGAATAAGCTTCATTGCCACAAGCAAACTAACGGGTAAAGCTCTTGTATTGACAGAGTTTCGACTATATGCATATCAGGCTTCTTCGATTAGCTTTTGTATTTTCCCTCCTTTCCTTTCCCTCGGCTACAAGCAAACTAAGGAATAAAGCTCTTGTGCTATCAGAGTTTAGAAAACATGTATAACGTGCTTCTTCATTTAGCTTACCATTTCCCCTTCTTCTCTTTTTCATCTGCAACAGACTATTTCCAATCACAGGAACTGGATAATCTAGTACAGTTCACTCAATGCTGGACAAACCACTGAAGTAGCTCCAGAAACTGAAAGCGGATTGGGACCATTTGATTTCATTGAGGGCCTCAATCGACCTTTCGGCCTTTAGATTCTCTTCCCAACATCAGACACCTAAACCGATCTTCCCCGAGAAATTACTTAGAAACGAGCAACAATAACCAGAAAGAAATCAAAACCATAAATCTAGGACTCGCACATTGATGCTGACCCAAATCAAACGGGGCCACATTACCTCAGATTTCTCCGCTGCGTTGCTGTTCTGTGGGTTCTCCATGTTCAGCCTCGTGGGACCCTTCGGAATACGTGGATCAATGACGAATCAGGAGCTGGGTTCTCAATTAAGTGTAATTCTAGAGAGCGCAGAGGCACAGAGAGAGAGAGAGAGAGAGAGGGGGGGGACCTCAGTGCGCTTCCGATGGGTGTTCAAGGACAGTTCAGTGAAGCAGCAACAAGGGATCTTCCCCATTTTATAGGAGATCTCGGCGCATAAATCAAACCAACTGACCGACCCAAAACCGTTGATCTTGCGTCACTTCCTCGTCCTTCCTATCCGAGGTTAGTCCCCCAAAAAAAGACCAGCCCGCAACCCACCAACGATCGCACAGTTCAGAGGGAATTAAAAAAAATGGCAGCTTTACCATCAAAGTTCATCCCTTTCCTTGAAATGGAAACTGAGAATTCTTGCTCGCAAAGCTTAATTTCGAAAACGAACGAAGATCACCGTCGTTTTGCTTTGTCTTGCAGAATCGGATAAATGAACAAATTGCAATTGCCGTCATATGCTTGAATTGGAAACGAAGGCTTATAGGGGTAGCGGTGGGGTTCTGCTACGGTTTGATTGATTAGCTCTCCCTTTTGAGGTAGCTTCGGAATGGAAGCCAACAGATTTTATGTAATTGGAAATCGTTTTCTTTTTCAAAAGCTGGAATCATGAAAAATAAAAATCATGAAGACTAGTAGGTGGCGATTAGTTTTCAGCAAGTTAAGTATCCAATCAATGTCATAATTGAGTTGCTTTCGTATTTTGCTCAACTAGGACAGAATTCAGGAAAAAAAACTCTTTTTTTCTTTTGCTGAAAAGACTAGGTTTCAAGCACTTCTTTAAAAAGAAGAGATGGAGACTTGGTTAGCATGGTAGGTCAGATCTTCATCTTTAAAAGATTTTAAATTCGAGTCATGTAAATAGAGAAAATTTATATTATGAGAATCAATGAACCCGAACTTGGATCCTCAGATTTGGTGCATCTCGATGAGTTCAGGAATGAGAGCGAGAGTTCTTTCTTGTACTGGGGCAATTCCAATAGGAAGAAGCAAGTTGGGAAACTACATCGGGAAGACACTGTGTTCGACAGCGCAATGAGTTCTTTGAAACCCTAAGGTTTGCAGCAGTGATAGTGCATTCACTGTGAAGATCTATCGTGGGAATGAATGGTAATGATAAGCAAGCCACAAAGTCGATGCTGGTTTAGAGAAAAACACAAAAGGGTTGTTGTTCATTTTTGTACGCAGCAGCTACAAGAGAGACGGCTCTAAATTAGGATGCTAAAAATGCTTATGGATAACCGAGAAAGCTGGAGTGATCTACATCGGATGGCACATCCATGTCGGTGCAGGAAGCAATCTAGGACGGACTGGTAGCTCTGAGTGAACAGATATTCACTGATATTCTTCCTTCCAGAAATCAAAGTGATACTGCTGCAATGTGCAGCATCCTGACTAGCAGACCATATCTTATGTTTGATTTTGCTCATGTGCTAGATCTTGAGATCTTGTTCTTTTTTTCGTTTTTATGGTATGCACCATTTGAGATCTGAAGTCATTACTTGGCCGGCCGGTGAAGGATATCGACCCTATTATTATTGAACAGGAACTCTCAAGACCCCTTACACAGTTCATTTTGGCTCCAAGAAACACGTAAGTGTTGATTTTGCCCCAAGTAATCACTGCCATGGAGTAAGCTTGAATCCTCCATAACCTATCCAGGCTACCTCTACCCCTCATCTCCTCATCTCTCCATTTCTATCGTGGAATGTTACTTAGGAAATAGATCTACTTCACCCAGGAACACACTCATCCCTTCTGCCACACAGAGATCAGAGATAGAGAGAGGATAATGGAGTTTGCATATGGAAGAAGTGAATGAAAGAGAGATTTCAGTATGAAAGCCCATCTCCATTTTCAGTGGTTAGGGTTTAGGCAGGAGAGTGAGAGTCCCCATCATTGGGCCATCTTGCCCTGTTACCTCTGCTTCCACTTTTTGTATTTTCCTTCAGCCGTTTGCTGTGCTGTGACCCCTCACTTTCAGAGAGGTTTCCAGCTATCTCTGTTTCTTCTCCCCTTGGGGCTCATGAAACGAGGGAGATGAAGACGAGGTCCTTTCCCTTTTTCGATCCCTGTCCTTTGCTCTTGCATTATGGGAGGAGATGGTGGCAGTGCAATTAAGCAGATCCCCTGTAGTTCAATATAAAAAGTACTGTTCTTCATCAGTGTTACCCCCTCTTTCCCCTGCTTCTTTTCCTCCATCTCTGCTTTGTCCTCTGTTTCATTACCCGCTCCTCCTCCTCCTCACCACTCTTCCCCATTCACAGCTTCAATAGACTCCCTCCCTTCTCTGTCCTCTCTCTCTCTCTCTCTCTCTCTCTCTCTCTCTCTCTCTCTCGCTCTCTAACTCTGAGGAAATGGGCAGGGCCAAGAATTGGGGTTATCAGCGTAGATACAGAGACCTAATCATTCCCCTGTTCCTGCTCCTGGGATCAAAGTTGTTTCACGCTGCAGGTAAGTTTCCCAGATGGGCAAGTTCAAGATTTTCTCGTTCGTTTCTCCTACAGTTGTGTTGATACATCAGAGCCGTAAAAATATAACCTTTTCTAGCTATAACCAGAGCAGTTCTATGAAACTTGGAATCTGCTCACGTTGAGAGTTTTTTCACAGGACGGTTCATTCCGGGGACGGAGATCGAAGCTGCGAGGACTGAGTTGCAGGGGGAAGGAGGAGTGGTTCAAGACGATGGGGTTGACACGATGAGGAGGTGGCTGATCGGGTCGACTCCGCCGACATGCGAGAGGCGGTGCAGCTCTTGCGGGCGGTGCGAGGCAGTGCAGGTGCCCATCGTGCCCCGGCGAGGGATCAGCCGCCTTTTCCCGGAAGCCACTCCCAGGATCGCTTACTCCAGAGGCGGCGGGGGCGGCGGCAATGACATCTCCAACTACAAGCCCATGACCTGGAAATGCAAGTGCGGGGATCTGCTCTTTAACCCCTGACCTCCCCCCCTCCTTCCATGCACGTATTCACGTGTGTGAATTTCTTCCTCAGATCGGGCCTCGATAACGGCTCGATTCGTCCTTGTAATATCGGACTTCATGAACCTAGGACCGTGATTGACTGCATGTTTTTTTCGATGTTTTGATCCTTCCCTGTTTGATTTGAATTCCTGTCCTGTCCCTTTTTTTTCCTTAAATTTCATGTGGTATTTTCTTTTTTTTCCCCTGAATATTTCATGTGGTATTTTCATCTATGGAAAATTTTCAAAGACCGTCAAGGTAAGTAGCCTTTATGTTGAAAAAATTTTGTAATCTTGATTTAAAAATTTATAAATAATCAATTATAACTCCATTTACTGTGATTACAAATGATCGTTCGAAAACTGTAATCTCAAATATAACTCTTTCTGAGCTACTGTTATAACTCTTTAACTAAAATTATAAAATTTTCCCTTAAATAAGATCCCGAATTTGAGTCTTGTGAATGGAGGGAATTCATTTTGTGAGAGTTTTACCTCTTAATGGGTCCTCCCGACTCGAACTCGATTAGTCATGACCCGTAGGACTTCTGGATATCGGTTGTATAAACCGAAAAATAGTATAGGTTTTCGAACTAAAATTGAAAGTGGAAGGTACGATAAAGAGAGCGAGAGACATCAAAGTGAATTAATTGAGGTGATAGGGCACATCTTCTCCTTAAATATGACTGTGAATGAAGAAAATTTATCTTGGTAAATGTTTACCTCCTAGGGGGTCTATTCGACTCGAACTAGATCAGTTAGCGCACGTTCAATTTTTGTATACTAGTGGTATGGATTGAAGGAAAGGAAAAGATGGCAGTATTCGCTTTTTCAATTTTTTTATAAAAAGATTTTTTTCAAAAAAACCTGGGCCCATTAATGGCACCCATCAGATGGGCTGGCTCACAGTAATTAGGGCTAAGTTTGAAGGTTATTGGGCCATTTCGGGCCTGACAATTTCGCAGGCCCAAATCCTATAGCATTTAGTCTAAATTGTCGAAAATAATTAGGCTAAGAGAAATTAGAAATTGGTCGAGGGTTAACATGCAAAAATTAATCTAATGTACAGTTTTTAGGACAAAATACAAATCAACCATTTACTTTTCAATGTGCACTACCCGATATTGAACAATTAATAGTACCTCAACTAATTAAGGTTTATGTCAGGTCTATCAAGTTTTTTCCCAATCTCTTATTGTTCTTTGGGGACGGGATTCCTGAAAAAATTTCCGTCAACCTGAAATTCGATCCTGAGATTGCCCATTTAGAAATTCAGTGAGGGAATCACTAGGTCAAACTCAAGTTTGTGATTATTTGATATAATGGTAATAGAATTAATGTATAAGAAAAAGAGATACGACAGTTTTTATTAGTACAATAAATACTCTGCAATCATTGTATAATTTTAGTATGTAGTATTTGACATTTAAACATACAATAAATTTCGGTTAATTGAAATTCAAACGTAATCAGTAACGGAATCTTACTGACCGGATGATAATGCCAATATGATAATATTAGATGAGGATCCGTGTTATGAAAGGAAATAAAATAAAAATAAATAAATATGAAATAATGAGATAATATTATGTAATTATATCATTTATTTATAATTTAATTCATTTGAAATTTATTAATTTACAACAGTAAATAATACATTCTCAATTTTTATTAGTATATTACCTAAACTTTATCTTTTGAATTTTATAGCTACCTGACAAATTATTGCTATTAAAATGGTGGATATTGAGAGATTTGAGGAAATATGAATAGTTAACGGAAGACTTTTATCATTAAGATCGTAAATATAAAGATAAAAATAACTGAATTATTATTTATTCATAATATAGAAAGTAGATATATCGCATAAATTTTAATATATAAACTAGACTAATAACAAATATAAACAAAAAAAAACCAAATTTCTCAAATATCTACCTCTAATAGTGCCGAATTACTTGATTAAATTTAAGTTTTTTATTATCTTTTATCTTTTAAATTTTATTAAAAATTTTAAAAATAATTAGTTTTTATCTATCGATCTTATCACGTGTGCATTATCTTTCTGATCAGATCAGATGCATATTATCAGGTAATTACGTAAGATGCCTTCCCCATGGCCACAACATTTCATAAAATACCTTCAAACAGTTGGTTGACGGCTAGGCGGAAAGGACGAAGGGCGGCGCCTGCCCAGGCTCCCGTGCCACCGCCCTTGTGAGGCCACCTGTACTAGTGGCGGGGCCCACACGATGCACACGTGTCACCCTCGTGGATGCTTCTCGTATCTTCCCTGTAGCATCCTTCCCTCCTGTCGCTAAGACAAACGAAGCTCCAAATGACTGAGATAACGAAAAGTCTGATAGGAAACGAAGACGACAACGAAGAATCGGAATTTTCTCCCATCTCTTCTTCTCGAAGGTTTGCCCAAACATTAAAACGAAATATGTATATATATATATAACTCTCTTATATTTACACTATTTTTTTTTATGAACTGCTAGTATCTAGAAGTTAAACGGATTCTGACTAATCCGGTTCGAGCCGGAGAACCTTACTAAATGGTAAAACTCTCCCAAAGTGAATTCTCTCAATTCACAAGACTCGAATATGAAATTTTGTTTAAGTGGAAGAAGTATCGTACCACGTCAACCGATCCACTTTGATATATTTACTCTAAAAATGTACTTCTATAAGAAAGGCAATATGATGCATTTGTATTTTTTTCAATTCGAGATCAAGAGATTTCCAGCTCAGTTCATATATATTAATAGAACTCAGTGTACTCTTTTATCCTCTCGTACTTCTTAAATTTACCTACCTCCTTTATACAATGAAAAAAAAATTATAACTTTGAACATTACTTGCTACCTTGCTGCCAAAAAGACAAGATACGAGTGCATGATGGACAGAACTGTTGAAACTTATGTAAATTTTAAAGATTTTTCTCGATTTTAAGGAGGTCGTCGCCTTAAATCCCTCCGGGCTCGGACTTTACAACGAGGATGGTTGATCGATGGATCAAGATCCATGGGTACAAGATGTACCCAATTAAGAGTATGAAGTGGCACGAGTTGTAGTTGCAGTCCACTTGATAATGTGGGGTACCGGAATTAAAGCGAAATGCGCCCACTTCACTGCTACTGCTTAGCCTCTCGCCCTTTAATAGAATATGTAATAGTTCTGATATAATATGATAAATTAATAAAATTCAGTTATTTTAATATTTTATTAATAAAAAATTTTAAAAATAAAAAAAAAATTCGAAATAATTGAAATTTATTAATTTATGAAATCGTAAGATATCCGTTACATACAAGAATGCATCCTCTCCTCCAAACTCCCAACAGTGTTTTCTCCGCCGCAACTGCGGAATCAAGCAATGGGAGCACACCCAATCAAATGTCCCATGTGATTACTCCCACCTAAATTTGTTTGTTTATTTATTTATTTATCACTAAAAAAATATACATAATTCTTGATAAAATAATAAAATAATTATGAGGATAAAATAGTTTTTGCACCTCTAACTAATCATTTTTGGGATAATTTATTATTATTATTATTATTATCAGTGCTATGTGACACATTCTTCTTGGCCAGCAGCCTCCATTATTTCTCATCTTTCCTCATCCTCTGACTTGCTGTATTTTTTGAAAAATCTTACACTTTACATCTTTATATTATTCTTTGTGCACTTACTACTTAAGTATCAGTGGGTTAAATCGGACCGTCACCTCCAATTTGGCTTTCTCTTGTATTGCAGGAACCAGTGAGCTCGATCAAAGGCCTACTACCAACTAGGGGAGACACGCTAAGGCCTACTATTTCGTCCCTTCTGGGGCCTTAAGATCTTTCTGAGACATCTGTGTCCTTAGCTCATGATACCTCACATATCAATTCTAAATAGGAAAACGTACAACGAAGAGCGAATCAAAGAGGCGTGAAGAATCTGATCATGAGAGTCGGATCCAAAATCACTTGATTTCATAGCGACCACCGGGGTTTCCTTCGAATCTCTTGAATTGTGGGAATGCATGATTAATGATCATTCCGACCATCCCAAGACCGCTCATCTCAAATTGCAACAGCCGTCAAATTTGCCTACCCATGTGGGCTGACTGTTCAGGCACGTATGACCAAAGGTCGACCCCATCGATGGCGTAATCCAGCTGAGTTAGCTGCTTGGAGCCGAGGTCGATTATGGACCACACGGTGCACGTGCTCTTCCACCCACCCCAAAGTCTCTATCCACGGCCTGAAATTAGGTGACCGAAGCCCCGGTAACATACAATTACGATTTACGCATGCATGCCGTGCCAGTTAGTGAAATCCAGCGTTCCCAGTCAAACCTCCGGTGCATGAAACTCGCAACTGCTACGATCGAGGAGCCCATGGAAGCTATGCGTGTCATGTTACTGTTCTGATAACAGAGCTGTCCGTGAAAATGAATAAGTAAAAACACGTTTTTCATGCCTCGAGGACTTTGGGTACGCGAAATAGAGTTAAAAGAAAGTCAACGGCGGAGGGTACCTAACCCAACCCGGTAAATGCTAGCTCTCCTATACATTTTCGGTTGGTTGTTAGTTTATCACTTGTTGACCGTTATCGTCGAGCCGCCCGATTAATGATCCGCCGTTGAATGGAAATGGGAAAAGAGGCTGATGGTCTGTATGAACCCGTAATTGAGAGAGGCTGCTGCTTGTAATGTACAATACTACCCTCCTTCGAGAAGGTGATTGAAAAATACATAAAAATGAAAAAAAATGTTTATAAAAAAAATCATGGCTCTTCTCACATAGTAAGATGGATAAAGGCGAATGTTTTTCAACTTGTAAAAGTTTTCAGTGAAACGATCATATCGCACAGATGATGCTGATTTGGTATCCGTCCAATTAAAACTTGACAAGTAATTAATAATTATATAGTTATGGTTCTTAATCCTAAAAAACATTTAAAAAAAACTAGTAAATGATGAACCGTATCGGACAAATATATAAATAGTCTGATTAGATGAATATACCACGTTAATATCGCTCACGTGGTATAATCGCTACATTGAAAACTTTCTCGCAAAGGGCACAAATAAACTTAAAGGGAAGTAGAAGGAAGAGAGAATACTGTGGTACGAGAAGTTGCATTAATGAGAGTTGAATTTAATATTTCTTGAAATCAAGTTAATGATAGTATCGATGTACCAAACCCTATTTCTCAAAGAGATGTTTTTTTAGTTTATGTTATTGGGTATTCAAATGTTCATTGATCTTTGATTGATATAGATTCGAACTAAACCGGTTAATTATGAGGTAAACATTTTTCAACAATTTGTTTTTACATTAACGAGATTTAAACTCAAAATTTTACTTGAGAGAAAGGAGTATCGAACCATTTTAACAGATATATTTCAGTGAAAAGGGTGCATTTGGTTGAGTAGAAAGAAGACTTGGGATGGAAGGAGGGGCAATCAAAATTGGGAAGATGAGGAGTTGGGCTAAGCTGACTAGGACGTTGGAACTTGGAAGCGGTCTCTAGTCTTCACTTGAACAGTCTAAAAGCCTCCCGATCTATCCAACCCCACCAAAGGCCGCCACATATAACTTAGAATCCTCCCTCAAAAAGTTATTCCATTGCCTTCCTCAGTACGAAAGATCAAAGCAAAGTCCGAGAAATCGGGTTTGGTGCAATATCATGTATTATCATTGACCCGAGATCGAGAGGCTCGAGATTTGATTCTCATCAGTAAAATTTTGCACATTCCTTTATTTTGCTCTTACTCTGATTCCGTCTAAACTTGACTATATTGTTGTCTGTATATCTTTATTATAATTGACCGACTTGAGGTTCTCCTTAGCCACCAAGAAACTGGACCCTTCAGCCCCTTTAATATACATCCACAAAACGTGGTCCTCTCCCTTCTTTTTTTTTGGTATAAAAAGAATATTAAAAATGCAAATAAATATTTAATTTAATAAATATATTTTTGGAGTTTGGTCACTTCACTCTACTATTCAACCACCTGTCACGCCACCGGCTTCTTGCCTTCCCCCTACCTTCCGAGAAAGTCTACTATCATTACCATCATGTAACAGTTCTATAAGTAATAAGACTCTGTCATAGTAGACTCTCTCCTTCTCCTCTGGTTTTCTTATATAAAAGCCCCAGCCTTCACTCTCACTCTCCTCGTCCCTTACTCGAAGTTCACAGATTTCTCTCAAACTCCCTCAGATCAACAGATCCATCAGAGGTGAAATTATTCCTGGAATCGGAATAAATCCACCGATGGCTTTGGAAGCTCTCAACTCTCCGACAGCGGCTGCTCAGCCGTTCCAGTTCATGGACAACGACGCCACCTCCAACCACCACTTCATGGAACCCCTCACCAAGCGGAAGCGGTCAAGGCGGCCCCACCAGCCTCCCACCGAGGAAGAGTACCTCGCTCTCTGCCTCGTCATGCTCGCCCGCGGAGGAGGCCGAGGAGGAGCTGGAGCTGGACCATCTGGTTTGTCTTCTTCGCCGCCGCAGCTGAAGCAGCAGGCGGCGGTCAACGGGGACGCGAATACTAATGGTTCGAGCAGCTTGATCTTCAGGTGCTCCGTCTGCGACAAGGCCTTCCCCTCGTACCAGGCCCTCGGAGGCCACAAGGCCAGCCACCGCAAGCAAGCCGGTGCAGACGAGCAGTCAACTTCCACCGCCAACGCACCGTCCGCTGCCAACGCTGCCTCCGGCTCGGGCCGGGTCCACGAGTGTTCGATCTGCCACAAAACCTTCCCCACCGGCCAGGCTCTGGGAGGCCACAAGCGGTGCCACTACGAGGGCGGCGCCCCTAACAGCGCCGCCACAGGTTCCGTCAGCGCCGGGTCAACGCACACCGCTGGACACAGCCACCGGGACTTCGACCTGAACGTCCCGGCACTGCTGGAGTTCTCGCCGAAGTTCCTCGTCTCCGGTGACGACGAGGTCGAGAGCCCGCACCCCTTGAAGAAGCCCCGCCTGTCGATTCCGTTGAAATCTGAAGTCTCCTCAGATGCTTGAGATTGAGGCGCACTTCATTCACAGTTCCTCTCAGACATGTTTTTTTTTTTTTGGATTGGAATTTTTTTCGGTGTACATTCAACTAGAAACCGACACGGTCGTGTTTAGTTGTTCACACGAAATTCTTCAATTCAATATATTTCTTTCCGAAATTGTGTCCCAAAATATTCCCCTTTTCCATTGTGTGCGATTTCTATCACAGTATTTCCTCCATCCTATATTAAACCATGATATCCACGAGCTACAAAATCGAGATTAGTCTGTCTCAGTTCGACACATCCTCTGGGAGGATAGCAGTTGTGCGAATTGGCTCGCAAATCAAACCACGTTTCAACCACTAGGTTTACGTCGTACATTAGACTGTTCTCTTGAATTATAGTCTTTGATCTTTGCAGATATTATAGGGATTTCTTATTCCCATTTATATGCGATATAATCTTTCATTTTAATGCATGAGCCTCCGAACCCCGTTTGGTTATTAAAAAGAATAAAATATTTTTTTTTGGTCGCCAGCCACGGTATCCAAGCAGGTCCCACCAGCGGTGAGATGACATCTTTCAGCCAACCATGCTTGACTAATCCGCTGGTCGCTCCGGGTTGCACGCCTGGCAATGGCGGGTGAGGCTCCCAAGGGGGGTGTCTGCATACGTGAGGTCTCGAACTTGAGACCTCCTTAAGCGGCACCGAGCTGCTTACCACTCGGCCCAACCCCCCCTTGGTAAAAGAATAAAATATTTATAATTGGGAGAGTTCTTGCTTTGGTACGGTAATTAGCTAATATTTATTAATATTTTAAACATCAAAGAGTACTTAAAAAAATATTATTTCATATGATTAAGCGGGATTCCAAGCTTGCATTTCCTGCACTTTTACTTCATAATCATTATTTTCATAATATTTTTTTATATCAAAAAATTTACCGAGTCATAATTAACTCGAGCTTAGGAAAGTTGAGGTACCAACCAGTGGAGAAGACAAACTCATCAACATATACACGGACGCCGCCTGGAAGAACAGGCTCAGGGGGAGTCGCCCTCAAGGGGAACAAAGAACTCATCAGTAGCTGGCACGAGGAAGCTTGGACAAGCAGTCCTTTGCTAGCCGAAGCTCCGGCTCTCCTGACAGGCATAAAAAAAGGCATGGAGATGGAGGGAGACGAATTAGACTAGTTGCAGACTCACAGACCTTGATCGATGCCCTCAAAAAAATTGCATGCATACCATGAGAGATCAGATGCCAAATTGCCTATGCCCGAAGTCTTTTGGAAAATTTCGTTTTCTGGGAGTGCCTTTGGATTCCTCGAACAATGAATTCTGTAGCCCATAGTTTTGTTAGGTTTAGAGAAGCCTCAAATGGGGGGAGCCCTCGAACCCTAGAAGCAGATGGGGAAAACATCTGCCTTTTGTCTGTAGCGGAAGTCCCAAACTGATATTACTTATTTTCATATTAATTAATTATCATTAACTATAAAAAAAAACTCAGATCAATAGTTAAAAAGAAAGCTTTAGTGAGATACATGGTCTTGTCAGCTTGTTGAGCAGTTGAGAGGTGGGCAACCATACAAGCTCAGTTGCCTTCTTTGTTTTCTTCGGCCGACATCTTCAAATAGTGTGAAATTGTGAACTAGACTTCACGGATTTTATTTTATTTTATTTTTTAATTTATAGTGTTGAAGTTGATTTGGAGAGGTAGCCTGATCATAATCAATCAATTAATTATTAATTAGGAGAGTGGTCAAGTGGCCCTCCACAGTGTCTCTCTAAATGATCGGAAATCATAATTCGGCACTTGGTCCGCTCAATGAGAGGTCTGGAGTTCGAGTTTCCGTGGACAGAAGAAAGCCGTGCCTTACTGAATCCATCAATCTCGAGCTGAATCGATTAAAAGTCCATAAGACTCTTGAATACCAGTGATAAAAGACAGGAAATGATACTTTGAAAGCCTCAGTTCTCTGGAACCCCGGAGGAATCATAGAATATTATGTAATTTTACTTGTACATGCATTTCATTAAATCGTTTTATTTTATCCATTCTAATATGTTCTTGAACTCTTTGATTTTTATGCCCTTACTCAAGTCCTGGGTCCTTGCCCCCGAATTCGTATCGCATTATGTAATCCGTGACGGAGATTGCTTGAATGATTACTAGTAAGGATTAGAAAAGTGAAACTATCAAAGGCATGACCCATTCCACATGCCGTGTCTGTGCTATGACCAAAGCTAAGATGCATTTAGATAATCTTGATAGTGCAATAATCGTTTTTTTTTAATTATTTTGAGAAAATAACAAATTCTTCTTTGTACTAATGGAAGACTAGACTAGTAGCAAGTAGAGGGGATGTTTGGTTATGGGGATAGGAAGTTAGGTGCTTCCAGCAGTTGGCCGGTAGTGTATGGTCTCGAAATTATGGATAGAGAAATCTATGACTTGAAAATATCTTAATAGACTAATCCGACTTGAACAAATTTATATTAGGTAAGCTACTATTTTCGCACGTGACGTTTCGTACAGACATAATTTTTATTCACAATGTAAGATTGCCATTAATATCGTCCTCCATGTTTAAAAAACCTTACAGTTTACTCCCATGTCATCATTTTCACTTGTAATACTTCATGCAATCATCATTTTTGTCATCCATGAAGAGGGACGAAATTGTTATGATTTTTTAAATTTTAGGGTTGAAAATGATAATAATAGACTAAATTGTTAGGTTTTCTTAAACAATGAGGACAATGTTGATGTTGAGGAAGAAATCATGGTTGTATGGAACATTATACACAAAAACGACAGTTTGCGTATTTTTATTTTTCGATAGAAAGGAAGACGACAGTAGTGACCGCTCAGTCATCCGTTGAGGTAGAGCCTCTTCTGGAAATATTGCTCAAAATAAGATTCGAAAATGTGATATCGACCTCACCAGACCGCATGAGAATGAGTTTTAGCCCACTAGATTACCGCCGTCAGTGGCGGGCTTGCTCATCAATATTAGTGGCTGATCTCCCCTGCCAATTGACCTTGACAATTAATTTCTTAATTAATTTTATGGGTTCATTGTATAAAATAGATTAACAGTGGGGACCCCATTTAAGTCTTTCCAGAGAACCCGGACGTGCCGGAGAACAAGATGGTTTCCTTCGCTGTATTCAGGCTGGCAAACCCTCGTTCACATGCTGGCAAGGCATCCTGCGAAAATGTCAACGGGGGGAAGGAAGACGGTGCCGATATAATCATGTGAAGAGGAATAGCTTCAGTCGATTCAAAATTCGCCCGTTAGTCTGTTCGTAAATGAACGAAACACTGATCTAGGACAGCGACTATTATTACGTGACCGTGGCTCGTGTTAATATAAGATCCCGATTTCGCATATGCGAAGTATAAGTAATTTCATGCACCAGATTGAATTTGTCTCGATTGCTTCTCTTTGTCTTTTCATTTTAGGCAACTTCAAGTTTTCCTGTAATGGAAAAAAAGAAGAGAGGTTTTAGTGTTTTTATTTGATGGAGCTGGCTGGTCTCCATGATGTATTAAAATCTTTCGACATAATCCGACTCAAACTGAATTAATTAGAATTCGTTGAATTTCTGAATACTAATAATACAGATTATAAACAGAATTCTTACAACATGTGTAGTACATCCACATCGTTAGTTGTGTTAATGTAGCTTATTAAACAATGACTTGACCTATTCAGCCAAAAAAAAAAAAACAATGACTTGACCAAGCCCTCTCAATCAAATAACCCAATCCACCGGGTAAATAAAATTTTTTAAAAAATAAAAATAAAAATGTCATCTATTAAAATCAAAATCCGATTAATATTGAAATTGGGTGTCGTATTTCATACCAGCTTCGATTTTTGATTTCCTTCACAATTTAGTATAATCCGACTAATCAAACTTCGTTTTTCAACCCAGCTTAGAAATTTTTTCTAGTATTCAGAATTCAAATATAATCTAACTGATTAAGGACATGTGAATTCGATAAGGGGTGAAAATCTTTCCATATTAATGATCTCCACTTACTCGAATCTAACCATCTCAGCTAAGTCATAATACTGTTTAAATGTCTTATTTCTTTTTTCATAGAGAAAAATAAGGGTATCAGTAATAGCGATCCAGCCACCTCGCTACGTAATGACTGAACTTTTGTATTCAACCGTGAACATATCAGACGAGCTGAATAACTAGTAATAACACCAGCCCATTTTTAAATATTGTATTCTTGTTTTGATAAATTGGTGCTCCTTACCTTAGACAAGGCATCGAGACCAAGTCACAAGAATGGAAAAAAAAAAATCCATGATTCATAGGACTTCTGAAAATTATGTGACCCTGTACATTGAAAGAGAAGGCAACAGTTATGTTCCTAGAAGCCCAAATCTACAAAACAGCAGAATCGGCCCAAGTTCATGTCGATCCATTTGTTAAGCCCGTCCTATCCCGACTCAGTCACTGCCGCTGCATAATATACAAACTCTCGTATTCAACCGTGAATATATCTGATGAACTAAACAATCAGCATTAACATTGACTATATCAACGCAACACTACTAGAGATCTATACGACCATCAACAGCTATAGCAAGGATTGATCGGCGGGATGCTTTATGGCATAGTACTTAGTTTTGTGCTCTGTAAAACCCGCTGGTTCATTGACAGAAGATGAGGAGAGGGGCAAGTGTCCGCCGGTCCGGTTGCTTGGACCCTGGAGGAAGAACAAAGAACTTCGATGTCGAACCTAACAACCAGCCAAGCCAAGCCATTGAAGAGACGGCATTCAGACTGTTATAGACTATTAAACATGACTGGAAGAAACATGCAACGGCTGATACTATGTACATTACATTGGCCCATAGGTTCGAGATATGTAGATACAGATCGTAGATTCTATTCGAACTCGATATTGTCACTAGAAAGCTAGTTTTTTGTCCCGGATTTAACTGCCTGGCTTGGGAGGACTAGGACCCGTAGGACCGGGTAAATAAGGTATGAGTGGAGTCCCATGGTCGATAGGTCCCGCCCTTATAGATGTCTTCGAGTTTGGGACTGGGTCGATGGGACCGTAATCCTGCGTGCCCATGTCTCCGTCATCAGCTCTCTCGTGCATTCTTCGGCCATAGACCTCTTCCTGTAATACCGTCAAATAACAAGGAAGTAGGATTAACGTACATGAATATAGACAAAAGTCCATATTAAATTATAGGATTTTACAGACATTTTTGAGTTTAGGAGATTCGATTTTCATACTAATAGCCAGGTCTTTTCCTTAAAGAATTAAGGATTTTCATATTCACTTTGTTGTATTGCACGTACCTTGAGCTTTCTGCCTGCAACTTTAAAGGCCAAAGCTCCACCACTGACACCGGGTGCTGAGAGCTCAGACTCTTCTGGGAAAGTCAAATAGAGCACAGCATGGTCAACCTCGGCCTAAAGGGATCAAGTTAACTCAACTCTGGCTGGTACTGCTCTTAACACGAGACTAGGAGGGCCTCGTTTCAATTCTCATAGCACCTTTTATATTCTATAGAGATCTGAAGAGTCAAGAGTGTAAGAGTTTTACCGGTGAGGTGGTAGGGTTGGAGGGGGAACATCAGAGCTACGGCTCCGATCCCTGTGAGCATCGCCAGACGGAGCCCTGAGACCTTCATGGCGCCGGCGGCCTGAAACCATGAAACTCGCTCGGAGTGAGGATTACTTTGTCCGCCTTGAAGAAGCTCCCCGGGAACCTCAGAGAAGGCTCGAGCTCCATATATATCATGAGAAAATTAACGGTTTCAGACACAGAGAGAGAGAGAGGCTGTGTCCTTGCTTAGTCAACCGACAAAGATTTTACATTACATTGAATCTAAGGGAAAGTTATCGGACTTCAATGTGATACTCATTAAATACATGTCGAGATTATAAGAGCGTGAAAAATAAAGGAATATGAAGAAGTGCATTTATAAGAATTGTTAGTTTCAGATTTCGAGTCTGGCTCTGGAAAGAGGATTCCGTGTCCTATCTGCTGTCTTCCACTGAATTGGAGAGAGGAGTGGATAATAAGCGGCGCACCAGACCATGAGAGTGATGTAGGGTGGTAGAGAAATTTTTAGGTAAATTTAACTCATCGCATCAGTAGTAGGCTTTTTAAGAGTAAAGTATTGGTACTTTATTGTTGGATGTACGGCACAGTACTTTATTCGAACATGAGAACTTATGCAGTACTTTACATGGATACGAACGATTATATAATTTGTTGAAGTATCAGTACTTTATTATAAGGAGTTGGTTCCCGGTGCGATGAACTGAAATTATGCAAGAATTTATCTGGGTGGGGGAGAGGGAGGGGAAGGGGGAAGGGTGCTGTGTGGAGCAAGAGCTGATGGGCACGTCTCGTGCTCTCTGCTCCATGCATTAATGGAGTCGAATGGGGGGTAGTATGTGTTACAGAGGAAGAGGAATAGCCAACACCTTCACATGCAAGCGAGATCTAATACAATGGCATCATTTTTTTGGTTTGCACTACTACAGCATTTCCGGACTGGTCGAAGCGCACCTCGAGACTAAATTATGGTCTGATCGGGATTTCTGAGAAAATTCTCGTCCACCCTCCTAATCTAGAAATCAATCCAAAGATGATCCCTTCGGGGCCTTACAATTATATCATTTTTTATATATAATTAACAGATTTTAAATTTGATTCTCATAAGTAAAACTCTCTCTTGATGCATGGAGAATTAGGGAGGCATAAGGAAAGTCATCCATAATGCTTTCGACTTCTTGATCGATGAAAGTGAGAGCAGCAATGGTGATGGCCCAGTCACTCCATTACATAACATTCGGGGTTTCGCATTCAACTTCGAACATATTAGACGAGCTGAACAGCTAGTACCAAGCGTTGGTTCCGCCAATATAGTACCAAGCGCCTAACATAGTCGAAGATTCCGGTATATGATAGATACCAAATTAGAAGGCCCTTTTAGAAGATCTTGCATAAAGAGTATTCAAACTCATAACTTTAAACTCACAAAATCACATGAAAGTCAGATTGGAACTGTTGTACACCATCACTCTTGATGGTATGAGTCGGTTCGAAAATATCGAAAAAGAAAAAAATCCATGATCCTAATGAATTTCTCATATTTTCACAAGATTACTATGGATTAAATCACCTGATCCTTTGAGGTAATTAATCAAACTAAGTGGACATTACCAAGAGTAAATTAAACGTACCGACGGTGCTATTGCTTCTCATTTATTGCACCATTGGATTTTTCGCAATTATTGCCTGTTGCATGAAAAGCAGAGAAGAGGTATGGATTTCACTTGTATGGATTTGTTCGGCGAAATTGAACTGAATGCCGTATAATTTAAAGAACACAATAGAAAAGGTTGAGAGAGGAGTTTGGTACGGTGAAATCGGTATCGACAACTGATTAAGAGGTCAATAAATTAGAATCCCTTGAGTGTAATTCTTCACATTTCTTTGTTTCAGTCTTTCTTTCTCGTGTGACCCACTGTGATCGGAAAAAAAGGGCACCCAGAAAATCAAGTTAATTAAGATTTAATCTGTTCTTGCACGTGCGAGCGGGGGTGTAGCTCATATGGTAGAGCGCTCGCTTTGCATGCGAGAGGTACGGGGTTCGATTCCCCGCACCTCCACTGATTCATATATCAATTAATCAACTTTTTGTCCAATTAATTATTTCATTTTTCCTAAAACTAATGTTTTAAACTCTTGATTTGAAATTTTTAACTTTTTGTCCTGTTAATTGTTTCCTTTTTCCTAAAATTAATTTTTCAAACTCTTGATCTGAAATTTCTTATTAACAAAATTTAATATGATATCAGAGTAAGTTATTGTGAAAAACGAAGTCTTACCAAGTCGTGAGTCTCGAGAAGATATATACAAATACACACGCACACACATATATTAGTACGAGTTTGGGATGAATTTAAGGGAGGGTGCGACGCCAATCGTTCCCTTGAACTCAGAAAATCGAGTTGAATGATCTACTTTTATTGAGATAGCTTGTTCTGTCTCATTTAATTCATTATATTAATCTTTCATTAAATTTTATCCATTTTGACAAATTTTTTGATCCCTCCCAGACCTTGGAGAAAGTCTTTGGTGTAGCCGTGGTACCACGTGGCACCGCCCACATGGTATTGCTGCCCAACAAGACGCAGACATGTCTCGCTTTTGATGATGTGGAGTACACGTGGCGCCCCTTATGTGTACACATGGCAGCGTTTCATTGGAAGGTTGTGCAGCGTGGCGTTGCCACGTGGTGCCACTGATGCACCCAAAGACTTTCTCCAGACCTTGGGATGTAAAAAGAACAAAGAAGCTATTTAGGGTTCATTATATGCACTTTGAACTAAATTATTCATAGTCCACTAAATTTTTAGATTCTAACCTACAGATAAAAAAGAGATAGAGAAGAATGTTGTGGATGATTATCGCTAATTTCACTATCTTTTTCTTTCTGGAAGTTACAACATCACTATCTTAACTAATGATTTATTGTATATTATAAATTAAAATATGATAATTGTATATATTTTGAAAAATAAAAGTGACAGCAAAATCACTGACATGATGAAAAGAGGGTCTGGTACAATGATATCGTCAATGTCATTGACTTAAAATCAAGATGTGTAGGTTCAATTTTCATTGGTAGAACTCTCCATACTCCTTTATTTCCTTTTTCTTCTATTATATGCTAGACTTATGTGTTTCATTTACACTCAAAAACAAATTACTATCATGGTAAGTTAGCGGGCAAGACCGTTTTGGTCAAAGAAGAAAAAGTCTTAGGTGGTTCTACCTCACAAGAAGAATCAATCAAATTGCTTCGATTAGTATTAATTATGGCAACTGCTCACGTGATTAATACTAATTTGCTCGTCTGTCATATTTTAATTAGTACTTTCTCACCCTATATGGTAACATAGGATTATCTAAGAATTTCTCAAGAAGAAATAGCAAAATTGTCACATCATGAAAGTTCTTTTTTTTTTTCTTTGGGTAGATGGACATAGGGGTGTGCACGAGTATATGGTAGATCTGGAACGGGTAGGAACCAACCCTTTTGGGTAGCTTCTCGAAAGATCTCCATAAAAAATAGGAGAGGGTCCATGTAGTAAATTAATGAGCCGGTCTGTTCCAATTCTGGTTCTAGTTCCAGCACATAGTGTGCCTGGAATCGGAATCGAAATCGGTTAACTTATTCACGTACTCAATTTTAATCATTCATAATTTTCTTCTTTAAACTTTAATTTACAAACCGTTTAAACTGTTGCATTCTTAACTTGATGAACTTCATTTGATATAATTATGCATATTTGATGAATTTTCATATCTAAAACATCATTATAATTTAAAATTAGTGATATGTAGTACTTAAATACTAAAAATACATTTAAAAATTATAAATATTTGATTATGGTAAAAATTTACATAAAATAATAATTAAAAAATATCAAAATAATTTATATTTTAGAGATAAAAAATAAATAATAAGTAAGTTCTAACAGGAATTTTAAATAGGTACGATTAGTGGTAAGAACCGGCTCCAAGATTTAGGGCTTGTTTGGATTGAGGGGTGAGGAGGTTTATGGAGGGGAGGGTTATGGAGGGTTATGGAGGTAGGGGTTATGGAGGTTTATGGAGGTGGAGGGTTATGGAGGGTTATGAAGGGTTATGGAGGGTTATGAAGGGTTATGGAGGGTTATGAAGGGTTATGGAGGTGTAAGGTTACTGAGATTTTTAAAGGTAGACATCACGGAGAATTTCGTAACCCTCCGTAACCCCCCAAATTGGGGGTTGAAAATTTAGCTTGGAGGAGGTTTATGGAGGGTTGAAAACAACCCTCCATAAACCTCCATAACCCTCCATAACCATCCTATTTTAATTCCCAAACGAGGGCTGAACTTACACCTCCATAAACCTCCATAAACCTCCTGTTTGCCAAACAAGGGTTAGACTTAACCCTCCATAACCCTCCCCTCCATAACCCTCCTTACACCTCAATCCAAACAAAGCCTTAGGAACCGGGCACCGGGAACCGCTCACCCCAAGTACGCATGGACCGGAGATTTTTAATAACAAATCCTTAACAAATTACGAAATTTGAAAGATCAGAATCCAAGTTGGCACCTGCCGAGGAGGTCTATGATGTGAAAGCCTCAGGGTCTTCAATATCTTCATTCGTCAACCCAAAGATTCCTTCCTCTAACGGCGGATCCAAAGACGAGGAAGGACCAGTCCCTTTGCGGATAGCGCCGATGTCCAGGGCTCGCGTTTACGCCGACGTGAACGTTCACAGGCCGCGAGATTACTGGGATTACGAGTCGCTCACCGTCCAATGGGGGTAAAAAGGATTCAAACCATAAACCGTCCTTGCTGCGATTGTTCTCGCTGCTTTTGTTCTTAATACAAGTTTTTGCAGCTGCATTTATCTGTTTCATGAGGGTTCTGTTGTGGGTTTTTTGACAATAAATGTGGAGATGGAATGGTTTAGACTGGTGTCGGTTTTGTTCAATGAAGGAAAAGCAAATATTAAAATTGGCTGGAAATTAGGTTAGGGGGCTGATTTGGCCTTTTTGGTTAAGATTGAAGGAGATTAGTTGCTAATTCTTATTGCAACTAACTTAGTTTCTCCAGTTCTGTTGTCCTTTCTTTTATCATGGTTTTTGAATTGGCCGAGTGAAGGATTTGGAGATTGATTGATTTTGCATTGCTGAGAAATTAGTTTCTTGAATGAGGTTGAATGCTCTTAGATAAGGACTGTTGGTTTGTGATTGTAATAGAACTGATAAATGCATTATGAATCAAGTAGCGCTGCTCGAGTGGCTTTGATCTGCTGCGGCTGTTCCCAGTGCAAGATATTGACCTTCTTTTCTGCTGACTCAGTGATCAAGATGACTATGAGGTTGTTCGAAAAGTTGGAAGAGGAAAATACAGTGAAGTCTTTGAAGGTATTAATGTCACTAACAATGAGAAGTGCGTTATCAAGATCCTTAAGCCTGTCAAGAAAAAGAAGGTTATTTCTTAAATCTTCTCCCTCTGTGGCTTCATGGATCTGCTCATATTCCTGCTCTCTCCCTTTGAAAAGATTCATCATTCATATTTATTTATTTAAATTTATCCTGTGTAATTGTTGTTTCTGTTGTTTGCATTAGGCTAGCTTGTAATTTACTAGTCTTGATATATCTGCCTGATAACCTTACAATTGTGGTAGAATATATTGCATTGGATTTCGGTTTTTGGCTGAATGATTACATTGATCATTGTTTTTCTTGCAAATATGCTTAATTTACCACAGGACCTGACCACAGCTGTCATTACCCACGAATACCCTTAAAGAAATTGGCATTTTTGGTGGCTTTTTTGGTCTTTCAAAGCAATCGTATTCTGTCAGTAATCTATCTTTTGGTATTTGCTTGTAGCATAAACTTCTAATAAGATCATAAACTTCTAATAAGATCTTCTTGCCTATGGCTTTGCAGATAAAGAGAGAGATCAAAATCCTTCAGAATCTCTGCGGTGGCCCAAATGTAGTGAAGCTGCTTGATATTGTTAGAGATCAGTACTCAAAAACACCCAGCTTGATTTTTGAATATGTGAACAGTACAGATTTCAAAATCCTATATCCAACCTTGTCAGACTATGACATACGTTACTACATTTATGAACTTCTTAAGGTATGTTTTTATGTGAATATTGGTGATGGGTCCAGATATCTTCATATTCTCTTCTATGATTAGCTAGAGGATAAAACTCAGGTCAATGTAGTTCTATAAGTTAACATGTCGATTGGTGGTATTCTTTCAGTTTATAAAGCTGTCTTTTTCTTATTGTTTCTTCTTTTGGGTTGGATGGTGCACCTTTATGTATTTTCAAGCATACTTGTTTAGGATCCTCTGAAAGTTCTGTTGCTCAAAGAATCACGCTTATTTTGCCCACAGGCATTAGATTACTGCCATTCTCAAGGTATAATGCACAGAGATGTCAAGCCTCATAATGTTATGATTGACCATGAGCTCCGGAAGCTGCGCTTGATTGACTGGGGTCTTGCTGAATTCTACCATCCTGGTAAAGAGTACAATGTCCGCGTGGCTTCAAGGTAAACATTGATCCATTGTTGAATTTGCTAATTTTTTATGATAAAATACGAGCGTCCAAAAGCCAGCTACTATAGTCTATTGGATGTAGTGGCAATTGCCTAGTGAACTCAACCACTGTTCTGGGGGTGGAGGGCATTCAATAGTTAAATTATATGCCGAAAGGGGCAATTTGACATATCTGTAATTAATAAGGACTATAAGGAGAATAGGGAGCAGTTGCCCAAATAAAATATTGAAGGCATGGCCAGGGTTTTGGGCTGAGCCTAAGCTATAGTTGTTTTGATGTGCCGTAGCTGATAGATCAGTACCTATCAACAGCTATGCCATCGCAAACAGAATTTTTTTATTCTGATTGATGAACTTTGTCAGAGACCATTAGGACTTCCTATTACATTTATCAGTACAGACTCCTTCACGATCTTGTTTTCACGTACCTATTATATCTCTTCGTTCCCTTATTCTCCTTTCTGGTTCTTGTCCTCTTCGACTATGCTTGTAAATGGTTTTCCTTTTTGTTTGGCATTGGTTAATTAAGATATCTGTCTTGTCTATCAGAGTGCTGAAGCTTAGATTTCTGTGTTTTTATGTTTAATTAGTAGTTTTCACTGGGTAGACTTCATGTCGTCTGATTGGTTTCCATGCCTTTACTAGATATTTTAAGGGGCCAGAGCTGCTTGTTGATCTTCAGGATTATGACTACTCATTAGATTTGTGGAGTCTAGGCTGTATGTTTGCAGGAATGGTGAGCCAATACACTATTGTATTTCTGAGGATGGTTTTATTTAAAATAAAATCCTTAAATGGAGCAGATTGTTGAGAGTGATAACATTCTTTCTGGATCCTTCCTGCAGATATTTCGCAAGGAGCCATTCTTTTATGGACATGACAATCATGACCAGCTTGTCAAAATAGCAAAGGTATGAGGATTTTTATCTGTTGAACAATCATATGGTAGTGCAGCAGCAGCATGTGAAACTTCTCCAATTTTCTAAAGCAGAAGTTTATCACTTTGGTGTTGTTTCTATGGTCCTCTAAGGACTCATCATGTCAGATATTTGTGATACATGCCAATGGAATTCATTCGAGTGAATAAATGATAAATCAACTAAAGCTAGATGCAAAATCATCTGTAGAGTTGATGAATCTAACGTCAAAGAGGAAGCATGTTGGTTTCTCCTCCACTGTCACTACTAGCAGAATATTGAAATCCTGGATAAGCTTGCTTTTTAACACTTGAAATTACAATCTTAATTGCCATTCCGTGATTGATCTCCGGCTTAGCTCCCTTTTGTTTTCGATGATTGAGTTGGACTGGGTAAATTTTGTACAATATGCTGCCCCATCCTTGAAGGTTGTAAGAATTGGGGGTTTGTTCTCTCCAAATTAAGAGTTGCTTGCTCGATCTGTTTGGTTGCTTTGTACATCTTCATCCTGTCATTATTGAAAACAGAAGCTAAAACTATAATTCTCTGGAAATGGTTTTAACTGCTCAGCGGTCACAAAGTGAAACTAAAATCTCATAAAACAGTTGAAATTTTCATCAGGTCGTGGGGACAGATGAGTTGAATGCATATTTGAACAAGTATCACCTGGAGCTGGATCCGCAGCTTGAAGCTCTTGTTGGAAGGTAATCCTATAAATTTCATGATTCATTTTTATTCTTTAGCTGAAGATGCAAATCGCTTTCACATTCTATGGATCAGGAGAGCCCTGGATAATAATTGTGGTGAGTAGAGGCTTTTAGTTGGTTTCTGTTGCATCAAAATCCAAAAGATCGTCAATAGCCTTATGGCAAACTCACGATAAGCACGATTGGCAGAACAATAGGAGCTTTAACCCATATCAATTGCAGAGAAAGCAGTCTCCATAGAAATTTTTTGATGTGATTCGGTTTCAGATGGAAGAGCAAATAAGTTTATCTAGTCATATTCTTCTATCGTCTGACACAAACTTATTGCAGGCACAGCAGGAAACCGTGGTCGAAATTCATCAATGCAGACAATCAGCATCTAGTGTCCCCAGAGGTATATATCTGAAATCCTTTTGCTTTCATTCACGGATTCTTAGGATGCTCTACGATTTTCAGGTTCAACATACATAATGAAGCTATTAGTCTTTCTGACTGCAGGCAATTGATTTTCTCGATAAGCTCCTTCGCTATGATCACCAGGAGAGACTTACTGCAAGAGAAGCAATGGTATGGAATCTCCTAATTCGTCTCGCACTTCACCTTTTTCTTGAAGGAACATATCCATCAGATAACTACAAGAAAACTGTCCTACTGAAGTGAGATTAGTCTCCAATCGGTTCCAGAGACTGCTTCCAGTCTTCCCTTCTCTTTAGCTGGAACAGGAATCTTCTAGAGGATACTACGAAACCGACATATAACAGTCTCATGCTAAATACCGAGCAGACTTATTTGTATTTTGCAGTTGTGGTAATTTTCATTTACAATCTTTTCCAGGCTCATCCATACTTCTTCCAAGTGAGATCCGCCGAGAATAGTCGGATGCGAACACAATAACACGGTACGAGGGCTACTGCATCGACTGCTCTGTCCAGAGAATCAACTCCAGATGTGGTCATCTACTTAGCTCAAACGTAAACCAAGACAGCTATATCAAAACCTTTGCTCGACCAAAGTTACAAGGTATTCACTAATTTTTTTCGATGCATAATTAAATCCGACAAAGTATAAGAATGTCAAGTCCTACCGGACAATTATTATGGCTATGAACCCCTAAAAAGAGTGATAGGACAAAGTTCACAAATCAATCTGTGCAGTAGTTCTCTTTGCCAAGAGCACTGTCTAAACTTGTTGCAGTTGTAATATGATATCGTGTAACTGTACCAAAGTGTTATAGGTGATAAAGTTGTATAAATGAACTTTTTTTTTGTGTGTGTGTGTGCGTGCAGATTTTGATATTCAGCCATCTAAATTTGACCCACATCAGTTATTAATGAGTAACACCTTTCAGATATAAAATTTAAATTATTTTAAATTAAACAAATCAAACCAATAGCTCATAGTTAATTTTTTTCATCAACTTAACCATTCAACGATCAAACTATAAAATTTCCCTCAGATTTGGAGGGTATAGGCTTGAGACCTCTAAGAGAAGTGGGCAATGCTTTACAGATCACTTATCTACTTTTCTTACCTTCAGCTAGCTAGTGCTCTTTGATTAGTCCGTAACCTAAGATGTTGTTTTTCTACTTTAAAAAACTCATAATTGTAATCTTCATAATTTCAAGCCATTGCCTTTATTATGATCAATATAATATGGATCAATTGCTGGCTATGTCTATTCTAAGACTACCCTTCATGTATAATTCACCGGATCGTACATTCGATTCCTCTCTCGTACACTTGCATATTTCTTAGTGGGGTCACTAATACAAGAAAGTTTTCAGCGAAGCGGTCATATCATGTAAGCGATACTTATGTAATACATTTATCCAATCAGAACTTGACATGTAATCAATAATTATACAGTTATGATTATTAAATTTTAAAAAATATTTAAAAAATGAAAAAATTCTAATAAATAGTGAATTGCAATTGAAAAAATATATAAATGGTAAAAAATGATTAAAAGATTCTAATAATTGGCGAATCTTAATTGGACAAATACATCAATAAAATATATCATATTAGCATTATTCACGTGGTATGACTGTTTTATTGAAGACTTTTTCCACCTTATATACGTTATTTATACATGAAATCACTCGAATTTATGGAATGTTTATGAATTTAAGAAGAATAATTTCGTCAGTATGTAAAAAAAGAGAGCAATATTTTTTTTATCCCACCGTGGTCCCTCGTAGGAGAAACTCTTATATGTCACGAGATATCATGTCAGAACTGCTGCATGGTGTTATAAGTCGATAAAAATCAAGCACATGGTGGTCCCTAGTAGGAGAAACTCTTGTATGTCATGAGATATCACGTCAGCATTGCTGTATGATGTTATAAGTCAATAAAAATCAAGCACATCTGCATATTTATGAGAGGGGATTCAGGAAAGGGGCGAGAATAATAATTAATAACATAAACATGGAGATGAGTTATTAGTATACGGAATATGTATGTGTCCAGGGAACTTATACCAGCAGTGGGTTGGATCGCACAACGCAACAATACTGAATGAAACGATCGAAAGCAATATCATTATCGAAAGCCATGAGTGGATGTCACGGTGCTCAAACATGACGCGCTAAGATGCATGACTGAATCACGGTCACTGTACAGTATTGCCGAGTTTTGGTAGACCAAATAAATTAATGATCACTCGTGGGAGTAATAGTGCGAACTGCGTCCGATTGCACCTTCCTTCAATCAGCAGCAGGCCTCGGTCTCCCAACATATCTGTCGCATACAGCAAATGGTTGCATTTTTTTAAAACTCGGGCATTTCCGAAATTTTTATATTAAATAAACTTTTAAATTTGAGGATTTTGAATGGAAAAAAATTGATAACCAAGATGACTTTCAGATTCAACTCTGCATATGCAAAAGGAGGGTGGACACTATGACGATATTGTTATGTCCGAATACTCACGGTCACGATAAATGATTGGACTCGGCCCTCCACGACCCTGAAATGGTGAATTTCAGGCAGGTGAAATAAGATAACTCAGTTAATATATGAATAAAAATTATAAAAATTTGTATAAATCTTTAGATATTTTTTCGAATTTTGGGCGATCGCCAGATACAAGAATTTATCAATCAATCAGTCCGACAGGTGGACCGAACTTAGCATTATAAAATTTCAGTGTCCATCCAGCTTTCTGCCCTGATTTAAGATTCCCCTCACTGCCAATTCCCTCCATGCTTTCTTCCATCTTTCCATAACCAAAAGCTCCAACCTGCTCAGCACCAAGCTCAGGCACCCATGGAGGTCTTGATGATGAACAAACCTCCACTTCAGCTGATCCTGACAATGACGATCTTGTCTTCCTTCCTCTTCCTAGGAGGCGCAAGGCGGCAGCATCCTGATGAGAAACAAAATTACATAGTCCACACAGACAAGTCCCAGATGCCCACGGCCTTCACTGACCACATGGAATGGTACGGCTCCTCCCTCCGGTCGGTTTCCGACGTGGCGGACGTGTTGTACTCTTACGACAAGGTGATCCACGGCTTCTCAACCAGGCTGACCCCTGAGGAGTCACGGAAACTGGAACAGCTCCCTGGAATCCTCTCGTTGCTCCCCGAGGTCAAGTACAAGCTCCACACGACCCGATCCCCGGAGTTCCTCGGGCTTGGAGGAGACTCTTCTTCTTCGTCTCCAAGCGCCACCTTTCCATCATCGGGGTCGGAAAGTGATGTGATCATTGGGGTCCTGGATACCGGAGTTTGGCCGGAGATTAAGAGTTTTGATGACTCCAGGCTGGGCCCGATTCCTAGCAAATGGAAGGGCGCATGTGAGGCGGGGACGACCTTCAGTTCCGCAAGCTGCAACCGGAAACTCATCGGTGCAAGGTACTTCTCAAGGGGTTACGAGGCGGTCCTGGGGCCGGTCGATGAGTCCATGGAATCGAAATCGCCCCGGGACAATGATGGCCATGGAACCCATACCTCGACCACAGCTGCTGGATCCATTGTCTCGAATGCAAGCCTCTTTGGGTTTGCCTTGGGGACGGCCCGTGGAATGGCCCCGCAGGCTCGGATTGCAGCCTATAAGGTGTGCTGGCTTGGAGGGTGTTTTGGCGCAGATGTCCTGGCTGCAATGGACCAGGCAATAGCTGATGGGGTGGATGTGATATCAATGTCGATCGGGGGAGGGATCATGGACTATTTTGAGGACATGGTCTCAATCGGGGCCTTCAGGGCAATGTCCCGTGGGATCTTTGTCTCATGCTCGGCCGGGAACAGTGGGCCAAGTTCGGAGAGCGTGACAAATGTTGCACCGTGGATAACTACGGTCGGAGCTGGCACACTGGACCGTGATTTCCCGGTGTATGTCACCCTCGGGAACGGGAAGAAGTACACTGGCGTGTCCCTCTATAGTGGAAAATCGATTCCCAAGTCGGTCTCTATCATTTCTGCCGGAAATGCGAGTAGTTCATCAAGCAGGAGCCTGTGCACGAAAGGAAGTTTAGTTCCAAGCAAGGTTGCTGGAAAAATCGTGATCTGTGACCGCGGAGGGAACTCTCGAGCCCAAAAAGGTATGGTGGTGAGTGACGCTGGCGGCGTTGGTATGATATTGGCCAACACAGAGTACTTCGGCGAGGAACTCGTGGCGGATCCCCATGTCTTACCTTCTGCGGCTCTCGGGCAGAAGGCGGGAAATGAGGTGAAGAAGTACGCATCCCTCGATCCGGATCCAACAGCAACAATTACTGGCTCAGGCAGTACCCAGCTCGGGGTCCAGCCATCGCCAGTTGTGGCTGCTTTCAGTGCACGGGGACCGAACCTGTTAAACCCTCAGGTCCTCAAGCCCGACCTGATCGCTCCCGGGGTGAACATCCTCGCAGGCTGGACAGCGGCAGTCGGTCCGACGGCCTTGGAGAGCGACAAGAGGAGGGTCGGCTTCAACATAGTCTCGGGCACGTCGATGTCATGCCCGCACATGAGCGGCCTGGCCGCGCTCCTCAAGGCGGCTCACCCTACATGGAGCCCTGGCGCAATCAGATCAGCCCTCATGACCACATCCTACACGACCTACAAGAACGGGGACACCATGGAGGATGTGGCCACGGGGAACCCGTCCACACCCTTTGATTATGGGGCAGGACATGTGGACCCGGTGGCAGCCAATGATCCGGGCCTGGTCTACGACACTACGGTCAACGACTACCTTAGTTTCCTCTGTGCCCTGAACTACACAACGAGCCAAATCAGGATGATCACTAACAGTGGCTTCACTTGCGAGTCAAGCAAGAACTACCGGGTAGAGGATCTCAACTACCCGTCCTTCGCTGTCCCATTTAACACCGCTTCAAGGGGCGGGATTAGGTCCGCGGGCACGATCAAGGTAAAGTACACGAGGACCCTCACCAACGTGGGCAGCCCCGGGACATACAAGGTCTCGATAGCATCGGACACCCAGATAGTGAAGATCTCGGTTGAGCCCGAGGTCTTGAGTTTCAGTGCAACAAACGAGAAGAAAAGCTACACTGTCACATTCATTACCAGTTCCATGCTACTGGGCACGACTAGCTTTGCCCGGCTTGTGTGGTCGGATGGGAAGCACAAGGTCCAGAGCCCCATTGCTTTCATATGGACATGATTGTACTCCAAGGAAGTCGGGTATTAAATTCGATGTACATTCCCCAGGGCTTGAGGGCTGCAAAGGGGCTTGGATGTGAAGAATTGCTCTGCTTTATATGTGCATTTGACAGGGCAAGCAGAACTTCTAGGAGTGAGGAATTAATGATTGTAACTGTACAGAAATATATCAAGCAGCAGTATTGCATAAAAAAATTAACTCTTTTCCAGCTCAAACCTGAGAACTCTTATTAAATAGATTTCTTTTTATTATTTGTCCGATATGAAATTCTCAACAAGAAACAATGCTAAAATGGTCCATCTGTGATCCAAAATGCTGAGGTTCTATACATGAATGAATCCCAATACAACAATTGCAAGAAGAGTCGAACGTCACCTCTCTCGGCAATTGAGCCTAAGATAGCATCTTTTGGAAAGTATAATTATTGAGAGTTAAATCTCACGTCAATTAAATTAAAGAAAAAATTTAATTATGTAAGAGAATTGGTATGACCACCTAACTTAGGTTTTTATGTTAATATAAAATCGACACTCTTTTAGGCTCAGATAAAAATTTAATTATCATGTTTAGTTTGGGAAAAAATATGACTTATATGGTAATCCGAAGATGGAAGAGAAGCCCACCTCGAGACCGGAAGAGAAAGACGAATGTTAAGAGTTAAATCCCACCTTGATTACATTGAAAATCAAAAGAATTGGGTACCACCTATGGGCTCAACCTTTGGGCTAATTCATTCGTATATTTAATAATAATAATAATAATGAGAAACAGACACTGTACCAAATAAAGAAATGATTCTAAGAAGATCCACCGATCGCTAGCGAATAAGCAAGAAAGTTCAACCGGGGGCCGTGAAATCAATCTCGCTAATCGAAAAGTTTTAAGAGCCGAAGCGAGACGGCCGCTGAACAACCTTTAGCCGTACATCAGAGCGAAAATTGCAGTGCGGGAGGGGGAGAAGCAGGTGAACCTCGGGTCCTCCAAGCTCATGAACCCTGATGGCTTTCACCATTTCCACCGGAGATGAAGCTGGTTGTGACGAGTGATCTCCCAACAGATGCCTTCTTGTCGGTCGCGAGGACCGATGTCGGAGGAGGTGGATGGCGGTGGGTGAGTTGGCTCCAGTAGGCGGCGGAGCTCGAACTTTCTGGGGAGAGAGTCGGTTGGAGGATGCCGGGTGGAAGTGGAGGAAGCAGGCGGCTCTGCAAGTGAAATCCTCTCGATCCTCCAACACCCCGTTTGAGACCAACCGACCACCATTGTCTCTGTCAATGACTATGATCGTGATTAATTACAACAACTAACTAGTGTTAATGGTTGAAATTTAATTGTTATTAGGGAAAAAAGTCCCATAAAAAATATTAATTAATAATAAAAATATCATATATTAATTTTGAAATAAAACTGTTTAAGCCCTTAAGGAACGACAGCCACACATGCGCATCCGATACTACGTACACTTGCCCATGAACGGAGAAATTCTTAGGCGGGCAGTTCTTAAATAATGTGTTACACTTAACAAATAAATATTTAATATTATATTTAAGAAATAAATAGTATTAATAAATAGAAAATTTTGATATAATACTTAATAATAATATATTAAATATTTATTAATGGAATTTGTAAATGACGTATTGAATTGAATTCATCTAATGATGTCTGGTAAGGAAGGACTGTCTTTTAATTTGATAAGCAACCAGAGAAGGAATGGAGTTGTCTTCCATGGCACTCAGCCTCAGATCAACAGCACCTTAGGGAGATTAAGGAGAGCTGTGAATGAATATGCAGAGTTGAACAAGAAACATCGAAGTCTGCAACCCGAGAAAGGAAGGACAGGACCAGTTGGTAGAAACCTGCAGCAGGAGTGATCAAGATCAATGTTGAATGCTTGGTCATATTGGCCAACAGATCAACTGTGTTGCTATAGCAGCCTTTGCTGTGCTAAAAGCAGTCAAATTTGCTGCAGACAACAGCTGACCAAGAATCATCCTTGAAATGGACTCTTGAAACTGCATACAAAGGCTTGTCATAGGAAGCAGAGAACCATGCCCATGGAAGATTGCACCCGTAAGCTCGAAGATTAGGGCTGAAAGCCAGTAAGTTTGAAATGGTGCAGGTGCACTTGGACAGTAAATAAGGAAGCTGATGTGTTAGCTCAATGGGCTAAGGCTGGAGTATAAATCTGGTAATCGGGTGTCTTTACAATCATTCTACCTTGGTAGTTGGTAGGATTCTAGCAGAAGACATTGTACCGTGTATTGATGCACATGTGGATGGTCTTTGGTCAAGAAAGAAAACAGCCTTCATAATCTGAGAATTAGTTAACAAATAGACAGATTTTTCATACTGCAGCATTGTAATTGATGGTAATTCATCACAAGCCACAAGTTGCCCCAATAACATCCACAGTTGTTTCATGCTTTTCAAAACCCGCCCCAAACGTCCTCAGAATCAACCTTATTTGTTTTCTCTGTCCACAACTGCAAGCAACAAAGTTCCTCATCAGTACCTACTCGCCCAGACATCAAGCAGAATGATCTAACCGTAATTCCTTGGCCACTTTCTTGCTCCAGCAAAAGGCTAAAAGAGTAGGAAGCTATTGTGAAGGCTTCATTCAGAGATTGGTTTTTGGCGAGTCTTTGGACTCCTTGACTTCAGCTTGGTCCTTGCTGAAGAACTCGATGCCTTGGAATGTGACCCTAGATGACCGGTACTGACTCCCAAAGGCAGTCCCGAATCCCCATCCAAGTCCCAGCCCAACACCACATCCTCCGCCTTCAAGGGGGAAAAAAATTCCAAAGAACTCGTGATTTTCTCCATTTTTGTCCTTATGAATGCTATGAATTTTAACATGAATGGGGAGTTCTAAAGCTAGATCTCACCTGCACCTAGACCCAGAATGTTCAGCGGCGTACCTGCATCCAATGAAAAATACAACCATGAGAGGAATCTTAGGCATAAAGAGCAATCCTCACATACTACCATTTTTCAATAAGTTGGAAAATTGACCATAGGGCTGAGAGTACAAATATTATACAAACTCTTCAACAAAAAGCATAAGCTGAAGCGGTAGCCTAAAAGAATGGATGGGAGAGATGACGATTGGAGGATGTCTGTCAGCACTTAAACAAGACAAACCTGCATGAGAAAAATTAGGGTAAAAAAATTTCTTGGCAACCATTGATGTGTTTATGCATACCCGAGTACAGATCAAGACTGAATTTACAGTGTTGTGCTGTCAACATTTATTCCAACTTCTAACACTTCTGACTTTATGAATCCGCGATTTTCTCAACAAGCATGCAGAAGCTAAGAGCAAGCTAGTCTTCTTTCAAAAGAAAGATTGCAGATTTACTACTCAATCCTCACATATCTGAATACGGTGATCAGTGCAGACTCAACACCGACATCTATGACATGAACACAATTGCCAGAAAAAGATCGTGTCAACCCTCAAGCAGCCAAATTTATTCCCGAATTCTGCTTCAGGGAAGTAAATTTTGGTTCTTGAAAAGGGGAAAACTTGATTGAAAGCTGAGCTACTAGATCATCTTCACATGAAGAACACGTATCCTTGATTCAAGGACACAAACTCCGAGCTCACATGAAACTAAACTTATCAATTTTAATCAGAAACCATGTACAACTCCAAAACCCAGAAAAAAAATAGTCCCAGCTTCACAAAACCCCGGTATTGAAAATTCCAAATTTATCCAACACTATTCCACAGTGTTGGCACTTTGTTTAATTTCCTTAAGCGCCTCAAACATTCTCTCTTTAATATACTGATTAATTAGCCAGCGGAAGGATTGCCATCGCAATGATTCTGCATTAATTGTATCCAATATCATCCCATGATTCGGTTTTTCCGACAAATCTTAGGTTCCATTTCCTGTCAGGGATGTGCACTAACGCTAAACCAAACACATAAGAGAACAGAGATCATGGCATGTGATAGATAGCAAGCGAAAGAATTTCGACAAAAATTGGCATGGAAAGGAAGAAACAGAGGAAGGGAAACCTCCGAAACCCCATCCGACGCCGAACCCACAGCCGACGCCAAAGCCTGAAGTGAAGATCAAAGGATAACGAGCACTCAGTTGCAGGGAAAAAGAGAAACCCAGTGGAAGAGGGAAATTGAGGCCTTGGCTTCGAAATCGAAAGCTCACCGAAACCGACTCCAGCTCCATTGAAGTTCGTGATCACCATTGCCGCTCTTCTCCTAGCTCTTTCCGTATCAGCTCCTCTCTGAGCTCTTCCGGTAAAAGGAATGAAGATGCCACCGTCGGTCCCGTCAACATCCTCAGGAAGAGAACAGTGTGGTCGTGCCCGTAAGGCAGAAGGGCCACGTTAGGCTAAGATCCATCGGAGAACAAAGCCCAGCCCATCAGTTGCGCTTCATGAGCTCATCTCGAGAAGAGACCGCTGGCGAAGTCACCAAAAGCGTAAATTCTTTGACGAATGTATCCAATTATCTTATAAATATATTTTTATGTTCTTATTTAATCGATGTGAGATCTTAATATGAAAGAAAAAAAACTACTCTTTTCCACATCTTTGTTCATCATGCTCATCGTATTAGCAGTAGCCCATCGCTAGACTGGATTTTTTTAATATAGTCCGAATCCCGAGCTTGACGATAGATACTGAATCTGTCTGCAAATTAGGATCCATCGGCCTGGCTGAAACTTCTCTTGTGCAAGTGAAATTTAGGTGAGTGCACAGAAACTTTCACCACCATGAGCATGACCTTTTACCAAAGGGTCAAAGACACCGTGGGTATTTCATGAACTACCAGTGATACCTACAGAGAGATTATGAATCTGACATCAAGCATGGAACTTGGAAGGTATCACCAAGAAAAATAACTAACACTCGGCGGCCATTTGGTTGGGTGTGAGGTTCGGATTTGACAAGGTCGCATCGCCAAATTCATTATAAATGCAAGATAACATTTCTAAATATCCTTAATTAAACCAAAAAAATAACCTTTGCTTTAAAAGTTTCAAAAGGGCAACGTGGAAAAGATCGAAGAAAAACAGTAGTCCCATTTAATGACACAAAGAACAGAAAACAACAGCCAACCCAAGTAAAAGGCAGGAGGATTACACTTCATTTATTACAGTACCACGAAGCATAACAAATCGATCCCCCATGAAGTCTCAATCCTCAGGGCCTTTCCTCATGGCAGATCAAGCTCCAGGCACAATCTTGTAGCCCTTCACCTTGTCGATCCAGTAAATGAACGAGTTCTTCGAGTTCCTGAAGCCCAAGAACCCGTGCTCCTTGCTCTTGTTCATGCTGTCCAGCAGCGCTGCTCCACCGAGCACCATATCCACGAACCACCACAACCCGACTTCCTCGAGCCTTGTCTGATGCAGCTGGTTCTCTTTCACGATTTCCTCCCAAACCCTCTCCTTCCCCTTCATTGCCTCCTCGATTCTGAAACTCCCTTCCTTCTCATAGAATCCATATTCCTCGATCCCGAACTGCTCCGCCAGGACCTTCCAGAAATGCTTCCAACGGAACAAGTCACCATTGCTGCAGTTGAAGGCCTCGTTCCGAGCATATGGGTCCACAGCAGCCCATATCTGCTGCTCAGCGATGAGATCGGCATCCCCAGCGATTGAGTAGCATTCCCAAGCCTCCTTAGTCCCGGGGAACTTAAGCGGGGTCCCCTCGTGCTTGCATATTGTGGCATAGACACAGAGCGATCCGATTATGTTCATGAGGCTGTAGGGTGAGAACCCAAAGATCACAGGCGGCCGGTGGACCGACCACGAGATCCCCTCCTTCTTCTCAGTCTCCTCAACAAGGATGTCCTCAAGGGTGTAGTAGAAGTTCGGGCTATCCAGCCGGGGGAGATCCTCAGTGAAGGGCGGATCATGGGGCCGGAACGTGCCATTAGCCATGGATTCAAATGATCCAATGTAATGTTTCTGTCCGGTCTGGAGGCAGACGTGGTGGAGGTTCGGAGCGTTCGGGACCATGGCCCTCAGCACATTCCTTAGCATCGAGCCATTGACCTCGCAGTTCTTGACCTCGGCCAGGCAGTTCGTCCAGGTGACGTAGAAGATGTGGGTCACGTCCGTGAGGACAGAGAGCTTCGATTCGGTCTCTACGGGGTCGGAGATGTCGCACTGTATGTACTCGACCGGGTGGTCAGCGTTCCAGCTCGGCCGGGGCCGGCGGGCCACGCCGTAGACCTTCCACGGGCCGCCGGGAGTGTCTGCGAGCGGGAGAATCTCTGCGAGGCTGTTGCCGACGATCCCCGTCACGCCCACCACCAGACCCACGCTCTGGAAGCTCTTCGGAGCATCATCTTCATCGAACTTCTTCTGCAGGATCCATCAACAATTAACCATCAAAATACAATTCCTTTCAACAGACAACCCAATCTCCCGCCAATCCGATTGATTATCCAATCAATCCCTGCCCCAGAAAGGAATCGGAGCCCCACTAACCCCACCAGAGACCCAACAATCGATTGAATCACATCAGATCGAGAACAGAACCTAAGAGCTCGGACAGATCGATCTAGAGTCTCAGCGATCCAAATCCCGACATGGATCATCGGAAAAAGGAAGAAAGGAGATGTTTTTCTTACCTTTGCAGCACCAATAGCACCGGCCCACCACCAGCTCATCCTAAGCTCCGATCAGAGATGGGAGGAAGATCCGACAAAGATTCCGAGAAGAGGAAGATGTCGAGACGAGGAGAGGATATAGAGGGAGGGGACTAGTAGATGCGTGCGTGAAGGAAAATTAGGAGCTCAACAGTCGGTCTTCAATCCGATAACGAGATCGAGAGCTTTCAAGAGTGCTTTCGAAATCTGGAACTGCAGATTTTTCCTGTGTTTATTTCGTGACGGCGAGTACAATCATTTTTCAGTTTTTTTTATATATATTTCAACTTATTATTCTTTTTTTTTTTTACTAAAGTATCCAGACAACTTCCAGATTCGATTAGTCAGGGTTACAACGGTTTCTTCTCGAGCACACACAGTAACTCGTAAACTACTTGTGTCAGATAAGTCAAGTGAATCTAATAAGTTTGAGGGATATAAAACCTTCATTCTCAAGAATACCATTGCTACTAATGAAAATTTTTCTTGTGTTTATTTCGTTAGGGCAAGTACAAACATTTGGTTAATTTTTTTTATATATTTCAACTTAAGATAAAAGTTTTTCCAATATAAATTAAAACTCTTAACTATAAATTTATCTATCTACTAAATAAACATAATTTTCTTATTTAAGCGAAGTATCGCTTCAAACAACCTCGCTCGGTTAAGTTTTCCAAGTTTAATTTGCGGTAACTGCGAAGCCGAACACTGCAAGCCAAGGGATGAAGACGACAAGACAAAAACGACACGAGAAACACGTGGCAATTGTCCTATCCAGACATTATTTGGGGGCGTTATCGTCATTTTAGCGGCCTCAATAACTGCTTTGATTTTTTTTTTGCCGAAATAACTTTTTTTTATTTGCTGCGTCAAACATTTATTTATAACTTATTATAATTTAATTTATTAATTCATATTAGTAAGTAGAACATTTTTAATATTAATAAGTAAATTATGTCAATTTTACTTTTTGATTTTTACAATTTTAAACTATTCGTTCAAAAAACATAACGAATTTTCGCTACCAAAATTATAGATATGGAGTGAGATATGAGAATCTGAACAGTTAATTAAAAATTTTTATTGTTAGGATAATAGATATAGGGTGAAAGGATAATGAATGAAATTATTATTTTTAATCTGTAAATAATTATATGTTATAAATTTTAATATGTAAATTATATTAAGGATAAATATAAAAAATAAAAAAAACAAAATTTTTCACAAGTTTAAATATGATTGAGATAGATAAATTAATAAAATACCATTGTTTTAAGATTTTTAAAAAAATTTAAAGATAAGAAATAATTTTAAAAATAATTTAAATTATGACAGCGTATAAAGATGAGTTGGTCGTTGCTCTTCTCACATAATGCATTGAAATTTAACCGATATATTAAACGAGAAAACTTATAATTTAAACATTAACTAGGAAGTTGGAGTGAACTTAGATTAGTTAAAATTCACAAATTATATATCGAATAGTGCACGTTGTAAAAATTCCCGAAGAGGTGGAAGCTGTAGATCTCGATGCCTAGCAACCTCAGGCATTCAAGCTCGAGTTCTAGTTATATTAGAGTTATATCAAATGAAAATTGTCGAGTTGTCATTAGAATACTTTGAGTCAGGGGAAGAACATCCGGTCCAGAGCTCGATAGACGGTGACTTTGCATCCTATCTTTTCAGTTGTATTGTGCGCAAGTCACGGAGGGCATTCCCGTCCCTCCTCAATGACGATGATCAGGGTTCCTATATACTATGTGTCGATTTTCCTTATTTACATGGACTAATATTGACTTACAATCGGCATGTACGTGCTCTGGGTGTGGTCATTGACCTGCTTGGGATCCTGTATTTGGCTTGCTAATCAGTGGGAGGGCTGATCTCGGGACCCTCGGTATTCAGCTTCTGTAGGCATCTCCGAACCTGAGTCCGTGACACATTGGTAGATGTTTTAAACTATTTATTCATTAAATGTATTGGTTGAACGTGGAATTGAAAGCAACTTTGGCCTGATATAATCTTAATTAGATTCATTATAAAAATTGCCCAATAGTTACGTAGGCCGCCCAAATTTCGTGAGAGCTTCTCTTTCTTCGATCACCCTTTGATTTTGACTCCTGCGTTGCCCGCTGAGTTATCCGATCACGTTGGTGGCAAAATCCCAAATTTACCCTTAGAGTTTGCTTGGACTTGGTACATGGGGAAATGGGGAAATATTTATATTATTTAAATATATTATAATAAGAAAAATGGATGTGAAAATTTTATTTTATATGTATATAAATTATTATTAATAGATAGATATATTCTTATTGTTCAAGTTCATTTCAAGAAAAAAAAGACTAAATTCTTCGCATCACACAGTTACATAAATAAAACATGAAATTTTTTTATCACATATACTAAGAAAGTTAATAATTTAAATATAATATTGTTATAATGTCAATTAGAATAAGAAATGTAGTTTTAATATAAGAACTCGTAATTTTTTTTATAAATTACTGAATATTAAAAACCACTGGTTGTTTGTTTCATTTTTAAGTGATGACTAATAATACGTATTCTCTCATAAATACACATTAAAAATTGATAAAATATAATATCCTAAAAATTTTTTGATTTAAAAAAATTATTACAAGTCATTTAATTAAGTTGTTATATAGTAAAATGACAGGATGGTATAAACTTTCTAAAATCGAATATCAGAGCACGAACCCATTACCATTTTCTGCTAAATATTTATATTTGTCATATTTTTTCTTATATTTATTTTAAAAAGATAAGATAATACTAATTTAGAATAACAATAAAATAAGCATTCTTGAATTTTTTTTTTTTTTTAAGATTGTCTACTCCACCAAATTCAATAATAAGGCATGGTCCAAGACAACACAAATTAAATTTCAAAAATCACAGCCAAAAAAAATTACAATAGAATAATAAAAATCCCATCTCAACCCATTTTATTTTCATCATCCCTTATGGTTTAAGCAAACAAAAAAATAAATTTATATATATTTCATTTAATCTTACCTAATTTTTATTAAATTACTATATTTTATCCTAATTTTAATATATTACTCTTTTATGAAGTTTCATCCCTAAATTTTTCCGATATCTTCCATTGACTTAAACAATCTTTTGTAGACCATGCAAATGTACCCTTGCTCCACTTTCCGACACCACGTTGACTAGAGACACTACAAGACAACAGACAACCGCATCGTTGTGCCATTTTCATCCACATAATCTTAAGAACAGAGAAAGTAATAGATCAATTCACAAAACCAACTCTGATAAAAAAAAATCACAAAACCACCGAACAGACAGAAAAATCAGGGAAACGAAGAGCATGTTCATTTTTACTTCCTTCTGATCATCGGCTTCTACGCGATATCGAGGCACCTAGTCCACAAGATCCGCCGCCTCCCGCCCAGTCCCTTCCCGGCCCTTCCCGTCCTCGGCCACCTCCACCTCCTCAGGAAGCCCCTACACCGCACCCTCGCAGCCATTTCTCACCGCCACGGCCCCATCCTCCTCCTCCAGTTCGGCTCCCGCCGCGTACTGGTCGTATCCTCCCCATCCGCAGCCGAGGAATGCCTCACCAAGAACGACATCGTCTTCGCCAACCGCCCCCGCCTCCTCACCGGCAAGTACATCGGCTACGACTACAAGAGCCTGGCCTGGGCGCCGTACGGGGACCACTGGAGGAACCTGAGGAGGATCGCCACCCTCGAGATCCTCTCCTCGCACCGCCTCAACGGCCTCTCTGGCATAAGGGCGGACGAGGTCAGAGCTCTCCTGGGGCGGCTCGCCAGGAATGATAACTGGGACCGGCCCGTGGACATGAAGACAGCGCTGTTCGAGCTGATGCTGAATGTGATGATGAGGATGATCGCCGGAAAGAGGTATTACCGTAGAGCAGCAATTATGTCCCCTTTTTTTTTCAACGGATCAATTAATTTAGTTCAAATCAGATAGATCTACTTAGATTATAAAACTCCTTTAACATGAATTTTATATATTCATAATACTTGAATCTATTGAAACTACCATACGAGTCAGATTTTGGATAAATTTTAATAAAATTTGAGTGGCAGCCGGATAAGAAATGAAAGAAACGTTTAGAGCCGGTTCTAGTCTAAACACAATATACATAGAATTGGTATCAGAACCGGATACATGAACATATTTTATTCAAATGATTGACTTTGGTATAAGCAGTAACTTTTATGTTTGGGCTCAAATTCTTGTGTTATTTATATAGATGAATGTTTAACTCGATAAATTTTTATTTACTTAATTACCATGAACACTTGACAAATTTATCTTGCTCAAAGTACCACATGAATTTATTGACGTAAGAAATAATCTAGTAAATTGTAGTAAACAATTGTATTGACTAACAAAAACTGAATCAAAATTAGTTTCTAAGTCTACCTAAGAGTAAACTGTGGCAAGCGATCTTGTAGTCGATAAGCTGCAGTTTGAAATTCAAATCCACACAGGTACTACGGAGAGAACGCTGTGGAAGCAGAGGAAACAAAGCGGTTCCGGGAGATCGTGACAGAGGTTTTCAGGACCGGAGGGGCCACGAACATCGGGGACTACCTGCCGTTCCTCAGGAAGATCGGTTTCAAGGGGGTGGAGAGGGAGTTGCAGGCATTGCAGGAGAAGAGGGACAGGTTCATGCAGAGCCTGCTCGAGGAGCAAAAGACCAAAGAGACCAGCTCCGACAAAGGGAAGACCAGGACTCTGATTCAGGTCTTGCTTTCCCTGCAGGAAACCGAACCCGAGTTCTACAACGATGTTACCATCAGAAGCATCATGTCGGTAAGTCCCCATATACCGATTCCTCCTCCCTCGATTAAACTAGAAAATGCTGCATGGATTAGTCGAATCAAGAAAATTGGCTACATTTTACTCCTGCCTAGAATTTGGATTGTCCAGCAGCTCCTAGGATCTTCTGTTCTGCCTGTCTGTTAATATGAAGTGTGGACACAGTATGTAAAGCTGGGCTAACAGAGAGAGAGTCGACTACTTTCAGGCTCTACTGGCTGCAGGGACCGACACCTCTGCGTCGACGATGGAGTGGGCCATGTCGCTCCTACTGAACCATCCTGAGGTGTTAAACAAGGCGCAGGTGGAGATCGACCAGGTTGTCGGGTCGGACTGCCTGATCAATGAGGCCGACCTTGCAAGGCTCCCTTTCCTCCGATGTGTCATCAACGAGACACTCCGGATGTTCCCCGTGGGCCCGCTCCTCGTCCCCCATGAGTCGTCCGAGGCGTGCTGTGTTGGAGGGTACCGGGTGCCTGAGGGCACCATGCTCCTGATCAACCTGTACTCGATCCAGCGAGACCCGAACTACTGGTTGGAGCCCGAGAAGTTCGTGCCCGAGAGGTTCGAGGGGGTGGAAGGGGCCAGAGAAGGGTACAAGATGATGCCCTTTGGCTCGGGCCGGCGTGGGTGCCCTGGGGAGAACCTGGCGCTGAGGATAATCGGCTTGACCCTGGGGTCGCTCATCCAGTGCTTCGAGTGGGGTCGGATCAGTGAAGAGCCGGTGGACATGACCATGGGAGCCGGTCTCACAATGCCCAAGGCTCGTCCTCTGATGGCTCGTTGCAGATCCCGCGAAAGCACTAGACCTCTCCTTGGTCGAATTTGAGCTAATTGTGTGAGAAGCACTCGAATTCGACTAGCAAACGATATTGTATCATAATCTATAGTACACGTGATGGATGGTGAATGTTGTTGCGGTGAAACAGTACAATTTTACGTTGGTTGTTTTTCGTCTTCCTCATCGAACTTTTTACTCGAACAAATAATTTCAGTACGTTGGTTAGGAATTAGAACTCGGGATGGAAGCGAACCGAAACCGTTCAGGAAGTTATGTAGGAATATCTACCGAAAGAGTAGTCTGCTCATTACAAGACAAGGTACACCAGAAATCACTCGAAAGGCACATTTTAGCAGCAATCCTTTTCTAGAACACGGGATGGCAGAGCTCATCTTCCCGCAACGACCAACCGAACCCCCTCATGGAACAAAAATATCCGGGCAAGTCGGTCCTAGTAAATCAACAGGGCAATGCAAGAATCGCATAGGGACGGTTGACAGATGAACCGGGGTTCAAAAGAATGTCAGTATGGCAAAGACTTCCTAGTTACATGAATGCAAAAACCTGCATCGCCTGTATCCTACGGTCGGAACAATCTCCGAACTTTATGAATAGGCCTCCGGCATATCGGGCACACCTTGGTTTCCCCCTCCACGATCCTGCAAAAAACTCGCCATAAGCATTTTCACATCGGAACTTGTAGATCTTTAAGTAGCCTGTGATTATCAACTATTTTTGAACCTCTGAGCACAATCGTAGCAAGTTGCGCAATGCCCACAAGGAACAATGAAGCAATTCCTCTGCTCGTCGTAACAGATCACGCATAGCTTTGCGTCGTATAGATCCTCGGACGAGCTGCTGGATCCGCCCTCATCATCGTCCTCTTCGTTCGTTCCGTACATGAGCCGAGCTTGCTTCTGCGGAATCATGGGAGCTGTCTCAGTTACCTCTCGTACTGGTGGCGGCTGCGGATCTTCTGCAGGATATATCTCGGTCTCGAAGTTGCAGACTCCGAGGTACTTCAGTATGAGGAATACGAAAATTAAAATGAAACCTGCAGGAGCCGAGGATATTAGCGTACGACGGTCTCAAAACTTGTAACTTCTGTTCAAAGGGTCGTAACCCACTAGCCCAGTTTCAGAAGTTAGGAGATACCAAGAATAGCTATGTAAGTTATGACGCGAGCCACGAAGGAGATCTCTATGTGCCAGTCGCCAGAGTCACCCTGCTGTGCATAGAGTTAATGAGTGTCGGAAGAAAGGAAACATGCCGAACCAGTCAGCGAGAAATCACACGGGCAAACCCGACAGAGGACTCACTTCGCTCGGTGTGGTCAGGACTAGGTAGCGAGTGTTAGGGAAGCGGAGCCTGAGGCGGCAAGAACCATTCGATGTCGAACAGGTGCTCTCGGCTGCTGTCCGGTCGTACATCCTCGACGAAACATTAACCTTCATCATCGTAATTATGCTCTGTGGATTCGTGTTCACGACACTAACATAGTACTTGTCATCCTCCTCAATGGTGTATTCGGCTTCCTTACCTTGGAAAACAAGTTTCCCCATAGAGCTCGTTAGGCAGGAAACTCGGTCAGTAAGCTGCTTTACAGTCTATGCCAAGGTTCTTTCCCGGGTCATTATCGTTCAAATCCCTCGACTTCGATTTGAAAAAGGTTTGGCCTATCGAACCAGTAGAATGACTCGCACAACCGCACAAACACGACCTGAAAGAGCCTAATTATCTGCAGTTGCAGTCGATTCGGTCGGGAGGTGAAATCCTTAAAAGGGACACAATTGTTCTGTTTGAAGAGTTGCAGATTGCTTACTGTTAGTCGATTTCTGGAGCCTCGATGAATTGGGGGAACCTGTAAAACTCGGCTCCAATGTTTCATATCTTTTCTCTCCTGCATCAAAACATCTATCAGAAATTTAGCTTGAACCAACAACCACCCCGAGCAGATCGATGATCAGATCAGCACACAACCTTTGACCATAACAACTTCTAGTCGGTCCAAGTGGCTTGAGTGAGCTTCCCATCGCATCCGAATCCTCGACCCCCTATTCAGCCACAGAGTGAATCCCTGCAGTGCACCCACAGTTCACCCTCAACCAGGTACACAGGAACCGATTCTGGATTTGTTTTAGTCGGCGAATGGATAATCTATTCGAACCTTGTGATTGTACGATCCGATGATCAAGTAATTCGAAACGGTCCAGTTCACCTCTGAGCTCAGCTCCGGTTTCTCGGAAAAGCTATATAGAACGGCACCCTTCTTGCCACCGTCCTCCACGACCTCGACCCGGTCCACGAACACTGAGCTCGCCTCGAACAGCCTTGATGTGTTTGGACCGAGAACGATCCTGGAATCCCCATAGTACCCGAACCTCAAGCTCACCGAAACTGCAGGATAACAGAAAAGAAGGGATCGTCCAGGGTTAGTATACGAGACGAGTGTGAGGGACACGGGGAGGAACCGTAAAATTTACATGCCACATAGCCAGAGAGCGAGAGGGGCGAAGAGTCGGGCCAGGGCGTCCCGGCTCCGGTTGGAGTAGTGCTGGGCCGGGATCGGGAGCAACAATGCTGGTCTGGACATCGGCGAGTGGCAAGCTGTCACTCCTGTCCTGTTCCTTTCCTATTCTTCCTCTTCTTTTTGTCTGATGCAGAGAGGATTGGTCTGGAGAGGGAGAGGGCTGAGTTGAAGGGAGCTACTGGGCTAAGCTCGGCTATGGTGGGAAGGGGGGAAGAAGGGAGATGGGGGGAAGATGAAGAGAAGACCAGTAGATGGAATGGAGACGATGAGGTGCGGTGTCGTTGACATAAATTCGTTATGGTCCGGACCAACTGTTTGTCTCGGGAAAGCACTGGCGCGGCCTTTGAATTTTCCTGTTTTTGAACGTTAGGTATATTGTTTTTCCTTATTTGCCGAAATGCTGGAGAGGAGTAGTATATAAGGAGAATATCAGGTGATAATATTTATATAATATTATAAATTAATAAAATTTAATTTTTATAGGGTTGTATTTTTATTTTAAAATACCAAATTTTATTAATTTGTGATATCATATAAATACGATAGAGTGATATACTCATTATGTAGAAAACTCGATCGAAATGCTGGATTGCTGGTTTTTTGGGGCCACTAGGCTGGTTATGGAAACTCTGTACAGAGTCAACATGACAAGAAACTAGTGCATGGAAATTCAGTTTAGATTCGCATAAATTCTTATTGATCGCTAATTTTTCTCTGTAACAATGTTTAAAGACTAGATAAATCAACTCAAGCCGGGAGAAAAAGTATATATGTGAAATAGAAAAGCTATGGCATTCAAAAGAGATCTCCCGCTTTTTCATTATCGGACAATACGAGATGAGGTATAAACAAACTACAAGTTCAACATATTTATACCCATATTCACTTTTAAGTTAAAACTATCACGTACGCTTTTACAACTTTAGCCTCTTGGTTTAAACCTACAGATAAGAGACTTCATCCTACTTGAAGATCATGACGGGACACTCAAACTGTCGTTAGTTGAATTGAACAACACAAGATTGTACTTAGACCACTAGGAGCTTGTCTCTCTAGGACAGATCCGTTGGTATGCTGATAACATTCAGTAGACCATGTTCGTCTGGGATTCAACTCCCCATGTGGGTCGGTATCTGGGGATTAATGGCATGTCACGGCCATATATTACACCGTACAGTGGATTGGCCGGTTGTTAAAGTACCGAACATTATCGATATATATATATATATATATATATAAAAGATTGCCGGGAGCTTGATGTCCCACCTCCGCCCAATTCACACAAAACTCGAGATTTAAGACCGAAATTAAATGCCGAGATCGTAGCTGAGCTAAGACAAATTTCGGGACGCATCTACTGACCCTTAAAATATGGTTCTAGGTCGGTCGAGTACCCGGTATGTATGTAGCTGGTCGGGATACCCGGTTTGTGCATGGTGTACCCTACGTGTGCATTGAGGTCGGAGTACCTGGCGTGTACACGTGGTACCCGACATGTGCATTGAGGTCGAGGTACTTGTCGTGTGCACCGAGGTCATGTGTACCATGGTGTGCACCTAGTCTATATCAATATCCGCCCTCCATCTAACGGTAAACATAATATGAATTGTTAAAGAGGTTGCTGCAATTGGTCACTGACGCATAGGGATCCTTACTCGTGCCAATAAGAAAGTTTTCTGTAATTATTACGTGCTTTGGTGGAAAATTGGTAGACCTTCAATTTGAATCTAAAATGTGCGGGCACCCCGGAGCCAAGACTTGGCGCCTAGGTTGGGCGGGCTGAGTATTCAAAGACCCGGACCCGCTTCGCAGTTTGTTGATGAGCTGATCTAATTTATAAAATTATTTTGATAAAATTATGTAAATATATAATTTAAAATGTGCATAAATTTACATGTTTACAATAATACATTTACATAATTAAAAGTTACATAATTTTAATAAAATATGATGATAATTATTTAATTTATTAAAATAAAAATATCCTTAAATTAAATAAAAAATTAAATTTTAAATATAATATAATATAACAAAGGTTGGTCGAGTCGGTAGACAGACCAGAAAACACACTGACTAGTACCCAGGTCAGGTCGGCCGGTTATGGTCAAAATTATTATCCCTACGGATCAACAAAATTGAGTCGTAAGTCACTGAATCCGAACATTTTCTGCCACTCAAAAAAGTTTAAAATTTAACAAATATTAGAAAAAGATTTAGTACAGTAATATTATCATTTATTTGGAAACGACGGGATCTGGGATTTGACTTTTATCCTATCCTTTTATTTTACTCTCCATATTTTATGCTATTTATGGATTTTCTTTGTAATCTTTAACAAAATAAACAAGCAACCAATCTGAAGTTGGCTTAGTGGTCCCTAGACCCCCAAATGAGCTATTCCAGATCAATCTCCAGGTTGGGAGGGTCGATGAAAATTTTCTCAGGGATACCGGCTTGACCACAAATTAGTCTTGAGGCACTTTGACTGATTCGAGAATACTGTATGGTGAAACCGGGAAAAAAAAGGCACAACCCGGTTCAGTTTCGAATTTTGGGATCGGTCCCGCCCGCTCCGAATTGAAGCCACCGAATTTAAACGAAACCAAAAAGATGAACTCTTGACCGCCAAATGGAAGTTTCAAACATGGCGCTACTGCCAATTCCCCCGGTTCTTCTCCCTCCTTTCCCTTCTTCCTACAAATTCTCTCTCCATCTCCCATTTCTCCTCCTCCTCCCCCTCCCTCATTCTCGCTGAACCCGAACCCACTGTCAGTGAAGAGTGAGTTGAAAATTGAAACTTTCTGCTTGTCATAGAGAGGGAGTGGGAAAATGGCGGAGCAGACGGTTAACGCGCGTGTTACGCGGGCGGCGAGGAAGAGGGTAGCCGCTGCCGCCGCCGCCGTCTTCGTGGATCAGACTCCGGTGACCAAGAAGCGGGCAGTGCTCGGTGAGCTCCCGAATCTATCTAACATAGCACCGCCATTGGAGCCCAGTGAGCCGCAGAAGCCGTTGAATCCCGGAGCTAAGGGGAAAGGGAAGTTGAGAAAGGGGACGAAGAAGTCCGCGGTCAGCTGTAAGTTGGAGCCCCCTCAGGCGGGGAAGAAAGAGGATGGGGACCGGGGAATTGACGTTAGAGCTGAGGAGGACGATCCCCAGATGTGCCGGGAATATGCAGCCGACATCTATGAGTATCTGCGGAAAATGGAGGTGATTGTACTATCGAGTTGTGCCTCTTGGGTTAATGATTTATGGTCTGTTCTATTTACGGGGAAGTGGGCTTCACAAGTCAAATGAAAGATTGGATTTTTCTGATTGTAATTGGTGGCTGGAAGTTAGCTTATCAAGCAATGAGGGGTAGCGTTAGGAAATTCATATTTTTGGTTGAATTCAGAAATGCGTACTGAAAAGAATTCTGATTTCCCAAATTTATGGCAATCTTGAGCCGATGGCTTAGTTCCTCTTTTACTGTTTCATCTGAAATTAGTCGTCTGTGGCTCAGGTAGAACCGAGGAGAAGGCCTTCGCCCGATTACATGGAGAAGGTTCAAAAGGATGTAAGCGCAAACATGAGGGGCATCCTGGTTGATTGGTTGGTCGAAGTAGCCGAGGAGTACAAGCTTCTGCCTGACACCCTTTACCTCTCCATCTCGTACGTTGACCGGTTCCTTTCTACTAATGTTCTCAGCAGGCAAAGGCTCCAGATGCTCGGAGTTGCCTCAATGCTCATTGCCTCGTACGCATCCAAATCACTTGCTTCTGTGAACTTTTGTTTGAGCTTATTGCAAGGGATGGATTCTGAAGTGTCTTGTTTTGATAAGTAGGAAGTATGAAGAGATTAGTCCCCCTCACGTGGATGAGTTCTGCTACATAACAGACAACACGTACACCAGGGAAGAGGTATGCCCTGTTCGAATCCTGTGAATTTGTGCTCCTAATTCATGAACTGCAATTCTTAGGAGGCTCTTAAAAATTGAAACTTGCCTGCTCTGAAGGTGCTAAAAATGGAGTCTGATGTACTCAATTCGCTTAAGTTTGAAATGGGCAATCCCACGGTGAAGACATTCTTAAGGCAAGATTCCAATGAACATTCCCCTCCAACGTTTCATCTTTTATTTTACTCAACAAGTTATTTGCAGATGAGATTGACTATGTGCTGATGTTTCATGTTATCGGTTGATCTGCAGGAGGCTCCATGGTATCGCCCAGGAGGACTACCAAGTAAGTTCATCATTCTTTCATTTCTTGTTTGACCTATCAACGACTCTTGCTCTATGAATTGTTGGCTAACTTGATTCTTTTTGGTTTTTGACAGACACTGGATCTGAAATTGGAGCTGCTCGGCTACTACCTTGCGGAGCTCAGTTTGTTGGATTACAGTTGTGTTAAGTTCTTGCCTTCTTTGGTTGCTGCCTCGGTGATTTTCCTCGCCAGATTTATATTGAATCCTAAGACTCACCCCTGGGTAAGAGCCCATCCTGGATGATCCTATTGCTGCTTTTCATTTTCACCGGGAAAACAAAAACTGAGATCGGATAGCCAAATCTGTAGAGTTCAGCCCTGCAGCAAAGCTCGAGGTACAGCGCCAGGGATCTGAAGGACTGTGTTCACATACTGCACGACTTGTACCTGAGAAGAAGAGGAGGGTCATTGCATGCTGTGCGGGATAAGTACAAGCAACATAAGGTATAATAATACCTTAGATCTCATGGACACTAATATTAAGACCCCATATGACATTGTGACTTAAGCAAAATTTTCATTTGAACAGTTCAAATGTGTGGCAACCATGGCTTCTCCCCCAGATATTCCTGCCTCCTATTTTGAAGATCTTCCGGAGTAGTTCCTGGGCAGAAGTTATGGAAGGATCATTGTCGTCAACATTGACCCTATGACAGGTTAATGTGGATTGCATGCAAAGGGAAGAAAGATCCCCAAGAGGACTCAAATAAACTGGGCATGGGTGGCAAGGTAAAATTGCAGCAGCTCGGGCTCTGATTACGCTGAAGGGGAGAAATCTGATGCCGCTACCTTGGATGGCTACGGACAGCGACCTGAATTTTTGCCACACCTTAAAGGCAGTGTTTATCTATTGTTTGAACAGAGATCGGCTTTTCTGTTGTGAATTATCTGAAGGCTCATTTCTGTAGTTTGCTATTTATAGTTTGAAAGTTACAGTTATTCTCTGGATGATCCAAGAGCGGTGATGGAACAACTTTGTATCGACTTTAGAAGGAAAGATGAAGTCCCCTGAAGGACTGCACCACTGAACATTGGATGTTGTCGAAATCTTGGTCTTGGTTGGGAGGGTCATGATATTACACCACTGGTGTAGACTTTCGATTTCGTTTAGGTTGGAAAGTGAACTTTATGCATGAAGCCCGGCAAGTCGGTTGGAAGTTTGATCTTTGGGCCTTGATGAACTCTTTAGCTGACCATCTTGTTCTAGAGCCCCCAGCATACTAAGACACCTTAGAATTTCTCATAGATCAAATAAGACGCCTGAGAATTTCTCGAAGAGGAGAGAAGATGAGTTGGAAATTCTCTATTAGAAAATATTTTTATCTATACTATCATGTGCGAATATTTTGAAGATTTAGTATCTTTTTCACTTTTCACGTTTGCTGTCAATCCAATTTAAATATTAAAATTTGACATGTATATGATTTCCAAATTATGGGTGAAGCAATAACGTCAATCATTTTTTCTCAACCTATATTTATGATTCAAATAGCAAAGATATTTTATTAATTAGTTAGATTCTCTTATTTCATTCCGTATTGCTCTACATCTATAATTTTAGCAGTTAAAATTCATCAATTTTTAAACAATAATTTGAAATTGTAAATATAAAAAAGTAAATTAATATAGTATACTAATAAAAATTTAAAATACGTTACTTATTATTATAAGTTAATAAATTTTAAATAAATTAAGTTATAATAATTTATAAACAAATGATATATTTATATAAATTTATTTTAATATTTCATATTTATTTATTATTAATTTTTTATGTATGATACGAGTTGATATCTAGTGCAAATACGTGGGGAAGATATGGAGTAAAGCAAAAAAGAAAAGGCAGCTCAAAATCCAAGATTTCTGATTATCTGCTGTATTTGATCTGCAGCAGCAGATGGGATTGAAAGGTCATTGTAGCCCAGTAAGCTCGACAAAGGGATAGCTTTCGCTCTGATTGTACCCTCCAAGGATTCGAATAAAATAAAACTGGACAAGGCAAAGACAAAGCGAACAGCAGATTACAGTAAGAGGCATAGGACAAGAAACCAGGAAAATCGTGACAGCAGATGACAGAAAAGTTGGACTTGGTGTGATCCTTATTTTATGGGATTGAAAGCCACAACAAATATTACTTTTCTCGATAGAAAAAGAATATAAATAATTCTTGTGTTAAAATAAGGAGGGGAAAAGCATCGGACAATGTGTCCCTTGTTTGCAGGTGATGCTGTGTTATGTTATAAACCTTTTTCAGTTATGCGATGTGTCGGAAATGATGACAAGTTGGATTGTGTTCCAAAGTCACATCAGCAGTTGGAAATTTGATTAATAATTTATTAGAATTTATAAAATAGATTAGCTATATTAATGTTATATTAATATTAATATATTTTAAATTTAATTCTTGAATATTGGTATCTGTTGTGTCCCTTTATATCTCTTCAATGTTGTGGACTACTTGCATGTAGGATCTAGCAAAATTGAAGTTCTTTGTGATATGGATTAACCTGACCACTAAATAACACCTTCGAAAGCTGAAATTCTAAAGTGAGTTCAACTCACCGTAAACAGTTAAGATAAAATACTGGTACTTTGATTGAGAATTTATGTCAAGCGATAAAGTATCAATATTTTATCATAATAGCTTATAATGATCCGGAATCATCTAACAATTCTCCAAAAACGTATTAAATTTCGGAACCTAATTATGTGTATCCTTTCTTTTATAAGTAAAATGTGAGTAACTGTAATAACAATCTTACCATCAATGCGATGTAATCTTTGAACTTTCAAGTTCACTTATAAACTATTGAATGTACTGAATAAAAAGATAAGTATTGACATGTTAACGTAGTACCTCTGATTGACTAAAATAGTTCATAAAAGTCGACGTCCTCCAAATTTATATGCAAAATAAAAAGTATATTTATAAAAGACATTTTGATCCCAATGCCTGAGAGATCTAAAGTTAATTACGCTCAAAAAGGTTTAAAAGGTGATGTATAAGTTTCTGATCACAAGGACTTAGTAAAGAAACAAAAGAAACCCACTTCCCTATGCCCTTGACATTTCCAAACAAAGCCCATATCCCTTCTTCCTCTACTTGGTAAGACAACAGCGGAGGAAGAAGGGGAAAAGGAAACAGCAAAAATATTCGGTCTCCTCCTGTCCTCCAAGAGGCGCAACAAAGGAAGAAGCCATGGGCTTCCGCCGTCGACCACGACTGTCGGCGGCGCCACCGCTCGCGCAGAAGATAGTGGCAGTGATGTTGCTATTCTACCTCTTACTGTTAGTGGCCAGCGCAAAACAATTTGGCACGGCAGCCCCCGGAAGGGCCAGGAGACTCCGGCGATTCCCCGTAGAGGTGCCGGGGCGGTTGGCGGCTTTCGACGCTTACTTCTCGAGCAAAAGAAGGGTCCCTAACGCTTGGGATCCTCTCCACAACCGGTGACGGTGGAAGGCTAGAGAAAGGGTTTCTTCGGTTGACTTGACGACAGTATTACATCCGGTGCGTTTTGTCATCGTTAATGTGGGCTCAAGACTTCTCTGCTGGCACTTTATTAGGACTTCATGAAATCTTCCGGCCTTTCCCTGTCTTGGAACAGTTAGTTGGTTGGTATCACCCTCAACATAGAACTAGGAGATTTGCTTTCGATTATTATCGGTAAAACTCTTTGTAACGATAAAATATCGAATCCTTTCATTCTCATATCCCTGACACTGTTATTTCTTATGGAACTTCCTACCCTCTTGGATGTGCAAAGTGAAGATGTATATGTATAGATGTTTTTATTCCGACAAGATTACGTGATCATATTGAATGACTCGTACCGTGCCATTTTTTCACGATGGTAGTAAATGATCATTTCTACCTTAATCTATAATCGTATAAATCCTGACTCCATGTACGGTCTGCCAGGACGTCTATATTTCTCGTGCAGTAGTGGCACATTCAGACCACAACTTAATCAACCCAAGCAGGCTGCCGTTGGGATCTTGATTTTTATCAGACTGTGAGTGAATTATTACGTGCTAATATGGTACGATCTAGAATAGATTACCCAGAAAGAAGAGCCCAGCAGATTACACTCCGTCCATCCTCCCAAGATTTGTATAGTTATAGAATAAGATTAATAAAATCTGTTCTACTTACTGTTGATTTTTGTCGGTTAGAATCTCTGAAATCTTTTATTCCTCTCTCTCACCCGCATCAAGGTCAGAAAAAAAATTGTCTCGCTGCTCACCTCTTGCTGTTGATCAGATGAACAAATGGATGTGGAACTTGAATTAGGGCAATAGACGAAGTAAAAACAAATCATATTGATGGGATACTATAAAATCGTGGCTTTAAGGTTCTTACAAGACACAAGAGCAACGGGCTCTCTCAATAGGTACTTTTTAGAGGATAAAATTGAGCGAATATATTCTAGAGTAGATAATAATTCTCAAACGGGTCTTTTCGTACGCAAACTCCGGATTTATCATGCTACACTGAATCGACCGTATCGATCTGATACATTATGCCAAGTCAGCTGCATCGACTTTATTGATTTCCTTCCTTATCACGTAAAAAAAAAAAGGAAAATTACGAGCTAGACGGAACTGTTATAATTCCTGGGTTGAACTGTCAGAGCCCCGAGGAGGAACACAAGTCTGCGCGGTGCCTCGAGAAGTGGCAACGGCTAGCCGCTTTGACCGTTGAATTCCGTACGGAAAATATACATAGCATGTAGCCCTAATGACTTGCCTATCCCTGCTCCGAATTATTTGCTTAAAAAATTATAAATTATTTAATAATTCTTTAATTTATTATGAGCTATTTTATTTATTCAAAAAATTATAAATCATAAATTATTTAAGAATTATCTAATCTACACTAAACTATTATTTTTTCAAAAAATCGTAAATTATGTTATGTTTTTCCTAATCAATCATACTGTTAATTTTGACTGTTAATTATTAATATATATCGCTAGCATTATCAATTGTGCAACCGTAGTCTGATGTGATATCGCACTTGGTGTTCATCTCTGATCATAAAAATAGTGAGTATCTATTTGCATATCTATCCTCATAATAAAATAGGAAATCTGATAATAGTTTCTGATCTTTTTATGACCAGATAAATGACATGTCAGATTTCATTTGCACAATTAAAAAAATGAATGGTACACGTTAACAATTAATAAACTAAATTAATGACATAATAAATTAGGAAATTCTTGGATTGTTTATGTTTTTCGGAAAAAAAGTTCGTGATAGATTATAGAATTCTTAAATAATTAATGATTTTCTACGTAAAAATAATTGATGACAGATTAGAAAATTCTTAAATAGTTCGTATTTTTTAGGCAAATACCCCTCCTAAAGGAAAATAACCCTCCTAACTCCTCCCCCATCTCCAAAATGAATTTATTGGATAGACTTAATGGTAGTTAAAGAATTAAATAATGTTGTCTCATCTGTAATTAATCAAGCTAAACCTGCCAAGTTTGAGAACAGGAACTTGGAATAATTGGTACTGTTTTTTTACCTGAGATCAGTAATGCAAATGGTAGAGAATAAAAAAATGCATGAAAAATGAGAGTAGGTGATAAAGGAGAAAAAATAATTAAGTACATCAGACAACTATCATCCCTTGTTTTTCCAGTATAGTGGCTACTAGGGATCAAATTTTGCATATTAATTAGTAATTTAAAAAAGTGAAAGAGACGCTAAAAATTTGGTGCATTTTCATATAATACGGGGTCTCGTTTCGGCTGGTTTACAGCTAACAAAGCCCATGCAGGCAAACTCCCCGATCACCTGGATTAATCGTTGCTGTGGATATCAATGTGCGACCAAGCAGAGACAATTTCAATTTCTGCGTCAAATCCTTCTTGACCTAAACTATTGGTAGTAATCCGGTCAGCATATTGGATTATTCTACATGCTCATATATACATTTCCTAGATCTGTTCCGCAATACAGGATCACACCGAGTTATACCGCCGCAACAGTTCGGCAGGGATATTTCATGAACGTACAGCCATGTCGAGCCCTAACACAGATGATCGCCGGAGTTGGGATGCAACGAACACGAACGGGCTCGATATTTGATGAAATTCAACGATGTCTTACTCTGGCAAGGGTTTCCTCTGGTTACATCCTACGTAATTGGAGCAAACTAGAGTTAAAGGTTGGACTGCATGTTGTAGAAATGGACAAACATATAGCCAGAAAGCGATTTTGGAAGATTGCTGGAAACTGGTGGCTTGATGATTAATTAACCTGTCAGACCGCCTAGCAAGACGAAACTCCTACCGCATCTTACTGAGATTCGATGTTAGGAGGAAAATGACCTACTTTGGATGGTGGGATGCATCTTTTTTTTTTTTTTTTTTAAAATAAGATTTCTAATTCTAATATTATAAATAAGTAAAATTCATTTTACGAGAATTTTATTTTTACTGAATACATTCGACTCAAACTAAATTAATCATGATCTACTAGATTTCTATATACCGGTGACTCTGGACGTAAAAAAATTTCAGCATTAGAGAGATATAAAGAAGAATATGATGATACGCATCCTCTTATCACTTTGAGATAAGTCCAAACACAAACACTTAAGACACATATATGATCCGGCTTTGTACAAGTTTTGATTGATGCTCATGAATCTGTTAGAATGTCTACCAATCACTACAAGAAAATGGATTTTTTGCTACCAAATAAGTAGTCAGTCACAGAAAGAAAACAATTAGTCACTAAAAGTTTTCTGTGACCAAATTTTTTTTTGTCACTAGTCGTCACTGAAACCTCCGTGGCTAATTATATTAGTGAGAGATTTAATAAAATCTATTCTTTCCAATCTAAAGCAGAGTTCTAAGGAAACTCTCTAACGAAGCCACGTCAACGAGTTCCAAATCTGTTATTTTTGTGGCGAGTACGAACCCATTTCCGTACTCTCAGGGATTCAAGCTGCTCCACCAATCGGCCACGTCATTAGGGTATTTTCGTCTTTCAGTCACTTTTCGCATCTTCGCCTGAAGATTAGGAGGGTTACGCTTCGCTTTTTCTCCATCGTCCGCCTCTTCTTCATCGGCCTCTCCCTCTTCCTGATCGGTCTACGCTGCTCCTTCGACTGTCCTTCTCTCCTGCTTCCATTGCCGGCGTCTCCATCATAAAGGTTTGTTTCTTTTTGTGGATTATGGATCTTATCGATCGCCTCAACCCTACCGCGTGATGATTCGACAACACCTTCTGTCATCATCTTCTATCGGTTCTACCCAGTATCGACTATGTTCTATCTTGGTTTCTTTTCGTGTTATAGGTTCTGCTCTATTCTTTTTGTTTCTTTCTGTTGGACCGCTCTATTTTTTCCACCGAACCCTAGGGAACCTTCGTCGATAAATTGATTTTGTTCTACTTTGGGTGGGGAAGGTTTGTTGATTGCTTTATTCTTTCAGTCTGTCAGGTGGTCTGCTCCTGCTCTTCATCGACCACCTCGCTTCTTTGCCAGGGCCTGTAGTGCTGATGTTTCTCCTCCTCCTGTTAGATGGGTAGGGGCTTCGCTGTGTCTGTTGCCTAGCCCATTACGTTTATCTAGGGGATTGTTGCCCCATTCGCTTGAGTAAGCTTCCTCTCATTGTCGCTCCAGCATTGATTTGTTAGGTTGTGGGAGGTTAATTGCGTGGTTCAGTGTTGATCTATGTGAGGTGGGCGGACCAAGCTCTTGCTGGTTGGAAGGACAATAGTGAAATAGAAATGCCATTGAAATATCATTGTTTATTTGTTATATTCTCATGTTAGGATTTGTTCCATCATCGAATTTAAGTTTAATGTGAAGTTTACCGTATAAGGGTCTTCTTCCACTAGATTTGAATGCCACAATGATATGTTAACTTCCCTCCTTACCCTTTCCAGAGCGATGAAGAAGCTTGCAACAATTTTCTATCCAACGTGCTATGCAGCTAACTTTGCAATCTATCAGGGAATTTCACAAAATTGTGTTCAAACTTCTCGATACCCTCCTATTCATTTCTTAATGCAACTTCTGCTTACATTTAAGGACGATCTCCATTCATTCAACTGATACAACTTTTATTTGAAAAGCAACTTCTTCCATCTCTTTAGCTTCATTGCTTGAATGTTCTAAAAGTGTGTGTATTTGAAGAACCATCTAAACTCCATTTCCTGTTCCCTTTTTGGTGGTATTCGCTGCAGGTCATCAGGAAGCTAGAGGAAGTAAGTAGGCTGCTACTGTGTGAGGTGACCTCTATTGTTATAAGGCAATGCTTCCATCTCTAGGTGATAATGCCTATCTACAAGATGTAATTACACCGAAACACAGTCTTCTACCCATGTTAGAAGTATCAGGTTGGGATTCAATTTTACTAATTGCAAGGAAATTGAGGAAGTGAACACACTGAATTGTTATTAGGAATAGAAATTGAACAGCTAGAAAATTCTTTCTCTTGAGATATGTGTTGAGTATTGGGGGCATCTTGAGCGGTCTTTTGTCTGGTGAAAAGGCCACCGAGAAATAAACTCAAATCGGAATGAAATTGCCATCTTGATTACGAATGCTTTCGGAAAACTTTGATTCTGTATGGTTTCCTTTTGCCTTATGATATCAAACATGACTAGAGATCAGGTGCCATAATTCCGAAGCATAGGATATGCAGCAGAAACTTCTTTTCCGTATTACGATGGGTCAAGATTAAGGCATTTGATACTTCTTGCAAGTATATGATGGGATAGGTGAGCATAACAGAAACATAGACACTTCCAGTTTGTTGACAATGTTGAACAGTTAATTTGACATATTTAGTCTTTGTGAAATTAGTCTTTCTTTCCTGTTCATGAAATAAGTTTCATTGTCATTCAAACAATCCGGGAATTCTTTCCTTTCCAATTAACTAATTTAGCATAAACTTTTAACGATTATGCTGGAAATTGATCATCTTTATGTATCATGTTTCCCTTTTTGATCTATTTTCATGTTTTGAAAATTGATGCCATGGTGGTTTACCGTTATCTAGAAGAAGAGAATTTCTGCAAATCAAACTTGCAAGTACTTATTGGAACTTATGCGCATTTAGCTAATATCATTGTAACATAGTAGTAGAGAAGATTTCAATGGGGTTTTCTTTGTTGAACTCTTGGATTGGAAAGCATAACTAATTTTACAGGTTTGTATCTTAAATCGAGTTTATGGTTAACGGGTGGTTTTGGCAAAGTAGATGGTTGATGAGTACACATTCTCAGTTGATACAATAATCAGATGTCTAACCACCAATCATGTTAGTAAAATATTTGCATTCCTTTCTTTTTCCAGTTTGGTATATTAATTTAGATTGTTTCTATGGTAGGAGGGAGGGATTGCCTTTTGTTATGTTAGCACGGATTCATGTAGTTAGCTCTCTCTTAAATGATGATTATTCAATAGGTTATTAGCACTAAGGATAACAACACGGAGGATGGCTCATATGGAGGATGTAGATGAGCAACAGTATAATTAACATACTAACTACAAATGTACGATTAGGAATCTCAAATTCGACCTGCTATGGATTTACCTTCTTATGTAGTGACTATTAATCATTGGATGAAAGGTTTTTATGATTTCATTGTGACTTAAAACTTTTATATGAATTTATTATTTTTCCAAAGGTGCAAAGGCGTAGAGCTTGGAAGAAGAAATTTGGAAGTTGCAGTAGAGATTGAAGAAGAGGAATGGGGAAACTCAAGCGACAATATTTTTATCTCTTACCAATTTTACCAAGAAATTTGTTCCCTCTACTTATAATTTTTTATCCCTTACCACTTTCGAATATCTGCAGCATTTCACTAACTGCTGATTCCTTACCTCTTTTCCTTTTCTATTTATGGGTTGCGAGTGACATTATCCGGGCTTACATAATCTAAAGCATGGAGCACGTAACAAGGTTTGCTTTCTACTACTACGATCGCCAGACCAACTATGTAAAAACTATTTCTCTTATTTTAATAAAATGCATGTATTTTCAGGTGTAATCAGCGATATTTCAGTGTAACTATACTACCCTGAATATTTTATGCCATTAAACATATGATTAAATCCTGCAGCGAAGAGCGGGTCTTCTTTCTAGTAATCACTAAAAGTCAAGATGTTTTGTGACTAATTCTAATGGGAACTTAAAATATAAAATTAGTGACAAAAAATTTTAGTCACTGAAACTTAATAAAATCCTCACTATAAGTCTAAAACTATCACTCATGTATATAATTAGTGACCAATGCTCAATTTGTGCTCATATCCGTGGATACGATTTTTGTTGCCTCTTTTTTTATTTGAAAATTTCAAATATTTATTAATTTCATTTTTAAATAAGAGATTTATTTGTGATTTGTTCAGCCCCACTTTGTTAATATTTTTCCGGAGTTGAAATGTTTATTAATTTCTTTGCTAAAATGCAAATTATAATACATTTACAATACATATAAGCAACTTAAATCTTGCAATCGATAGAGCATTCATTGATATTGACAATTAGTCACATACACATACAATAGGTTTGACACACAAGGGAAATCATAATACATGAGACAATATATGAAATAACAATAAAATCTAAAAACACTAAAGATCATTTCCATGTCTTGTACATCGCATCTTGTTTTCCTTGATAATATCCTATATTATAAATTAGAATTTATTAGAAAATAAAAAGATTGAAAATAGATGTGCTTATCAAATAATTCGAAAGAAATAGTTCTAAATTAGTGAATAAACTACTAAAAATAGAAAATAAATACTTAAAATTACAAAATGAAAATTAAATTTTAGTATAGTCATCTGTGAGATGTCAACACATCTTATTTTTATCTTTTACAAGAAAATTTGTAATAAGTATTTCCAAAACTACAGTTTACATCTCTTTTCTTCAACTTGAAATTCTCTGAATGATGATGGAGTTACGAGATTTGGTGCAGCAGAAAGGCGTCCAGATGATTCCAACAATTTTGTCCTAGTCTCGCGACTTACATTACGGTGAAAGACTTTAGAGTTGTCGGTGCTCTGACTCTTCATTGAGTTGCCGAACCTTTTTCTGCACCTTCAACTGCAGCCAGATCTCCGTGAGAAAAAAAAAATTAACGCATAAGAACTGAGAGAGAAAGAAGTCGCCTGAAAACTTTTGATGGAAAAGGAATCAGTCATTTGAGAGAAGGAATGGATATGGAAGAGATTGTTGCAGTTATAATACCTATAAGGATGCAGAGGAGAGGATAAGGAAGAGATAAGGAAAGTGGGAGAAATTTTAGGAAGGGAACTTATACGTGGGATAGATGAGATATTTTTCATTTTTTAGAATATATTATAATTATTTTAAATTTGTGTGAAGATTTTTCAAATTTATTTCAATTTTTACATACTGGTATAACAAATTCTTGATTTTCTTTAACAAACTATTGATTTTTCATGTTTTCGTTAAAAATAGTTATTATTATTATTTCCCACTAATTTATCTTTTAAAACATTGATCTTGTCACTAAAATTATTTGATGGTAAAATAAAATTTGATAATAATTTTATCATTTTTTGCAGCAACTCTTTTGTGATAATTTTAATCCTGTCCCATAAAATACATGTTTAGTGAGTATCTTCGAATTTGTCACAAATATATTGACTAAATGTACTTTTAGTAGTATTTAGTGACTAGAGTATATTTTCATCGCTAAACTTAAGTTCTTTAATGACCACTCATAAGATGGTCACTAATAATTCATCACTAAAAACCCATTTTCTTGTAGTGAATGATCATTATTGAGTTGATATGTGGTGGTATCACATCACTTATATTTCTAGGATTCGTTATACTTTTCTTTCATATGGGATCGGTTTCGGTCTCTTTAATTCCACCTCTCATGCGCAATATGGATACTGGTAACATGTGGAAACAACATGCTGGCTAGATCCAAAACCCAAGACGTTTCGAGAGAAGCATGGTATGAGCGTGAATAGGATATGAGCGCCAAGAGAGTTTTAGTATAGTTTATACTACTCTAGCCTTATGAACTAGAGGTTCCGGGTTCGATTTTACTATGAAACTTTCCATACCATTTTATCCTATTTTTCTTCTACTCTTTCTAAACTATATGCCTCCTTTTTACACAAAAAAAATTGTATATTGATTGCATATTATGTGCTTGTTTGAGGGCAACGATGGATTTGAGGGATTGGGGTGCGATCCTCCCTCAATTCCGAAAAACATGTGAAACTTTTTCTTTAATTTTTATTATATTATCTTATTTCTCCTAAATTTATCATTTTTTTTATTGAATTACACTCTACAGAATAAATTTTCCTAATCCGTCCTTGGTTGAGGAGGTAACTATCACATGACAACGTTGCTCTTATTAATCAACAGTTTCATAATCATGCCAAGTGAAGTAAGATGCATACATAATCTGTTCTGAATTCCAAGCTTATAAATGGTAACATTTATATCAATTATATCCAACAAAATCCATTTTATTTTTTTGATACAAGATTAGCCCTTTTAGCAATTATTTCTTCTACCCGATCGATTCTTCTTACAAATAAAAGTTTGCATACAACTTGGGCAATCTTGAAACGAGGAACCCTTCTAACTTGGAGAGATATGCATCTTTTTTGTCCGAGGAAATTATGGTTACACATTTGCATATAAAAAAAATCCGAGCAAGGATTGAGGTTTGGTGCTGTGGCATTACTCTTAACTAGGGATAAAATATTCTGAATTTAATTTTCACAAATAAAATCCCCTGTGCCCTTTTGTTCCCATAGGTCCCACTGATAATATTTGAACGTAGAATATCTGAATATCATGTCTCAAATGTACAAATTCCCATCATTCCATGAATGTCTAATTTAATAATTAAAGCAAGGCCGTCCTAGGATTTCTCACGCACAACCTTTCTTTTCTGGGAGTAAAGCTTAGTCCAGGTGGTACAGTTGAATTATGGAAAAAAATCTAACACGTAAAAACAAGTCCGCGTGCACCGCGGATCGAATAAAATAGATCTAAATTAACTCGTATCGCGATGAGGTTTAGTGTCAACAATAGCCCGGTGTGGGACATTGCAAGAACCTACTTACACGTTTAGGAACCGAAAATGTTGGACTTCAGTGATATGTATCCAGACGCACAAATCAGAGATTAACAAGTGCCATGCATGGATTTGGTTCCATCACGGTATATGATTATAAACTGATTTAAATAAAAAGATAGTCGTAAGGTTTCTAATGATTTTCAAATTAGGGTTTCAGGAATTAAGTGATCACTCTGCTTGAGCTTTGGATTCATCCATATCAATTTTGGTTAGAAGACGAAATATAATGTTTTTAACGGAAGCGTCATTATAACATCTCTTCGTTGAAGCAATCTATGTTCACACATTTCCGGATAATATCAACTTGGTCTAGAAAATATTTTTAATCCGGGTAATTACAACGAAAGTCCTATATGTTCATCATTCTTTGCAACCGAGTTCTATAAGTTTGAAAATAACTAATTTAATCATACAAGAATCAGTTCTGTTGCACTTCAATCCAAATCGCCACTGTTTTACTGACGTAGATTTCTCGCCATTAACAATTATATTAATGGAACAATGACGATTAAGAGTGAAAGTATAACGCAATTGCTCATACAGGACTGAACTAGTCATTTTCAAATTAACAGAATTTAACTATAAAAAATAATAAATATATAGGACGTCCAATATTTTTTTTTTAATTTTTAATCTGTATACCACAAAATTCCACTATGAGTATGCTTAATTAAACTCCACAACCATTACCGGACATGTTTTCCCTCCATACTTGGATATGCCGACACAAGAGTTCACACGGCAACCTATTTTAGTACTTTGTTTAGTTTGCATTAGACTTATAAAAAATTAAGTCAAAAGTTTAAATCGATAATGGTAGTTTTCATCTCTCTTATATTTCTAATATTTTCAATATATATTTTTCTTATATGACATTTTAAACTTTATTTTCATGTGATAATATAATTCACACTTAATTTAACTCATTTGATGAAATATTTAATCTTATAAATGATAGTGTTCATTCCATTTATATTATTTTTTTTTCTATTTTTTCGATGTGAATTTCAACCTTTGATGAAACATATTTTAAGTGAAGATGGGTAAATAAAAAAGCAAGCAATGGCTTAAAAAATGAATTAAAGCAAGACTTTCTAGGCATTTCTTGAAGATTTTTCATCTGCCATCTTTTTCATTCCCAAAAAAAAAAAAAAAGAAGGCAAAGTGGATTAGCCCCCTCCTCTGAAAAGATTGATCGAATCATAGTGACCCCTAGTTTCCTTATCCGATCGGGCACCACTCAGTATCCAGAAAAAAAAAGTTGATTTTGATATGAATCCTTAATTTAATTTTTACTAGTAGAATTTTCTCGGGCGCCTTGAGTCTATCTTCTTTCTATTTCTTTTTAAATTTACATATCTCTTATGAGAAAGTCTTATATGTAACGAGTGTATTACATGACAGTGCTAATGTGGTATCGCGAGCTAATCAAATCAAATTATTTTAAAGATTTATTTCTTTTAAATTTTATTTAAAAATTCTAAAAATATCATAATCCTATTATATCATGTAAGTACTCCACGTAGTCTATCCATTACACATAAAATTCTCCCCTCTATTATACTCGTAAAAAGAAAATAATTGAAAGTTTTGAAGCGCAGTGCTGAATTTACGATTATATATAAACACAGACGCATAAGGAAGGTTATCGATAAAGAGGAAATGGAGGGAGGCGAACTGTTCCAGGCAACTCTCTTATTCTTCTCATCATTGGTCTTTCTCGTCTACAGCATCTCCTTCCTTAAAACCCGAGCAAACCCTAAAATCCTCCCACCGGCTCCGCCGTGTCTTCCGGTTATCGGCCACCTCCACCTCCTAAGAGAGCCCATCCACCGAAACCTAAAAGAGCTCGCGAGCAAGTACGGCGACGTCTTGCTCCTCCGGCTCGGGTCTCGTAAAGTCCTCTTGATCTCCTCAGCTTCCGCAGCCGAGGAGTTCTTCTCAAAGAACGATGTTGTGTTCGCGAACAGGCCTCGAACGATGTCCTCGGAGCTCCTCAACTACGATAACACCACGATTGCTTTTGCCCCGTATGGGGAGCATTGGCGGAACCTCCGGCGGCTCGTGACCATTGAGGTCTTCTCAACCAAATCGGTCGAAGCGTTGTCGAGTATCCAGCAGCAGGAGGCTTGTTTTCTGGTGAAGCAACTGTTCGATGAATCCGGAGGGAAGAAATTTAGGGTTGAGCTGCGAAGCAAGTTGGTCGATCTTGCCTTTAATATCGTTATGAGGGTTCTCGTGGGCAAGAGGTAATATTTTCTCGACATCCCAGCGAGTCTTTATTGATTCCGGCTCGAGCCAGACTGACATGACGTGAAATAAATATCTCATAGCATATATTTTAACTCGAGTTCAATCCTTTATTCAAGAGGAGACGGTATTGAATTATCTCATATAATTCATGGTAATTCGTGTCTATACCATGTTGGTCTCATTTTTCGGTCTAAAAGTTCAATAAGACCTGATTAATTCATGTTCGAGTCAAATTGATCAACTTAGACAAATTTTCTCTTTTACAAGATTCAAACTTGAAATTTTATTTATGAGAAAGATATATTTTACTATCTCAACTAATACACGCCGGTTACTTAAGCCCGGTCTTTCATATTGACTCTTTAAACCATAGATGATCACTCCACATATGTAGTATAAATTTTTTGATATTATCTAATAATTACCTTTATTTTGCAAATTGTTGCAAGATACTATGGCAAGGACGTGGTTTCAGAAGAAGGCCGGCAGATTAAGGAGATGATAAGGGAGCTCGGGGAGCTCAATGGGAGTGCGTCGAGCTTGGGTGATTTCATCCCAATTTTACGGTGGATAGATTTTCTCGGAGTCAAGGGGCGCATGACCAAGGCCTTCGATAAGGTCGACACCTTCATGCAGCACCTAGTGGACATACAACGTGGTTCGAGCATTGGGTCACCTGTTCCACCGCCGGACGTAAACGAAACAGGTTCATTCGAAGCATATACTATACGAACGATGTTATAGGAATTTCACACTTTCGATTGTTTCTTCTTTTTCTACACGCGTTTTCGTAAATCTTGACTTGTGCGTTCGTGATGATGTAGGCACCAGAAGGACGTGCTTGATCAGTCGGATGTTGTCGCTACAACAAGATGAGCCCGACAATTACAGCGACTATATCATCAAAGGTGTTTTGCAGGTAATCGTGTCTCTATAAATCCTAAAATGACACGTGTCAATTTTTAAATAATTTTATTGTTTATCTTCTCCCACTGATCCATCTCATAAGTACTGGAATTAGTACAATTTTAAATAGCATATGCCGAGAGAAGCACAACTAAAGTTTTAGAAGTATATCCATTCTTGACTCGGATTTCAGATGATTTAAATGCATTAAGTGGATTCTAAAATGTTAATTCGGTTACATAAACAGACCATTAATCGATTACACTGTGGAACAAACAATATCATCACCTGTCCTTATTTATTGATGTGTTAGGTTCACCTGATGTTGTTTCATTAATTTTTTTTTACATTTTTATTAATTTAAATTCATTCTTTTACCTGCGTGATATCACATTCACATACCAACATTGACAAATAGGGACAGATGAGTGTCTAGTCGTCATCAATTAATGGTCCACTATGGAATGAGATAGCTAATCATACAATATAAAGCCTGCACTGCCTCTTTTACTCAATTATGTACCGTATAAAATTGTGATTCTGGCATAGATCCGATAGTTCAAAAGCCACTAAGATGAATCTGACATCTAGCTAGCCATCTTTTGGCTGCACTTGGTGATTGAAGTTAACGTACATCTACCATTCTGCAAAAAGAAATAAAGCTCGGTGCGGTGGTTTTATTGTTGGTACAAAATCAAGAAATTCTAAATCCGCTTGGCATCAATGGGACTATTGTAACCTTCTAATTCTCCATTCTTCCAATCTCTTCTAAACTTATTATCTTCCCTTTTTAATGAAAAAAGATAATTATGGAGCCTCCATTCACCATCGGGCAAGCCAGTGAACCTTAGCCACTCCGAATCCCAGTGTCCTAAATGTTTGAGGATTTACATCTACATGTAGAGGATGGGAGTATATATTGTCATTTATCGTCTATGTCAATTGGATTAGAGAGTGAATTTGGGATTATAAGATAATTGAGTGCCACCATTTAAAAACTTAATTTTTAAGGTAGAAATGAGTCCAATATCTTAAAATGAAAAAAGAAATTACATTAAAATGATTTAATTTAACTAGTTAGCGTTATGATTTATATTATCTTGGTAATTTTTTTGGAATATACGTCACATGACAATACTTATTTGATATCACAAACCAATAAAATTCAGTTATTTTTAGATTTTTTATTTTTAGAATATTATAAAAAAATTTTAAGATAATTGATTCTTATTACTTCGTAACTGTATGAGAATAACCATGTGGATTATTCATTACAAAGAAGACTTCCTTAGAAGAATTGAACTCTTGCTCTCATGTCAATATTAGTACCAACTGCACTAAAACGTCATTTTGCTTTGTTGATATTTGTAGATAAATTTATTTACTGGTAATTTTTCTCTACATACTTGAATGGACTCAGAATACTATATATTATCTTACTACCGATGTTCTTGAACACAGGTAATGTTACTCGCTGGGACGGACACCACCTCGACCACCGTGGAGTGGGCGATGGCCCTACTCCTGAACCACCCCGTGGCACTGGCCAAGGCCCGGACCGAGATTGACTCCGTCGTCGGTCACGACCGTCTCATTGATGACCCCGACCTCCAGAACCTCCCTTACCTTCAGAACATCGTCACCGAAACACTCCGACTCTATCCGCCGGCGCCGCTGCTGTTGCCCCACGAATCATCCGAGGGCACCACCGTTCGCGGCTTCCACGTTCCGAGGAGCACGATGCTAATAGTGAACTCCTGCAGCATCCACAGAGACCCGCAGGTGTGGGCTGATCCGGACAAGTTCTCGCCAGAAAGATTCAAGCCAGGGAGCCGTGAGAGCGGTGGTGGTGGTGAGGGGGGCTGTAAGTGGGTCCCCTTCGGGGTCGGAAGGCGGGCTTGCCCAGGGGCGTTGTTTGGGAGACGGACGGTGGCGTTGACCCTGGGAATGCTGATACAATGCTTTGAGTGGCGGAGGGTTGGGGAGGAGCCGGTCGACATGGCGGAAGGGACCGGCCTCACCATAACTCCGGCGGTGCCGGTGGGGGCTCTGTGCAAGCCTCGGGAAACAATGGTGCAGTTCCTATCCAACTTAAAGGTCAATAATGAAGGATTTGACCATTAATTTCGTGTTAAATGTGGGCAGCGACTCTAAAACCATAAGTTTGCAGTATGTATCTGAATAAAAACAAATGAATATATTCATGTTTAATTTATAAAACGAAAAAAAAATCTGTTGCAGTTGGTTGCTGTGGCTCAGTCCCCCAAAGGAGCAGTTCTCTGTGTATAAATTCACCTTTTTTTTCAGTTTGATTCTTGATTTATTTGATACATTGAAGTTTTTTTAATTTACACCACACAGTATCCCTAAGTCAGCAGAAGCGTACCTCAAGACTAATTTACGATAGGACTGCGATCCCTGGAAAAATTCCCGTCGACTATCTCAATCGGAGATTCGATCGTGGGATCATTAATACATCGAGTTATGAGCTGAAGAGTTTTCCGTAGACATATAATTTGTTATATTTATCCTGGAATCTACCTAGCAAAAATCGAAGCTGCATAAGTGGTAATTTTCGGGATAATCAGCAAAAAATATATATGCAATAAGATTTAACCTAGTTAAGTTTGAAAAAACGATCTATTGTTTTGCAGAGCTAACATGGGATGGCTCAAATTTTATCTCCAACTTGAGTATTTTTCTTCCGATAATCAATGGACACCAAAGAGTCCATATATTAAAAAAAGAAAATTATAAAGCACTGATTCAAGGTGCAAATAAGCTCACAATATCAGTAAACAGCAGCGGATGGAGTTATTGGGGGAGAAGTTGCAAAATAATGAAAACCATAAACCTTTAGATTCGCAAGCTAGTCGGTACATAAGTTGAATTCACAGAGGGTGTCGCTCGTAAGAACGAGGCGATCACGACTCATGAGGCTAAAGTATGTGGAGTATGATATGTCAACGCCAAACCAAGCTTGACTTCCCTTGTTGGATCACGTGGACTATAGTTTTCCAGAACCTATCAAGAATTAATTTCGAGAAAATCATATTCCAAGCCAGTTCAACCTCCGGGCATCTCTTTTATGGTCTCATGGAGCTAGAAATAAAGAAAAATAAATAGCCTCATGAATCTCACGACGAGAATCGAACTTACAACTTCTTGATTAATAGGTGGGGATCTTATCCTGCTACTCTAGGACCACTTCCTCGATTTCTTTTCTGTCATTATGCAATCTAACACGGGACAAGGTCATATACAGGAATAATTACAGCAGGAGAGATATTTATTAACTAAATTCTTGAATAATTCGTGATTTTTTAGGCAAATAACCCTTCTAACTCCTCCCCATCTCCAAAATGAATTTATTGGATAGACTTAATTGTAGTTAAAAATCAAGCTAACCTTGCTAAGTTTGAGAAGAGGAACTTGCAATAATTGGTACTGTTTTCGACCTGAGATCAATAACGAAAATGGTAGACAAAATTAAAAAATATATGAAAAATGAGAGAGGGTGATAGTGGAGAAAAAATAATTAAATACATTAGACAACTATCATGCGCATATTTTTCTAGTATGATGGCTATTAGGGATCAAATTTTGCATATTAATTAGTAATTTAAAAAAAGTGAAAAAGACGCCAAAACGTCGATGCATTTTCATACAGTACGGGTCCTCGTTTCGGGCCGGTATACAGTAAATAAAGCCCATGTAGGCAAACTCCCCGATCACCTGGATTAATCATTGCTGTGGAAATCAATGTGTGATCAAATAGAGACAGTTTCAATTTCTGCGCCAAATCATTCTCGACCTAAACTATTGGTAGTAATCGGGTTAGGATATCGGATTATTCGACATGCTCATATATACATTTCCTAAATCCGTTCCGCAATACAGGATCACACTGAGTTATACTGCCGCAACAGCTCAGCGGGGATATTTCATGAACGTACAGCCATGTCGAGCCCTAACGCAGATGATCGCCGGAGTTGGGATGCAACGAACACGAACGGGCTCGATATTTGATGAAATTCAACGATGTCTTACTGTGGCAAGGGTTTCCTCTGGTGACATCCTATGTAATTGGAGCAAACTAGAGTTAAGGTTGGACTGCATGTTCTAGAAATGGACAAAAATATAGCCACAAAGCGATTTTGGAAGATTGCTGGAAAATGGTGGCCTGATGTTTAATTGACTTGTCAGACCGCCTGGCAAGACAAAACTTCTACCGCATTTTACTGAGATTCAGTGTTGCAAGGAAAATGACTTACTTTAGGTGGTAGGATATATTTTTTCTTCAAATAAGATCTCTGATTTGAGTATTATATATACATAAAATTCACTTTATGAGAGTTTTATCCTTAATGAATTCATTTGACTTAAACTAAATTAGTCACGACCCATTGGACTCATGGATACCGATAACTCAGGAGACAAAAAAATTCAATATTAGAGAGACATGAGAAGAATACGATGATAGGCATACTCTTATCACTTTGAGATAAGTCCAAACACAAACACTTAAGACACGTGATCAGGCTATGTACAAGTTTTGATTGGTGCTCATGAACCTGTTAGAATATCTACCAATGATCATTATTGAGTTGATATGTGATGTATCACATCACTGATATTTCTAGGATTCACTATACTTTCCTTTCATATGGGATCGATTTTGGTCTCTTTAATTCCACCCCTCTTGTGTAATATGGATACTAGTAACATGAGGAAACAACATGCTTGCTAGATGCAGAACCCAAGACGTATCGAGAGACGCATGGTACGAGCGAGAATAAGGACACACTGGGCACGTGGTTTTTTGTTCTTGTTTCTGTTTTTTAACTATGACACCTAATAGAATTGTATATGAATTGAGAAAGAGAGTTCAGTGCAGTTGATACTGCTCTCGCCTTATGAACTAGAGGTCCTGGGTTCTATTTCACTATGAGACTTTCCGTGTCATTTTATTCGATTTTCTTTCTACCTTTTTTGAATCCATATATCTCATCTGTACACTGAAAAAAAGTTACTTATGGATTGGATATTTTACTTCTGTGCTTGGTTGAGGGCAATGAATGGATTTGAGGGATTGGGGGCTGATCCTCCCTCTATTCCGAAAAACATATGAAACTTTCTCTTTAATTTTTATTATATGATCTTGTTTCTTCTAAATTTATCATATTTTTCTTTTATTGAGTTTGACTCTACAAAACAAATTTTCTTAATCCGTCCTTGGTTGAGGAGGTAACTGATCACATGACAACGTTACTCTTATTGATCAAGAGTTCCACACTCATGCCAAGCGAAGTGAGATGCATATATAACCTGTTCTAATATCATATTAAATTTGTAATAGGCTCTACAGAGATTCAATTCACTGTCACTCCTTAATTCCAAACTTATAAATGGTAATATTTATATCAACTATATCCAAAAAATTCATTTTATTTTTTTCTATACGAGGTTAATCCTTTTAGCAATTATTTCTTCTACCCGATCGAATCCACCGATTCTTCTTGCAAATAAAAGTGTGCATACAACATGGGCAATTTTGAAACAAGGAAGCCTTTCTAACATGGAGAGAGATATGCACCTTTTTTGTCCGAGGAAATTAAGGCTGTACATTTGCATATCAAAAATCAGAGAAACGATCGAGATTTGGTGCCGTGGCATTACTCTTAACTTGGGACTAAAATGTTTTGAATTTAATTTTCACAAATGAAATCCCCTGTGCCCTTTTGTTCCCATAGGTCCCACTGATGATATTTGAACATAGAATATCTTAATATCATATCGAGAGTAGTATCGAATGTACAAATCCCCATCTTTCGGTGAATGTCTAATTTATAACTAAAGCAAGGCCCTCCTAGCATTCCTCACGCACAACCTTTCTTTTTCGAGAGTACAGCTTAGTCCATGTGGTATCGTTGAATTATGAAAAAAATCCAACACATAAAAGCAAGTCCGCGTGCACCGCGGATCGAATAAAAAATAGATCTAAATTAACTCTCATCGCGACGAGGTTTAGTGTCAGCAATAGCCTGGCGTGGGACATCGCAAGAACCCACTTGCACGTTTAGGAACCGAAAATGTTGGACTTCGGTGACATGTATCCAGACGCACAAATCAGAGATTAACAAGTGTCATGCATGGATTTAGTCCATCACGGTGCATGATTATAAAATGATTTAAATAAAAAGGATGCTTGTAAGGTTTCTTTTGATCTTCAGATTAGGGTTTCTGGAATCAAGTGATCGCTCCGCTTGAGCTTTGGATTCTCCATTCATATCGATTTTGGTGAGACAACGAAATATAATATTTTTAACGGAAGTGTCATTATAATAACAACTGTTCGTTGAAGTGATCTACTTATAAAAGTTCAAATAAATAATAGTAGTTTCCATCCCTCTTATATTCCTAATATTTTTCATGTATATTTTTCTTACATGGCATTTTAAACTTTATTTTCACGTGATAATGTAATTCACATATAATTTAACTCATTTGATAAAACATTTAATCTTATAAATGATAGTGTTCATTCCATTTATACTCTTGCTATTTTTTTAAAAAAAATTTCCGACATGAATTTCAACGTTTGAAACATATTTTAAGTGAAGAATGGTAAATTAAAAAGCAAGCAATGGTTTAAAAAATGAATTAAAGCAAGACTTTCTAGGCATTTCTTGAAGATTTTTCATCTGCTGTCTTTTTCATTCCAAAAAATAAACCTAAGTGGAGTAGACCCCTCTGAAAAATTGATCGAATCATAGTGATCCCTAGTTTCCTTATCCGATCGGGCACCACACAGTATCTGAAAAAAAAGGGCAAAAGTCACCATTTCTTGCAAATTTCTGGATAAAATTTGATACTCTAGTAACTGGAAGTTTTGAAAAACGAGGGTATAGTGTGGTGGTGCTTGTTTTGATATGAGCCATTGATTTAATTTTCACTAGTGAAATTCCATCGGGAGCATCTTTTTTCTATTTCTTTTTAAATTTACATATCTCTTATGAGAAAGTCTTATATGTAATAAATATATTACGTGACAGTGCTGATGTAGTGTTACGAGCCAATCAAATTAAGTTATTTTTAGGATTTTTTCCTTTAAGATTTTATTTAAAAAATTCTAAAAATAGCAGAATCCTATTATATCACATCAGTACTTCACGTGATATATCCATTACATACAATACTCTCTCCTCTATTATACTCCAAAAAAGAAAATAATTAAAAGTTTTGAAGCGCAGTGCTGAATTTACGATTATATATAAACCCAGACGCATAAGGAACGTTATCGATAGAGAGGAAATGGAGGGAGGCGAATTGCTCCAGGCAACTCTCTTGTTCTTCTCATCATTGGTCTTTCTCGTCTACAGCATCTCCTTCCTTAAAACCCGAGCAAACCCTAAAATCCTCCCACCGGCTCCGCCGTGTCTTCCAGTCATCGGCCACCTCCACCTCCTAAGAGAGCCCATCCACCGAAACCTAAAAGAGCTCGCGAGCAAGTACGGCGACGTCTTGCTCCTCAGGCTTGGGTCTCGTAAAGTCCTCTTGATCTCCTCAGCTTCCGCAGCCGAGGAGTTCTTCTCAAAGAACGATGTTGTGTTCGCGAACAGGCCTCGAACGATGTCGTCAGAACTCCTCAACTACGATAACACCACGATTGCTTTTGCCCCGTATGGGGAGCATTGGCGGAACCTCCGGCGGCTCCTGACCATTGAGGTCTTCTCAACCAAATCGGTCGAAGCTTTGTCGAGTATCCGACAGCAGGAGGCTTGTTTTCTGGTGAAGCAGCTGTTCGATGAATCCGGAGGGAAGAAATTTAGGGTTGAGCTGCGAAGCAAGTTGGTCGATCTTGCCTTTAATATCGTTATGAGGGTTCTCGTGGGCAAGAGGTAATATTATCTCGACATCCCAGCAAGTCTTTATTGATTCAGGCTCGAGCCAAATTGACACAACGATAACATATATTTTAACTCGAGTTCAATACTTTATTGAAGGAAAAATGGTATTGAATCACCTTATACAATTCATGGCAATTCGTGTTTATACCATGTTGGTCTTATTTTTCGGACTAAAAGTCCAATGAGACCTTACTAATTTATGTTCAAGTTAAGTTGACTCACTTACACAAATTTTCTATTTTACAAAATTTGAACTCGAAATTTTAGTTATAGAAAAGATATGTCTTACTATCTCAACTAATCTATGCCGGTTATTAAGCTGGTCTTTCATATTGACTCTTTAAACCATAGATGATCGCTATATATATAGTACAATTTTGTTGATACACACCAATTTATTTCTTGTTATTAAGTCTTTAATTTCTCTAATAATTACCTTTATTTTGCAAATTGTTGCAAGATACTATGGCAAGGACGTGGTTTCAGAAGAAGGCCGGCAGATTAAGGAGATGATAAGGGAGCTCGGGGAGCTCAATGGGAGTGCGTCGAGCTTGGGTGATTTCATCCCAATTTTACGGTGGATAGATTTTCTCGGAGTCAAGGGGCGCATGACCAAGGCCTTCAATAAGGTTGACACCTTCATGCAGCACCTAGTGGACATACAACGTGGTTCGAGCATTGGGTCACCTGTTCCACCGCCGGACGTAAACAAAACAGGTTCATTCGAAGCGTATACTATACGAACGATGTTATAGGAATTTCACACTTTCGACTGTTTCTTCTTTTTTTACACGCGTTTTCGTAAATCTTGACTTGTGCGTTCGTGATGATGTAGGCACGAGAAGGACGTGCTTGATCAGTCGGATGTTGTCGCTACAACAAGATGAGCCCGACAATTACAGCGACTATATCATCAAAGGTGTTTTGCAGGTAATCGTGTCTCTATTAATCCTAAAATGACACGTGTCAATTTCGTAAAGAAGTTAACTATTTGTAGTCTATCACTGATCGATCAAAAGTACTGGAACTAATACAATTTTGAATAGCATATGCCAAGACAAGGACAACTCAAGTCTTAGAAGTATCAGTTTTTGACGTTGGATTTCAGATATCTTAAATGTCTTAAGTCAGTTTTAAAATATTAATTCGATTATATAAACAGGCCATTAATTGGCTAGGATGTAGAGCTAATTAGCGATATCGTCATCTGCCCCCATCTGTTGATGTGTTAGGTTCATGTGATATCGTTTCATAATTTCTTACATTTTTATTAATTTAAATTTATAATAAAACTCCGAATCATTCTTTTACTTACGTGATATCACATTCACGTACCACATGGGCAAATGGGGACAGATGAACACGTCGTGAGTGTCAGGTTGTCCTCAATTAGCGGTTCATTACGGAGTGGGCTAATCGTACAATAGAATTAATATTTTAAAATTAACTTGTTCAAAAGATATACAACTCAATGACGAAAAAGGAATATCAAGCTATAAAGCCTGCACTGCCTTTTTTTACTCAATTATGTACCGTATAAAATTGTGATTCTAGCATAGATCCAGTAGGTCAAAAGTCACTCAGATGAAATTGACATCTACCTAGCTGTCTTTTGGCTGAACTTGGTGATTGAAGTTAACGCATATCTACCATTCTGCAAAAAGAAATAAGGCTCAGTGCGATGGTTTCACTGTTGGTAGGAAGTCAAGAAATTATAAATCCACTTGGCATCAATGGGACTATTGTAACCTAATAATTATCCATCTTCCAACCTCTTCTAAACTCTTGATCTTCCCTTGTTACTGAAAAAAGATAGTCATGGAGCCTCCATTCGCGGTTGAGCAAGCCAGTGAACCTTAGCCACTCCGAATCCAGTGTCCTAAATATTTGAGGATTTACATCTACATGTAGAGGATGGGAGTGTATATTGTCATTTACCACCCTACGTCGATCGGATTAGAGAGTAAATTTGAGATTATAAGGAAATTGAGCACCACTACTTAAAAACTTAATTTTTAAAGTAGAAATGAGTCCAATATCTTAAAATGAAAAAAAAAAAGAAATAACCTTAAAATGATTTAATTTAATTAGTTGATGTCACTACGTGATCGCACCATTACGTAAAAGATGTTCTTCTTGGATAGAGGCTCTTGGGCTTTTGATATGAGTGAGTGGAGAGACTTGCAAGCATGTAAGGCCATGGTGGGAGTGAGGGAGCGATGAGGAGAATAAGGAGTCGTATGAGGGGAGAAAATTTATAATTTGATACCATGGGATATTCGAACTTTAATCGACTCTACAAGCGCACATGATAAGATAAATTTAGGCTGTGGGTTGACTCCAGGAGATATGAATTTTGGATGGGAGTGATATTTCACATTCTGCTTACCACCAGACCAACCTCTTGAAGTTGGAGGAAGTATTGTGTATAACGAGTATATCCCGTGATAGTGTTGATGTGTTGTCACAAACTAATAATATTAAGTCATTTCAAGATCTTTTTAATAAAACCATAGAAATAAAAAGGACAATGCTAAAAATAATAATCATATTAGTTTGTGACACCACGTCAGTAATATACTCGTTACATACAAGACTTTCTCCGTGGAGTTGAGAGGGAGAGAATAGAATGAAAAGATAATGTCATTAATGAATGATAGAAAATAATAAAGGAAGAAAAAAAAGAGAGATTACTACATAAGCTCAGTTTACCATGCTATCTTATTAATAATATTTATTTTTAAATGTAATTTAAAATATCTACTTTTGTGTCAAATATTCATTGGTTAAATTTACCACGTCATCCATAAATGTCCAAATACAATAATACACAGATAGAAGAACAGAGTTGATATTTCATCCACTTTTTTAAGTAGTTGGTGAATGGTACAATTAGCCCTGGCCACGGTTCAGGAACCGGGCGGTTCCGGTTCCGTGGCCCCCTGGAACCGGCCCTGAACCTTCCTTTGGACGGTTCAGGGGTGGTTCGGAACCGGACGGTTCCGGTTTCGAACCGTGATTCCATCCGGTTCCGAACCGGCAGCCTGGAACCGGCGGTTCGAACCCCTGCCAGCTAGGGGTTAGGCAAAATTTTTTTTATTGCTCTACAGTTCCGATTTGGAACCGCCGGTTCCGGGCCGGTTCAGGTTCCGGTTCGGAACCGGCGGTTCCGATTTCTAAGGCAGCTGGAACCGGCCCTGAACCTTAGGCCTCACAGTTCGAGGGCGGTTCCGGGCCGGTTCCGGGCCCAAACCGACCCATGGCCAGCACTAGGTACAATAACGAGACATGGTGATCCGAACAACATCAGGTGCTAACATTAGCTCATGTCGGGCCTTCCATATGAAAACGAGAACAAGACAAGTGAACGAGAATTCATATGGTTGAGATTTCTCGTGGCCTTGCATGATAAATACAAACCAATCCTGGCATCGTTGGTTATTCAAACCAATCTAAATTGAATCGATGTACAACCAGAGCATGAACGGTTGATTTTGGATGGGTATCTCTAGGTCTCAATGACTCGGCAACGAATGTGACATTTGATTCGATGACATTTGTCTTACTTGACATCGAAAAAATTATGATTTATATTGTGTTGGTAATTTTTTCGGAATGTACGTCATATAACAGTTCTTATTCGGTTTCACAGATGAATAAAGTTTAGTAATTTTTAGATTCTTTTTTATTTTTGGATATTATAAAAAAAATCTTTTAAAATAATTAAATTTTACTAATTCGTAAAACTGTATAAGAACAACCACGTGAGTTATTCGTTACAAAGAATACTTGCTTGTAAGAATTGAACTCTTGCTCTCAGGTCAATACTAGTACCAATTACTGCACTAAAATCTTTTTTTTTTTTTTTTTAACTTTGCTGATATTTGTAGATAAATTTATTTACTGGTAATTTTTCTCTACATGCTTGAAGGGACTCAGAATTCTATATTTTGTCTTACTACCGATGTTCTTGAACACAGACAATGTTACTCGCTGGCACGGACACCACCTCGACCACCGTGGAGTGGGCGATGGCCCTCCTCCTGAACCACCCCGTGGCACTGGCCAAGGCACGGACCGAGATTGACTCCGTCATCGGTCACGACCATCTCATCGATGACCCTGACCTCCAGAACCTCCCTTACCTTCAGAATATCGTCACTGAAACACTCCGACTCTATCCGCCGGTGCCGCTGCTGTTGCCCCACGAATCCTCTGAGGACACCACCGTTCGCGGCTTCCACGTTCCGAGGAGCACGATGCTAATAGTGAACTCCTGCAGCATCCACAGAGACCCGCAGGTGTGGGCTGATCCGGACAAGTTCTCGCCAGAAAGATTCGAGCCAGGGAGCCGTGAGAGCGGTGGTGGTGGTGGTGAGGGTGGCTGTAAGTGGATCCCTTTCGGGGTCGGAAGGCGGGCTTGCCCCGGGGCGATGTTTGGGAGACGGACGGTGACGTTGATCCTGGGAATGCTGATACAATGCTTTGAGTGGCGGAAGGTTGGGGAGGAGCCGGTCGACATGGCGGAGGGGACCGGCATCGCCATAACTCCGGCGGTGCCAGTGGGGGCTATGTGCAAGCCTCGGGAAACAACGGTGCAGTTACTATCCAACTTAAAGGTCAATAATGAAGTATTTGACCCTTAACCTCGTGTTAAATGCGGGCAGCGAATCTACAAGTTTGCAGTATGTATCTGAATAAAAATAAATGAATATATTCGTGTCTTATTTATACTTGGTTGCTGTGGCTCAGCTCCCAACGGAGCAGTTCTCTCTGTATAATTTTACCTTTTTTTTTTTTAGTTTGATTCTTGATTTATTTGATGCTTCCAAGCTTTTTTTGGCTTCACCTGTACAGTATCTCTAAATCAATCAAAACGTACATCGAGACTAATTTATAATCGGACTAGAATTCCTAGAAAAATTTCCGTCGACACTTTCAAGCTGGGATTCGATCCCGAGATCATTGATACATCGAAGTTACGACCTGAAGAGTTTTCCGCGGACATATAATTTGTTATATTTATCTTGGAACCTACATATCAAAAATCGAAGCTGCACATAAGTGATAATTTTCGGGATAATCAGCAAAGAAATATATGCAAAAGACATCTAATTATAACGAACATAACACGAGTCCCAAACTATAAAAATAAACGAGAAATCATGCAAATTTAAAGATTTAACCTAGTTAAATTAGAAAAAACGATCTCCTGTTTTGTAGAGCTGACATGGGATGGTTCAAATTTTATATCTCAAACTTGAATTTTTTTTTTTTGCCGATAGTCAACGGACACTAAAGAGTCCATATATTAAAAAAAGAAAATTACAAAGTACGGATATCAGTAAACAGCAGCGAACGAAGTTCTTGGGGAGAAGTTGCAAAATAATGAAGACCATAAACTTTTAGGTTTGCAAGCTAGTCGGTAGTGCTGGCCATGGGCCGGTTTGGGCCCGGAACCGGCCCGGAACTGGCCCAGAACCGCCCTCGAACCGTGAGGGCTAAGGTTCAGGGCCGGTTCCAGCTGCCTTAGAAACTGGAACCGCCGGTTCCTAACTGAAACCTGAACCGGCCCGGAACCGGTAGATCCAAACCGGAACAGTAGAGAAATAAAAAAAATTTGCCTTACCCCCAGCTGGCAGGGGTCCGAACCGCCGGTTCCAGGCCGCCGGTTCGGAACCAGATGGAACCGCAGTTCGGAACCGGAACCGTCCTGTTCCGAACCGCCCCTGAACCGTCCAAATGAAGGTTCAGGGCCGGTTCCAGGGGGCCACGGAACTGGAACCGCCCGGTTCCTGAACCGTGGCCAGGGCTACTAGTCGGTAAGTAAGTTAAATTCACAGAGGGTGTACCTCGTAATTAAGAACAAGGCAATCATGACTCATGGGGCTAAAGTATGGCGAGTATGATATTTCAATGCTAAATCGAGGTTGAATTCCCCTGTTGGATCACGTGGACTATAGTTTCCGAGTCCGATTCAAGAATTAATTTCTAGAAAATCATATTCCAAGCAAGTTCGACCTCCGGGCATCTCTTTTATGGTCTCTTGGAGCTGGCAATAAAAAAAAAAATAAACAGCCTCGTGACTCTCACAGCGAGAATCAAACTTAAAACTTCTTGATTATAGGTGGGGATCTTATCCGGTGACACTGGGACCACTTCCTCGATTTCTTTTCTGTCATTGTGCAATCCAATGCGGGACAAGGTCATATACAGGGATAATTACAACAGGAGAGATATCTGTTAACCAAGATTATTAGGAAATAATTCGACATGTCTTTTTTTTAGTAAGATTTTGAGTTCAAATTTTATGAATTAAAAAAATTTATACTGTAAGAGTTTTATTCCTTAGTCAGTCAAACTTGACTTAAATCTAAAGTAATCAGGATCTATTTAGTTTTTAAATATGAGATAGTATACGGAAGAAATATATATATATGGGTATATATATATGTTATATTCATGGCACTCCGATGAAGAACTGGGCTGCCTTCGATAGTTACAGAAACTGATTGATTCATCCCTCCCTTTCTTGGTTGATCGTAACGTGCTTGTCTGTACGAGCCCATGTATGGGGAACAAATTTCTCCACGGCCGTCCGCACACACGCGGACCGCATATTTAATATCTTAGCATTTTTCTACATCGGAGAATTTATTCTCCGAGCTTACAAATATCTCGCAAACTTGTGAATTTAGATAAGTTTATGTATCGGTATGTATGTGAATTGACTCTCTAAAGACTACATGCATATAAGATACGTAGAACCTACAGTCTCATAAATTAACTACGAAATATATACACATTTTATTTTTATTAGGGGAATGGGAAGTCCTGCGGGTAAGATGGAATCCATAACCTCCAAATTACATGGCAAAAACAGTACCAATTGTACTAATACTTATTCCTTACTTAAAACAATTTTAATTAGACCTTAGATGTTCATAATCAATGAGTAATATACATCTCATATTTGATTTGTTCTTAGAGTTATTATTTATTTATTTATTTATTGACAGTTCATGGATTGAGGTCAGTTCATGTGTAAAGTACATGTGTTGGTGGTCTCACCAAAAGCCATGCTGTCAAGAAAGCATTCGAATCTTTGACCTCGTACATTTTTACACGAGTCATACGCATCCTATATATTTAAACTAAACATTAGGGTGAATGATTGAATTTATCAATTTATAATATAATATAAATACTATAACATGATATACTTATGATATAGAATACCGTCTCCCGACCAAGAGGGGTTGGGCCGAGTGGTAAGCAGTTCGGTGCCGCTTAAGGAGGTCTCAGGTTCGAGACCTCACGTACGCAGACACCCCTCTTGGGAGCCTCACCCGCCATTGCCAGGCGTGCGACCCGGGGCGACCAACGGATTAGTCAAGTATGGTTGGCTGAAAGATGCCATCTCACCGCTGGTGGGGCCTGCTTGGATACCGTGGCTGGCGACCAAAAAAAAAAAAAAAGAATACCGTCTCCCGTACGTGAGGGAAGACATGCACACCACCTCCCATTGACCAAAACATATGCTTGTCAACGTCAATTTAGCGGCTCGACAAAAGATTGTATCTTAGTATGGAAAAAAATATAAAATCTCCCGTAGATCGTATCGAATTTGTCATTTTATTTGTGACCTTTTCTCTCATTTGCCGACTTATCACTTTATTTGTTTGTTTATTTATTTGGTGCATTAGAAGACACACATGAACGTAAAATATTTATTTATTTTTTGGTAGATAAGAATTAAGTTATTTCGAACTCTCCATTTTATCGACACCCATCAATTAGTAGACTGCCCGTCATTCAACCAAGGAAGGCTTACAATCCTCAGCATCGAAACCGGCTCCATGGAAGAAACCTTCCTCTACTACCTCTCCGCCTTATCCTTCATCCTCCTCCTCCTCCTGCCGAAGCTCCTGAAATCAAACCGGAACAAGGCCAATAACCCGCCACCGAGCCCGCCCTCCTTACCAATCCTCGGTCACCTCCATCTCATCCGAGAACCAGTTCACCGAACCCTCGAGAAGATCTCCCACCGCTACGGCTCCATATTCTCTCTCTCCTTCGGGTCTCTCCCTGTGGTCGTTGTCTCGTCCCCGGAAGCAGTCGAGGAATGCTTCGGCAAGAACGACATAATCTTCGCTGACCGGCCCCGCCTCGAGGCCTGGAGGGAGCTGAGCTATAACTTCACGTCCGTGGGATCCGCCCCTTATGGCCCCCACTGGCGCAACCTCCGCCGCATCTCTGCTATTGAGATCCTGTCCGCCAACCGGTTGAACTCGTTCCTCGGGATCCGGCAGGAGGAGTTGAGGTTCCTGTTGAAGAACTTGCATCGGACTGTCACGGAAGAAGGCGGTGCTTCGAGGGTGAACATAAGGCAGAGGTTGCAGGAGCTTGCGTTCAACATGATCATGAGGATGGTGTCGGGGAAGCGGTACTTTGGGGCTGAGGTTGACAACTCGCATGAGGCCGCGAAGTTCCGGGACATCATAAGGGACGTGTTTGAGCTTGGCGGGGCAGCGGATCCTGGGGATTTTGTGCCGATGCTGCGGTGGGTAGGTCTGGGAGGACAGCAGAAGAGGAAGGTTGAGACAAAGAGGAAGGTAGATGTGATCCTTCAGGGACTGATAGAAGAGCACAGGAACAAGATCGGGGAAAGAACCGATCGAACTAAGACAATTATCGACTTGATGCTGGACTTGCAGTCATTGGAGCCGGAAAGTTACTCTGATGATATCATCAAGGGCATGATCCTGGTAAGCCAGTAATCTCAGTTTATGCATGCAGCAAGCACAAAATCTTCTTACAATCTGTGTTCGTGGAAATTGTGGGAGGGAATTTATGGGTCATAGGATAACATCTTTGTTTATCACCAACCACAAAAATTTAGGCCTATTCGTAGGCAGTTAATGAAGATAATTGGATATCTCTTTTTTTAAGTAAAAGATCGGCTCGTGTTATGAATGAAAAATAGAAAAAAAGAGTTTTGGGATTTCAAGAATCTTTAACTTTTAATGAACATATACGATTGCATCTTTTAGTGGTGAACTTAGATGTATCAGTTTTGTTTGATATAAAATGGGTATCCTTTTCATATATATGTTTTATCTGCAGTGTGTGGTGGATTCCTCGGTGTCGTGGCAGAGGAACGGTTGGGCATCTATAAGTTGATATTATTAAAGATAACATAAGTTAATTTAAGTGATTTAACACTAAATTCTTTTACATAACGGTCTTGGCCTCGGATCTTTTTAAATAGAAAAAACTTATATTATAAGTGTGCCGATTCAACTTAAATTAAATTAGTAATAGATATATGAAATTTTATGGACACGAGGGCATAAAAAAAATAATATTAATTAGAAAGGAAATTACTTATTGAATTTTAAATTTAATTCAGCTATTGATACTGTTCAGGCATTGCTAGCTGCTGGAACGGACACATCCTCCGTCACGATAGAGTGGGCCATGTCTCTTCTGCTGAACAACCCGACCGCCCTGGAGAAGGCCAGGGCCGAGCTCGACAGCTGCGTGGGCCAGAACCGTTTGATCGACGAGCATGACATCCAACGCCTGCCTTACCTCCAGAACATCATCAACGAGACTTTCCGGCTGTGCCCAGCCGCGCCGCTCCTGATGCCCCACCAGTCGACTGATGACACCACGGTCCAAGGTTTCGACGTGTCCCATGGGACAATGCTCTTTGTCAATGCATGGGCCATGCATAGGGACCCGAAGCTGTGGGACCACCCGACGAGCTTTAGGCCAGAGAGGTTCGAGGGTCTGGACCAGGCTAGCTATGCCCACAAACTGGTGCCGTTTGGGCTCGGGAGGAGGGGTTGCCCTGGGGCAGCGCTCGGCCACAAGATGGTGGCGATGGGGCTGGGAGCTCTCATCCAGTGCTTTGAGTGGGAAAGGGTGGGTGAAGAACTGGTGGAGTTGAGTGAAGGGACTGGACTCACAATGCCGAAGGCTCGGCCATTGGAGGCTCTCTGCCGAAGTAGAGACTCCGACATCACTAATGTCCTTTCTCAACTCTAACTTTCCTTTTTCAATTAAAAGAAGTTATTTTTTTTAGTTTCCTTTTGTCTTAAGAAATGATCCATAGACTGTAATTGCTAATATTCTATTGTACTGTACTAGAGAGTGATGCATGTAATTGTATTAGACAGTACTAATGTTGTGTTAGTAATCAATTAATAATTTAAACTATTTTTATGATTTGTATGCAAAATTTGAAAATGAAAAATACAACCTTAGGAATCACTTAATTTGATTAGTGATTACATGACGAGGAAGATATGTACAATGCATACCCAGAGAGGTGTGACTGCTTTTATGATAATCTCGTGATAAATAACCATCATTCTATTTTGACTTCTAAAGAAATGAGATTTGATATAATGATATTATTTTTAACTTAAACTGAAGTATCTTATATTCAAATTATTCAATCGTTTATTTTCACTTTCGTCGTATCTTTTCTCTATGCTTATCAGCCCTTACGTAACTAAAATATTCGACCTTAAAATTATTTTTTTCGATTATAAAAGGTTGTTAAATGTTAAAGAATTAAAAGGATACAAAAATGTTGCTTATTTTATGGTTTTTTTTCCAAAGAGTGTTCTACCAAAAAAATTAAACAAATGGGCTTTTGTTCAAATTGTGAGTTCCAATTGATTGCATGGAAGGAGTAAATTAAATGGTTGCTGTATTGTTAATGGACTAAATTGAACAAACACAAACATAAGGGACCGAATCTAGCATTTGTCCACGGTGTCACTTGGGTCCATGTAAACTTACGGCAACTCATACCGCGGATCATAGGGTTTGGTTGCAAAATTTATTGTAATATGATGGTCCGGTTATGCTTTCACTCCAACTTACTGCAACAGTTCTGTGGCTACATAATTTATTATACATTGAACTCAGTACATTTTTAAGTCTCATACGGAGAGTAATACTAACTGCCAATGCTCGAACTGAGATAGCTCCCGCCGTCAGTCATGATCGTCAGAACATCATCACCGAAGCACTCCAACTCTATCCACCGGTGCCGCTCCTACTGCGGCACAAATCCTCCGAGGACACCATGGTTTGCGGCTTCCACGTTCCGAGGAGTGCGATGCTAATAGTGAACTCCTGGAGCATCCGCGGAGACCCGGAGGTGTGGGCTGATCCGGACAAGTTCTCGCCGGAGAGATTCGAGCTGGGGGGCCGTGGGAGCGGTGGTGGCGAGGGGGGCTGTAAGTGGGTCCCATTCGGGGTTGGAAGGCGGGCTTGCCCCGAGGCGATGTTTGGGAGACGGACGGTGGGTTCGGTCCTGGGTACACTGATACAATGCTTCAAGCGGCAGAGGGTTGGGGGGGAGCCGGTCGACATGGCGGAGGGGACCGGCATCACCATAACTCCGGCAGTGCCGGTGGAGGCTCTGTGCAAGCCTCGGGAAACAATGGTGCAGTTACTATCCACACTAACTTAAAAGTCAATAATGAAGGGTTTGACTCTTAATTTCGTGTTGAACGTGGGCAGCGAATCTATTAGTTTGCAGTATATGTGTGAATAAAAATATATGAGTTGGTAATGTTTTCACTTTGAATCCTAGAGGTCTTAAATTTGATCTTAACTTTCTGTACCTATTTTATTCCTTCTTCATTTTACTATTTATATATTTTTTAATACATCGAAAGTAATAAATGAATATATTCGTGTCTAATTTGTACATTAAAAAAAATAAACAAACGTACTCAGCTGTGGTTGGCTGCTGCGGCTCAGTCCCGAAAGGAGCATTTTTCTCCGTATAATTTTACCATGTTTTTGTTTTTTGAGTTAGACTCTTGGCATGACCCGAAGAGCTTTCCGTAGACAAATAATTTGTTATTTTTATCTTGGAACCTACCTGTCCAAAAATACATGAGCTCTTTAGGGTGCGCTGATTATATAAAAAAAAAATTCGATTTGATCACGTTTGAGTTATAAAATTTGAACCATCCCATGTTAGCTCTATAAAACAAGAGATCGTTTTATCGAATTTAACTAGGTTTAATCTTTCAATTTGCATGATTTCTCGTTTATTTTTATAATTTGGCACTCGTGTTATGTCTGTCATAATTTAGATACATTTTACATTTTTTTTTGTTGATAATCCAAATATCTTCTTTTATATACGAGAGAAGTGCGATTAGTTGGTAAATGCCGATAAAGTAATTAAATTATTCATATAATTATAACTACTAAATAACGTTGTAACCGAGTCTAATTTTCTACTTCTAATTATATATTTTATTTATTAACTTATTACTCACTCTTTAAAAATTACTTATTTATAAAAAAAATTTAAAATTTAATTGTTAAAATTAAAGATTTGTAATAAAAAATATAATGAATAATCTTTTTGATAATTATATAATGAATAATTTCGTACATAGCATCATCCAGTTATCGCTTATGCAGCTTTGAAATTCTCATATTTTAAAAAAGAAAAAAGAAAATTACAAAGCACAGATTCAGGGCACAGATAAGTCCACAATATCAGCAAACAGCAACGAATAAAGTTCTTGGAGAGAGAAATTGTGAAATAATGATAGCCATACACCTTAAGATTCGTGAGCTAGTCGGTCCATAAGTTGAATTCATAGAGGGTCAATCACGAGTATCACGAGGCTGAGTATGTCGAGTGCGATACTGCAATGCCAAACCAAGTTCGACTTCCCTTGCTGGATCGATCACGTGGACTATAGTTTCCAACTCCAATAATTGTAGGTTTGGATCTTACACTGTTACACCACCACTTCCACGATTTCTGTCCTGTCATTCTCCAATCTAGTACGGGACAGGGTCATATATTCAGACGGAAAATTCTACCGTCCAGTGACTTACTGTCCCTGGACAATCTCCACCGTTCAATTTCCCCATTTAATCTCAGCCGAAACAAAAAAAAAAGTAGCAACCGGCTTTTTAGAGAGAGAAAGTCTCTCTCTCTACTGGACGTCCAGTTACTGGACGGCAGACGCTCTCCATCTTCACACACACCCCCCTCTCTCTCTCTATATATATATATATATATTGTGGAACTTCATTGCCCATTTATTTTTCTAAAAATGAGCACCGGAATCGGAATCGAAATGATTGATTCTACTTAAACTTGTTTGTTTTCCGAAAAAAAGGATTATGATTCCCTCGTATGGAGGAATTTGTTTCCCTTGTATACTGAAATCTGACTCTCGTCGTACAATTGGAGAACCGAGTTGAAAGTTTTTTGAAATAAAAAATAAATGCATCCTAAAAAATTAAACTAATAAAAAATTCTTCAACACGTAATTAAAAATTTGCAACAAATATTAATTATTGGGAATCTTTTACCTGTATAAATTCGAGGATTTTATCTATGGTGGTTCAACGACAGTTTTGAAAAAGAAAAGAACGTATAAAGTTTCAACAACCGGAGAAGTGAATGCCTATGGAAAAGGAGAGGAAAACTTTAAAAATTAAATAGTTAGTACAATTGATATATTTTTTGATAAATTAATAATTTTTCGTTAGATCATTTTCTTATATTTATTCAATTTATCTAAATCATATTCAATAAATTATTCAAATTATTTTTTATTTCAAATATCTAATATTTTAATAAATAGTAATAAAGGGAGTTGGATTCCTTTTTAAATTAAACTGAACAAAAACTAAAAACTATCATTTCGTTTCTAGTTCCATTTCAGATTCTAAGTCCGCAATACAAATCAAACGGCCCTGAATCGATTCCAATACTGTGCAACCAGACAGAGACATTTATTAACCAAGATGGGATGAAAATATCTTTAAATAAAGTTTTCAATTCAAATTTTATAAACAAAAAAATTTATATTTGCAGAGTTTTATTCCTTTAGTCAGTTAAACTTGACTTGAATTTAAATTAGTCACGACCTATTTAATTCTTAAATATCAGATAGTCTACACGAGAAACACATATATATATATATATATATTATATTTATGGCACTCCAATGAAGAACTGGGCCGCCTTCGATACTTACACGTATGTGGGACAAATTTCTTCCGTCCACGCGTCACGCGGACCACGCTTTACAAATTCATGAACTTATAGGTTCATGTATTACACACACGTAAGGTACGTGGAACCTGCAAATTCGTGTACGAAATATACACATATTTTATTTTTATTTGGTGTATGAAAAGTTCCGTAGGTGAGACTAAATTCAGGACTTATAAGTCACGAGAAAGTCTTGTATGTAACTGATAGATCTCGTGATAATACTGACGTAGTGTCACGAGCTAATCAAATCAAATTATTTTTAGATTTTTTTCTTTTAGATTTTATTAAAAAATTATAAAAATAATATAATCCTATTGACTCGTGACAACACATCAACACTGCCACGTGGTATACTTGTTACAAACAAAACTCTCCCCCAAATCACATGGTAAGAGCAGCACCGACTATATTAATATATCTTCCTTACTTAAAACAATTTTAATTTGTTCTTATGCGTTGATAATCAATTAGTAGTACACGTCTCATATTTGATCTGTTTCTTAATGTTTTTATTTATTTATTTATTTTTGCAGAATCCGTCCCATTCCTTTTGCGACGTTTGGGTGTAATCCTTTTTTCCCGGACCTGATTAGATGCCTGGTAAAAGAATTACCTTTGACAAAGGCTGCATTCTTACTTTCCTGGTAGGGACCACAATTGAAAATCCCCATCTAGTGGGGCCCACGCTCTCACTTTCTCTTTCCCGAATCGTCGTCCCTCGTTTTTTTCTCCTTCACTTAACAAATGAGGGTGTTATCGTAAATGTACAGTTGTTTCACATCGTATTAAATATTATAATATTATATTTTCAATAATTTTCTCCTTCATCTAAATGCTAATTAAATATAATAATTTTATATTATAATCTACATTCCATGTAAAATAACTTTTTATGTAATCTAACTTTCTCCTATAATTCAAGATTACTTGAGCGGAACACCTTTCAGAGTTTGAACATTGAAATATGTGCCCTTTTTTTCGGTACATTACAATCACATAAATCTAAAAATAGTAGAAGAAATAAAGATAAAAAAAGGGTATGGAAGTCGCACGGATAAGATCGAATGCAAAATCTCTAAATCACAGGATAAAAACTGTACCAACTCTACTAAACTATCTTTCCCAAAATATATGCGTTATTCCAGCACAATCCGGATTCTTTGGAGGTTGCACAGGCTTTTTTTTTTTCATTTTGACAAAATATATTCCTTTTTGTTAAGCTAAGCACATCATATTTTTAAAATAACAAAAAATTTGCAGCAGTGCTCTGACCACGATATCAAAAATTTTGTAAAATAATTAAATTTTATTAATTTATAATATAATATAAATATTATCGCATGATATCAAAACATGCACACCACCTCCCATTGACAAAAATTTAGGGGCTCTCCAGAAGACTGTCCCTATGTATGAAAAAAAATAAATTCTCTCCTAGACTGTATCGAATTTGTCATCGACCCTTTTTCTCTTCTGCCGAGTTATCACTGTTTTTATTTTTTTTTTAGTGTACGGAAATATAAACCTAGAATATTTATTTATTTTTTTATATATAAAATTTAATATTTCGGTTTTCGGACCCTTCTATATATGAACAGCCATCAATTAATAGACTACCTATCATTCAACTGACACAGGCTCACAAAACCCTCTGCATCGAAAAAGGCCCGCTCCATGGAAGAAACACTCCTCTACTACCTCTCCGCCTTATCCTTCATCCTCCTCCTCCTCCTGCCGAAGCTCCTGAAATCAAACCGGAGCAAGGCCAAGAACCTGCCACCGAGCCCGCCCTCCTTACCGATCCTCGGCCACCTTCACCTCATCCGCGAACCGGTTCACCGAAACCTCGAAAGGTTCTCCCGCCGCTACGGCCCCGTATTCTCCCTCTCCTTCGGGTCTCTCCCGGTGGTCGTTGTCTCGTCCCCGGAAGCAGTCGAGGAATGCTTCGGCAAGAACGACATAATCTTCTCTGACCGGCCCCGGCTCGACGGCTGGAGGGAGCTGAGCTATAACTTCACGTCCGTGGCATCCGCCCCTTATGGCCCCCACTGGCGCAACCTCCGCCGCATCTCCGCTCTTGAGATCCTGTCTGCCACACGGTTGAACTCGTTCCTCGGGATCCGGCAAGAGGAGTTGAGATTCCTGGTGAAGAACTTGCATCGGACCATCGAGGAAGAAGGCGGTGTTTCGAGGGTGAACATAAGGCCGAGGTTGCAGGAGCTTGCATTCAACGTCATCATGAGGATGGTGTCGGGTAAGCGGTACTTCGGGGCTGAGGTCGACGACTGGGATGAAGCCGAGAAGTTCCGGGACATCATAAGGGATGCGTTCGAGCTGAGCGGAGCAACGGATCCTGTGGATTTCGTGCCTATGCTGCGCTGGGTAGGTCTGGGAGGACGGCAGAAGAGGAAGGTTGAGACAAAGAGGAAGGTAGATGTGATCCTTCAGGGACTGATAGAAGAGCACAGGAACAAGATCGAGGATCAAACCGATTGTACTAAGACAATTATCGACGTGATGCTGGACTTGCAGTCGTCAGAGTCGGAAAGTTGCTCCGATGATATCATCAAGAGCATGATCCTGGTGAGCCAGTAATCTCAGTTTACGCATATAGCAAGCACAGAATCTTCTTACAAGCTCTGTTTGTGCAAATTGTGGCAGAGAATTTATGTGGGTCATAGGATAAAATCTTTGTTTATCGCCAACAACAAGAATTTAGGCTTATTATTACGCGGTTAATTGCGATGATTCAATATTTTTTTTTTTTTAGTAAAAGATTGATCAATCTTATGGATGAAAAATAGGTAAAAGCTGTTTGGATTTCGAGAATTTTAACTTTTAATGGACAAATACAATTATATTTTTAGTGGGTAGACTTAAATATATCAGTTTTGTTTGATATAAAATGGGTATCGTTTTCATATGTTTTGTATGCAGTCTGTGGTGGACCCCTCGGTGTCGTGGTAGAGGAACGGTCGTACATCTATAAGTTGATATTATTAAAGATAGGTTTTTTTTTTTTTTTGTTTCCCACCGGTATCCGGTACCGAATGCTGGTCGACTAATCCAGATTCGGGGTACTGTCGGACGATTTCCTGGGGACCCCTCCCAAGAAGGTCTGCTGCATTCACAGGGGCTCGAATCCGGCACCTCTAGTTAATTCAAGTGACTACACACTAAATTTCTTTATGCGATACTTTTAAATTCGTACTTGTCAATGATAAAAATATATATTGTAAAATTAATATACCGATCCGTCTTAAACTAAATTAGTTAGGGATATATGAAAATTTTCAGACACGGGGCTTAAAAAAATGATATTAGAAATAAAATTTCTTATTGAGTATAAATTTAATTCAGTTATTGATAATGTCCAGGCTTTGCTAGCTGCTGGAACTGACACATCCTCTATGACGATAGAGTGGGCGATGTCGCTACTGCTGAACAACCCGGCCGCCTTGGAGAAGGCCAGGGCCGAGATCGACAGCTGCACTGGCCAGGGCCGCTTGATTGATGAGCAAGACATCCAGAGCTTACCCTACCTCCAGAACATCATCAACGAGACTTTCCGGCTGTGCCCAGCTGCGCCGCTCCTACTGGCCCGCCAGTCGAGGGATGACGCCATGCTCCAAGGTTTCGACGTGTCCCGTGGGACAATACTGTTTGTCAATGCCTGGGCCATGCAGAGGGACCCAAAGCTGTGGGACGACCCGACTAGTTTTAGACCGGAGAGGTTTGAGGGGCTGGACAAGGACAGCTATGCCCATAAACTGGTGCCGTTTGGTGTCGGGAGGAGGGGCTGCCCCGGGGCCGGGCTCGGCCACAAGATGGTGGCGATGGGGTTGGGAGCTCTGATTCAGTGCTTTGAGTGGGGAAGGGTGTCTGAAGAACTGGTGGAGTTGAGTGAAGGGCCTGGACTAACGATGCCGAAGGCTCGGCCACTGGAGGCGCTATTTAGAAGTAGAAACTCCAACATTACTAATGTCCTCTCTCAACTGTAACTTTCTTTTATAAATCATAAGAAATTATTATTTTTGGTTTTCTTTTGTCTTAAGAAATGTTCTATAAATTGTAATTGCTAATAGTCTATATTGTGTTGTACTAGAGAGTCTTATACATATTAGTATCATCACATAACTTTTTTTTTCTAAGTTTTGTAAATTCATGGCCTTTCCTTGTTACCGAAGAAAGGATGGTTTTGAAACCTCCTTTCACCGTCTAGCAAGCCAGTGAACCTTAGCCACTCCGAATTCCAGTGTCCTAAATATTTGAGGATTTACATCTGCATGTCGAGGATGAGAGCATATATTGGCATTTGTCATTTGTTGAGAATTAAATCCAATATCGATCGGATTAGAGACTAAACTTAAGATTGTAAGGGAATTGAATACCTTCATCTAACAATTCAGATTTTAAATAGAAATGAATTCAATCTTTTAAAAGTATAGATTAATGTTTTTATATGGTATCACATATAACCTTCTCAAGAACATTTTGGATTGAGGCTCTTGGGCTTTCGGTGTGCGAGAGGAGAGAGACCTGCAATTATGTAAGGCTATGACGGGAGAGAGAGAGTAGGAGAGAATAAGGAGATGTGTGGAGGGGGAGAATTAAATTTTTGATATGTGAGAGCAGCGGCGGCGAGTGGGGCTGTAACCTTTCGGGTTCGGAAGACGGGCTTGCCCTGTGGCGATGTTTGGGAGACGGACGGTGGGGTTGATCCTGGGAACATTGATGCAATGCTTCGAGTGGCGGAGGATTGGGGAGAAGCCGGTCGACATGCCTAAGGGGACCGACATCAACATAACTCCGGGGATGCCGGTGGAGGATCTGCGCGAGCGTCGAGAAAGAATGGCGCAGTTACTATCCAAATTACAGGTCGACAATGAAGAGTTTGGTGACTCTTAGTTTTCGTGTTGAATGCGAGCACGCAGCGAGTCTATATATTAGTTTGTAGTATACATGTGCATTAATAAGTAATAAATGATAAATTATACTATTATCTATAAGGTTAATCCCTTAAAATAAATAATTATGGCGACTTTTAATTCTATTATGGTATCAGAGTAAATATTCGAGTCACGGCGTCACGCACTAACTCCTGTTTAATTAATTCCATGGAATTAACCTTTAAAAACTAATGCAGCTCACACATGAGGGATGCATAAGTTGGATTCAGGGTGTGCCTTATAGATGTCAAACCAAGTCCAACTTCCGCTGTTGGATCACGTTGACTATAGTTTTCGAGTCCAATTCGCGAATTAATTTTTGGAAAACTGTATTCCAAGCCAGTTGGAGCCCCAGTTTCGAATCCAATTTAGAATGGTTTTCCAAGCCAAGCGGAACCGAGCCCATCTGGCCATCTCTTTTTATGGTCCCGTACGTGGATTCCTTTTTAGCCATTCTGCAATCAAGCACGGGACAACGTCGTATATTTACTAACATTATACATACATACATGCATATATATATATATATATATATATTTATATTATGCGACCAGAAAGAGAGATTTATTAACCAATAAGGATGGGATGAAATACTTCGGCAATTGCCTATAAGGGGCGAACCCACTCGTCAGTTGTGGCGGGCCTCAGACTGTATAATACATCATCCGGTATATTAATCAGTCGGTACGGTGCCAGACAGTATCGATAAAAAAAAGAAATACTTCGGCAACTCTTTCCCTTAAATAAGGTCTTGGATCCGAGTCTTGTGAATTGAAAAAATTCACGTTATAAGAATTTTATCTCCTTTACTCGTTCAGCCCGATTTAAATTTAAATTAGTTATGACCCTTTTGATTTTTAAATAAAATATGGTGTATGCGAGAAGGAGATTTTTTTTTTTAATTATATTCATGGCACTACAACGAAGAACAGGGTTGCGTTCCATTGGAGAGAGTATCTCGTGTAACGAGTATATCACGTAATAATATTAATCTGTGTTACAAACCCACAAGATTAGACTATTTTAAAACTTCTTTTAATAAAACTCTATAAATAAACAATGACTACTATGAAAATAATTAAATACCAGATCAGCCAGAGATTTTTCCCTCCCTTCTATGGTTAAAGAAATTGATTCAACACCTTTTGGTCCTTCCCTTTCTTGGTTGATCGTAACGCGCTTGTCTCTATGAGCACATGTACGAGGAAAAAATCTCTCCCCGTCCACACACACCAAACGGAGAGGATATTTTAGGATTTTTGTGTATCGAAGAATTTATTCTCTGAGCTTACGAATATCTTGCAAACTCATGAATTCAGATAAGTTCACGTATTAATATGTATATGAATCGATCCTCTAAAGACTGTACGCGTATAAACAAGTAGAATATGCAATCTCGTGAATTAATTATGAAATACACGCAAATTTTGTTTTATTTTTATTGCCGTCGTGCATGTAAAAATAAAAAATAATGAAAAAAAAGGGCGCCGGCTCCTTTTAGATTGCGGTCAAACAAAGTAAAATAACCATCTATTTTCAAGCACGCCAAGCATGCATTGACATATATATTTATGTATATACACCTATATATATGTGTATGTATATAGAGTATTTCTACAAAAATGCCAACTGCCAAGCATGCTCTCCTCATTAAAAAAATTGAACTTGCCCATCTACGTCCATACAGAATTAGTAAGATTTCATGCATCATGTAACTGATTTGGCCGCTGTCGACCGACCGCCACCACGGTCAAAGCCCCGCCCCTGGCAATTCAGTGTCGTCACGGCTCAAAGCGCCGCGCTTTGCCGTCAGTGACGCTATCATGTCAACCCCTGGCAATTCACTGTCGTCACGGCAAAAGGGTTGTTGGTTTTATTTATAACACCGTGGACCGTGGAACTCCTCCCTAGAACGACACGTAAATTGCGATCAACCTTTTTTTTCTCTCTCTGGAAAAACTGATAATTGTTTATTGCCGATATATGCGAGCCAATTAAATTAATTTAAATTGTATATGTGGAGTTTTGACGGGTCTATATTTTTCATTTAAATCAATTTTTTAATTAAACTCGAACCCCACCTTGCAAATAGAGAGTCATCACACTCTTAAGCTTGAAAAATATGTGATCCCATCCAAGCTCAAGGACGACACTGTGTTGAATTTTGCACCCGACGCACAAGAGATTGGGTTCATGTCTATACCAAAAGATCAATGTGATAGGATAGTGGCATCCGCTCTCTTATAAACTAGGTCTCAATTCATCAATTCTCCGATGTGAGATTTATATAGCTCAACACCCGTCTTCGCGTGGTAACCTTAAACACCTGCCACGTGTCTTTAAACACCTGCCCTTAACACTGACCTCGAGCCAGGTGGTTCTCTTCCGGTTTCGGGTGTGGGGGGCAACTACCACGAGGTGACCTTCTCTATAGTTCTCGGGCTAACAATTGGCATCGAGCCGCACATTTTTCATTTGATCTCGGGCTTACGGGCCACGAGCTCCACACTAGGCCTGGCATAACATGATTTTAGGATCGATCCGCTCTGATACCATGCGAAATTTTTACTTGACCCACAAGCGATTGGTCTGTATCGATCGTAAAAGTTTAAGCTGATAAGATAGTCATACTCGCTCTCTTATAAACTAGGTTTCAACTTATCAATCTTCCGATGTGAAATTTATATATCTCAACACGCTGATTGATAAAAATACTCACATTTCAGGTGGCACAAAATTTTAATCAAATTCAAATTTTACATAAGATTACATCGCAAATATTCCAGGCATAGAATTTCTGGTATACGTGACGGGAAACCTGCGCGCCGCCCCCATTGACCAAAATACATTCGTCAATGGCAATTTTGGGGCTAGCCAAAGATTGTCTCTTTAAATTAACAAAAAACCTGTAGAATTTCTCATACATTGACCCGAATTTGTCATTTTGCTTATGACCATTTTTCTCATCTGCCGACTTATGACTTTATTTTTTTTAAATGACTTTATTTTTTAAAATAAAGTAATAGATAATATTTTATTAATTTAGATGGGACCTTTTATTATATAAATACCCCTCAATTAGCAGACTTTCTGTCATTCAACCAGTAAGGCTCACAATCCTCAGCATCGAAACCGCCCGGCTCCATGGAAGAAACCTTCCCCTACTACCTTTCCGCCTTATCCTTCATCCTCCTCCTCCTCCTCCTGCCGAAGCTCCTGAAATCAAACCGGAGCAAGGCCAAGAACCCGCCACCGAGCCCGCCCTCCTTACCGATCCTGGGCCACCTCCACCTCATCAGAGAACCAGTTCACCGAACCCTTGAGAGGATCTCCCGCCACTATGGCCCCGTATTCTCCCTCTCCTTTGGGTCTCTCCCAGTGGTTGTCATCTCATCCCCGGAAGCAGTCGAGGAATGCTTCGGCAAGAATGACATAATCTTTGCGGACCGGCCTCGCCTCGAGGGCTGGAGGGAGCTGAGCTACAACTTCACGTCCCTGGCAGCCGCCGCTTATGGCCCCCACTGGCGCAACCTCCGCCGCATCTCTGCCCTCGAGATCCTGTCCGCCACACGGTTGAATTCGTTTCTCGGGATCCGGCAAGAGGAGTTGAAGTTCCTGGTGAAGAACTTGCATCAGAACGTTATCGAGCAAGGCGGTGTTTCGAGGGTGAACATAAGGCCGAGGTTGCAGGAGCTTACGTTCAACGTGATCATGAGGATGATATCGGGGAAGCGGTACTTTGGGACCGAGGTTGACAACTTGGACGAGGCTGAGAAGTTCCGGGACATCATAAGGGACGTGTTGGAGCTGAGCGGGGGAGCGGATCCCGGGGATTTCGTGCTGATGCTGCGGTGGGTCGGTCTGGGAGGGCAGCGGAAGAGGAAGGTTGAGACAATGAGGAAGCTAGATGTGATCCTTCAGGGACTGATAGAAGAGCACAGGAACAAGATCGCAGAAAGAACCGATCGTACTAAGACGATTATCGACGTGATGCTGGGCTTGCAGTCGTTGGAGCCGGAAAGTTACTCCGACGATATCATCAAGGGCATGATGCTGGTAAGCCAGTAATCTCAGTTTATGTATACAGTACGCACAAAATCTTGTTACAAGTTCTGTTTGTGGAAATTGTGGTAGGGAAATTTAGAGGTCACAGGATAACATCTTTGATTTTTATCAACAACAAATTTAGTCCTGTAAGTCAAGACAGTTGATTCATCATCTCTTTCTTGCAAGTAAAAAGTCGATCAGTCTTATGAATAAAAAATATAAAGAAAAAAGTTTGAAAATTGAAGAATTTTAATCTTTAATAAACTGATACAGCGGCTGTCTTTAACAGGTAAACATAAATATATCATTTTTGTTATATATATATATATATATATAAATGAGTGTATCCTTTTCATATATTTTTTCTGCAGTCTTTGGCGGATTCCTCCGTGTCATAGAGGAATGGTTGCGCATCTATAAGTTGATATTATTAAAGACAACATATAAGTTAATTTACGTGACTCGGCATCCCTTTATATAGCAGTCTTGAGTTCGAGTGTTTATAAACATAAAAAACTTATGTTGGAGAATTAATGTGTTCACTCAACTCGAACTAAATTAGTCAAAGATATATAAAATTCTATGGATAGGAGGACCTAAAAAAATGATACTATAAAGGTAATTACTCATTGAATTTAAATTTAATTCAGCTATTTGTACTACGCAGGCATTGCTAGCTGCTGGAACCGACACATCGGCCGTCACGATAGAATGGGCCATGTCTCTACTGTTGAACAACCCGGCCGCCTTGGAGAAGGTCAAGGCCGAGCTCGACCGCCGTGTCGGGCAGGACCACTTGATCGAGGAGCACGACATCCAGCACTTACCCTACCTCCAGAACATCATCAACGAGACTTTCCGGCTGTGCCCAGCCGCACCGCTCCTGCTGCCCCACCAGTCGACAGATGACACCACGATCCAAGGTTTCGACGTGTCCCGTGGGACAACGCTCTTCGTCAATGCATGGGCCATGCAGAGGGACCCGAACCTGTGGGAAGACCCAATGAGTTTTAGGCCGGAGAGGTTCGAGGGGCTGGACCAGGCCAGCTATGCCCATAAACTGGTGCCATTTGGGCTCGGGAGGAGGGGCTGCCCCGGGGCAGGGCTCGGCCACAAGATGGTGGCGATGGGGGTGGGAGCTCTGATTCAGTGCTTTGAGTGGGGAAGGGTGGGTGAAGAACTGGTGGAGTTGAGTGAAGGGACTGGAATCACAATGCCGAAGGCTCAGCCATTGGAGGCTCTCTGTAGAAGTAGAAACTCCAACATTACCAATGTCCTCTCTCAACTCTAACTTTCCTTTCTAAATTATAAGAATTTTTTTTTTGTTTTCTTTTGTCTTTAGAATTGTTCCATAGATCGTAATTGCTAATATTCTATTGTATTGTACTAGCGAGTCTTTTATATAACGGTATTATCGTGTAATAGTATTTATATTATGATACCAATGAATTAATAATAGAAACTATTTTTTTTTGTAAATTTCAAAATTAAAAAAAGATAACCCTATAACTAATTTAATTTGATTGGTTCTTATGTGGTGACACGGATATATACAAGATTCTTGCACAATAGGTCTGACTGTTTTTACGATAATTAATCTTGTGACAAATAATCATCTTTTAATTTGACTTTTAAAGAAAGGAAATTTCATATAATAACATAATTTTTAACTTAAATTGAGATGTATTATATTCGAAATATTCAATCATTTATTTTCATTTTCATCGTACCTTTTCTCTAGGCTTATCAGCCTTTGCCTACCTAAAACGTTCATCCTTAAAATTATTTTATTCTTTTTAATTATAAAAGACTTTTATATCTAAAAGGAAAGATACGAATATAAAAATGTTGCTTATTTTATTTGTGGTTTTCTCCAAAGAGTGTTCGACCAAAAAAAAAACAAATTGGCTTTTGTTCACATTAAAGCCAATCAAATTTACCAATGGTTATTATTATTAGCTTTTCTAAACGCATGATTTATCAGACATTGGACGCTGTCGTGGTGGTTGAGAGTAGCTGCGTACACGGGCAAAAAGGTCCTTTTTCGAGCTAGTCATAATATATTGGATTTCTAAGTATTAAGTGTTATCTACCGAAAAAAATCGGATTCAACATCATCTTTTTCATAAATGGTTTAAACTGTTGAAATTGAGCCCCTTGACCCACGACAGAACTGGTCCACTGTCTAGTAGAGATTTTTCTGGTGCAGCAAGCAAAGTGGGTTCCGATTGATTACATGGAAGGAGTGTTATTGCCCGGGTCAAGGAATCTTCTTGCAGACTCCTTCCACTTTGACTCTTCAGGCTTTCTGTGATTCTGATTGGGCTGGTTGTCCCATGACACGACGCTCTGTCACGGGTTTCTTTATCATGTTAGGTGGCTGCCCGATTTCATGGAAAACTAAGAAGCAGACTACTGTGAGCCGGTCTTCGGCGGAAGCAGAATATCGTTCCATGGCCGTCACCACGACTGAATTACTATGGTTACGCAGCCTTCTCCAATCACTTGGTGTTGCCCATTCTCAACCGATGGAACTTGCTTGTGACAACATTGCTGCCATTCACATTGCTGCTAATCCTGTCTTTCATGAACGGACTAAGCACATTGAGATTGACTGTCATTTCATCCGTGATCATCTTAAGCAAGGTCACATCTCTACACGTCATCTGCCTAGCCAATATCAACTTGCTGACATCTTTACCAAGGCTCTTGGGCGTGATCGCTTTCACTTTCTTCTTCGCAAGTTGGGCATTTTTGACATCCATGCGCCAACTTGAGGGGGAGTATTGACGATATTGTAATATATATGGCATATATTCCCTTTAGGATTCTTACTATGTATGCTGTATATTATTAGAGTAAGTCTTTAATTCCTTGCATTATATATTGAATGTAATTATACTCTTGACATATCAATGAAAACGAATTGCCCGCATCACTGGCAATTTCACATGGTATCAGAGCCAACCGTGTGGGCTCACACCACGCCAGGTCCGAGTGTGGAGCTCGTGACCCGTAAGCCCGAGACCGGAAGAAAAATACCCGGCTCGAGGCCAGTTGTTAGCCCGAGGACGGTAGAGAAAGCCGCCTTGTGGTAGTTGTCCCCCTCACCCGAGACCGAAAGTGAAATGCCCGGCTCGAGGTCAGTTATTGAGGGCGGGTGTTTAAGGGCACGTGTCAAGTGTGAACACGTTGCCACGTGAGGGCGGGTGTTGAGATATAAAATCCCACATCGGACAAATAGATAATTGAAACCCGATTTATAAGAGAGCGGGTACCACCATCCTATCAGCTTGAGCTTTTGGGATGGACATGGGCCCAATCTCTTATGGGCCGGGTGGAAATTTCACAAGGAGCAAATTTATGGTTACTGTATTGTTAATGGACTAAGTTGAACAAACAAAACCATAAGGGACCGAATCTTCGTTTATTGCCAGGTATATCTGAATTCCAATCCATGCTAGTATCCGTTGATCTGCTTGACCATCCATGGACCAGTCATTTCTTTACTTGGTCAGATAAAACGAAATACAATCAGATTGCAAGGAAACTTGATAGTGTGCTAGTTAATAGCAATTGGCCCCTACAATTAACTGGCTCAACGGTGGAGTTCCTTAGTCCACTTATATCTGATCACTCTACAAGTTTAACTATTGTTGTTCCTAGTTCTCGTAGGTTCAGCAGCTTCAATTGCCCACAGTAAGGGGTTGAGCCCAGACCTCGTGCATGGAGGAACAGAGTAAAATCATTGACCTGACAAGTTCACCTAGTCATGTTACCCAGTGAAATGTTATCTATATTAAATTGAAAAAGGATATCCGTCGGATTCAGGTTGAAGTGCACCAGCTTTAATATATATTATAGATTGTCGATGGCAATTTGAATGTTGTACATAATATCAAGAGTAAATCAGATAAAAATATTTCTTCCCTTTAAGATTTTATTAAAACATTATAAGAATAGTTGAATTTTATTAATTCGTGATATCATGATATTACTTTTACGTAATATAACTCATGACCGAAGAGAATCTCTCCGCAAAGGGGTTAGGTGTCAATATAATTAGCTGGAACGTATTTAGCGGCTTGCCAGTGATTGTCTCTTGCCATCGGTCTCAGCTGAGTTTAGTGGTTCAATATAGTCTTCTTAAAGGAACGATTTAATTTGGAGTGTTTAAGAACAGAAAATATTTATCACGAAGAATTCTATCCTTTAATGGACCGTTGAACAAGTTTAAAAAAATCTATTTATATTATGCATCGTATATTTACTAACATTATACATACATATATATATTTATATTATGCGACCAGAAAGAGAGATTTATTAACCAATAAGGATAGGATGAAATACTTGGGCAATTGCCTATAAGGGGCGAACCCACTAGCAGGCGGGCCTGAAGTCGTATAACACACTGTCCGGTATATTAGTAAGTAGGTACGGTGCCATGCACTATCGATATAAAAGAAGAAAATACTTCGGCAACTCTCTTCCCCTTAAATAAGGTCTTGGATCCGAGTCTTGTGAATTGAAAAAATTCACATTAGAAGAATTTTATCCCCTTACTCGTTCAGCCCGATTTAAATTTAAATTAGTTATGACCCTTTTGATTTTTAAATAAAATATGGTGTATGCGAGAAGGAGATTTTTTTTAATTATATTCATGGCGTTGCAACGAAGAACGGGGTTGCGTTTGATTGGAGAGACTATCTTGTGTAACGGGTATATCATGTAACAATATTAATCTGTATTATAAACCAATAGAATTAGACTATTTTAAAAATTCTTTTAATAAAACTCTACAAATAAACGACGACAACTATGAAAATAATTGAATGCCAGATCGGCGAGAGACTTTTCCTTCCCTTTCTATGGGTAGAGAAATTGATTCAAAACACCTGTTGATCCCGCCCTTTCTTGGCTGACCGTAACGCGCCTGCCTCCATGAGCACATGTACGCGGAAAAAATCTCTCCCCGTCCACGCACACCAAACGGAGAGAATATTTTAGCATTTTTGTGTGTCGGAGAATATATTCTCTGAGTTTACGAGTATCTTGTAAACTCATGAATTCAAATAAGTTCACATATTAGTATGTATATGAATTGATCCTTGCGCGTATAAACAAGTAGAATATGTAATCTCGTGAATTAATTATGAAATATACGCACACTTTGTTTTATTTTTATTGTCCTAGTGCATGTAAAATAAAAAAAAAAAAAAGGGCGCCGGCTCCTTTTAGATGGTGGTCAAACAAAGTAAAATATCCATCTATTTTCAAGCACGCCGAGCATGCATTGACATATATATATATATACTTATATTTATATATATACACCTATGTATATATGTGTATGTACATACAGTATTTCTACAAAAATGCCAAGCATGCTGTCCTCATTCAAAAAAATCGAAATTGCCCATCTACGTCCATACAGAATTAGTAAGATTTCATGCATCACGTAACTGATTTGGCCGCTGTCAACCAACCGCCACCACGCTCAAAGCGCCGCCCCTGGCAATTCACTGTCGTCACGGCTCAAAGCGCCGCGCTTTGCCGTCTGAGAGGCTATCATGCAAACCCCTGACAATTCACTGTCGTCACGGCAAAAGGGTTATTGGTTTTATTTGTAACACGGGGGACCGTGGTCCTCCTCCCTAGAACGACATATATATCTCAGCACGCTGATTTATGAAGACGCCCACATTTCACTTAGTACAAAATTTTAATTGAATTTGAATGTTACAGAGGATTACATCGCAAATATTCCAGACATGTTTAATTGAATTTCTCGTACATGTGACGGGAAACCTGCACGCCACCCCCTATTGACCAAAATACACTCGTCAATGTAAATTTTGCGGCTAGCCAGAGATTGTCTCTTTAAATTAACAAAAACCCTATAGAATTTTTCATATATTGAACCGAATTTGTCATCTTGTTTATGACCATTTTCCTCATCTGCCGACTTTATGACTTTATTTTTTTAAAACAATGTAATATATAATATCTTATTAATTTAGCTCGGACCTTTCATTATATAAATACCCCTCAATTAGTAGACTTTCTATCATTCAACCAGTAAGGCTCACAATCCTCAGCATCGAAACCGCCCGGCCTCATGGAAGAAACCTTCCTCTACTACCTTTCCGCCTTATCCTTCATCCTCCTCCTCCTCCTCCTGCCGAAGCTCCTGAAATCAAACCGGAGCAAGGCCAAGAACCCGCCACCGAGCCCGCCCTCCTTACCGATCCTTGGCCACCTCCACCTCATCCGAGAACCGGTTCACCGAACCCTTGAGAGGATCTCCTGCCGCTATGGCCCCGTATTCTCCCTCTCCTTTGGGTCTCTTCCGGTGGTTGTCATCTCGTCCCCGGGAGCAGTCGAGGAATGCTTCGGCAAGAATGACATAATCTTTGCCGACCGGCCCCACCTCGAGGGCTGGAGGGAGCTGAGCTATAACTTCACGTCCCTGGGAGCCGCCGCTTATGGCCCCCACTGGCGCAACCTCCGCCGCATCTCTGCCGTCGAGATCCTGTCCGCCACACGGTTGAACTCATTTCTTGGGATCCGGCAAGAGGAGTTGAAGTTCCTGGTGAAGAACTTGCATCGGAACGTTATCAAGCAAGGCGGTGTTTCGAGGGTGAACATAAGGCCGAGGTTGCAGGAGCTTACTTTCAACGTGATCATGAGGATGGTATCGGGGAAGCGGTACTTTGGGGCCGAGGTTGACAACTTGGACGAGGCTGAGAAGTTCCGGGACATCATAAGGGACGTGTTTGAGCTGAGCGGGGCAGCGGATCCCGGGGATTTCGTGCTGATGCTGCGGTGGGTAGGTCTGGGAGGGCAGCAGAAGAGGAAGATTGAGACAAGGAGGAAGCTAGATGTGATCCTTCAGGGACTGATAGAAGAGCACAGGAACAAGATCGCGGAAAGAACCGATTGTACTAAGACGATTATCGACGTGATGCTGGGCTTGCAGTTGTCGGAGCCGGAAAGTTACTCCGACGATATCATCAAGGGCATGATGCTGGTAAGCCAGTCATCTAAGATTATGTATATAGCAAGCACAAAATCTTCTTACAAGCTCTGTTTGTGGAAATTGTGGTAGGGAAATTTAGAGAGGTCGCAGGATAACATATTTGTTTATGATCAACAGACAAATTTAGTCCTGTAAGTCAAGACAGTTCATTCATCAGCTCTTTCTTGCAAGTAAAAAGTCGATGAGTCTTATGAATAGAAAACATAAAGAAAAAAAGTTTGAAAATTCAAGAATTGTAACCCTTAATAAACTGATACAACTGCTGCCAGGTAAACATAAATATATCAGTTTTGCTTGATATAAAATGAGTGTATCCTTTTCATATATTTTTTCTGCAGTCTTTGGCGGATTCCTCCGCGTCATAGAGGAATGGTTGCGCATCTATAATTTGACATTATTAAAGACAACGCATAAGTTAATTTACGTGACTCAACACTAGGTCCCTTTATGTAACGGTATTGAATTCGAGTCTTTGTAACTATAGAAAACTTATGTTAGAGGATTAGTGTGTCCATTCAACTCGAACTGAATTAATATATGAAATTCTCTTGATAGGAGGACCTGCAAAAACGTGATACTATAAAGGTAATTACTCATTGAATTTAAATTTAATTCGGCTATTTGTACTGCGCAGGCATTGTTAGCTGCTGGGACCGACACATCGGCCGTCACGATAGAATGGGCCATGTCTCTACTGCTGAACAACCCGGCCGCCTTGGAGAAGGTCAAGGCCGAGCTCGACCGGCGTGTCGGCCAGGACTACTTGATCGAGGAGCACGACATCCAGCACTTACCCTACCTCCAGAACGTCATTAACGAGACTTTCCGGCTGTGCCCAGCCGCACCGCTCCTGGTGCCCCACCAGTCTACAGATGACACCACGATCCAAGGTTTCGACGTGTCCCGTGGGACAATGCTCTTCGTCAATGCATGGGCCATGCAGAGGGACCCGAAGCTGTGGGATGACCCAATGAGTTTTAGGCCAGAGAGGTTCGAGGGATTGGACCAGGCCAGCTATGCCCACAAACTGGTGCCGTTTGGGCTCGGGAGGAGGGGCTGCCCTGGGGAGGGGCTCAGCCACAAGATGGTGGCGATGGGGCTGGGGGCTCTTATCCAGTGCTTTGAGTGGGAAAGGGTGTCTGAAGAACTAGTGGAGTTGAGTGAAGGGCCAGGATTGACAATGCCAAAGGCTCGGCCACTAGAGGCGCTTTGCAGAAGTAGAAACTCGAACATCACTAATGTCCTCTCTCAACTCTAAGTTTCCTTTTAAATTATAAGAAGATTTTTTTTTTTTTTAAGTTTTCGTTTGTCCTTAAAATTTTACCACACATTGCAGTTGCTAATATCCTATTGTACTGTACTAGGGAGTCTTGTAATGGTATTATTACGTTACAGTTCTTACATTGTGATATCAATCAATTAATAATTTAAGTTATTTATATGATTTTTTTGAAATTAAAAATTAAAAAAGAAAACCATATAGATAGCTTAATTTGATTGGTTATAATTACGTGATGATACCGATATATGCAAGACTCTTGTACAATTCATACATAGATAGGTGTGACTGTTTTTACCATAATTAATCTTGTGATAAATAATCATCACTTAATTTAACTTTTAAAGAAAGGAAATTTTATATAATGACATCATTTTTAACTTAAGTTGAGATATATTATATTCAAATTATTCAATCATTTATTTTCATTTTCATCGTTCCTTTTCTCTAGGCTTATCAGCCTTTGCCGACCTAAAACATATTTCCTTAAAATTATTTTATTCTTTTCAATTCTAAAAGAGTTTTATATCTAAAAGGAAATATACGAATATAAAAATGTTGCTTATTTTATTTGTGGTTTTCTCCAAAGAGTGTTCGACCAAAAAAAAAAGAAAAAAATTGGCTTTTGTTCATATTAAAGCCAAACTAATTTACCAATGGTGTTTCTATTATTAGTTTTTCTTAACGCGTGATTTATCAGACATTGGACGCTGTGGTGGTGGATGAGAGTAGCCGTGTATACGGGCATAAAGGTGCTTTTTCGAGCTAGTCATGATCAGTTGAATTTCTAAGTATTAGGTATTATGTACAAAACAAGATCAGTTTGAACATCATCTTTTTCATAAATAGTTTAAACCGTCCCCTTTACCCACGACAGAACTGGCGCAGTGTCTAGTGGCAATTTTTCTGGTGCAGCAAGCAAAGTGGGTTCCGATTGATTGCATGGAATGGGTAGATTGAATGGGTACTGTACTGTTAATGGACTAAATTGAACAAAAACACAAGGGACCGAAGCTTAGTTTATTGCTAGGCATGTCTCGATCGATTCCAATCCTTGCTAGTATCCACTGATTTTCTTGGTCATTTCCATTTTTTTATTCGGTGTACTGCTTGGTCTTTTCTTTACTTGGTCGAGCAAAGGGAATGACGATCGCATTGCAAGGAAACTGGATAGAGTGCTAGTTAATAGCAATTGGCCCTTATACGTTCCTGGTTCAATGGTGGAGTTCATTAGTCCACTTATATCTGATCACTCCACCAGTTTACCAAATGTTCTTTCTAAATCTCTAGAATTAAAACATCCCTTTAGATACTTTAACTTCTGGACCGATCATTCGCTATCTTTAAACACTGTTGATGCTGCCCGGTCTCGCACTGCTGATGTTACTTTCATGTTACAATTAGTAAACAAGCTCAAGTCTCTCAAGATTCTACTAAAATGGCTTAATAAGACTCCAACAGGGTCTTCAAAATCAGGAAAGAAATCCAAGATGTTCAGGAATGATTCTGTTTAGAAGTCCATAATTCAGTTATGCTAAACAAGGAAAAATCTTTATGCACTGAATGTATTCACCTATGCATCAGCTGGTTGTCTTTAGGTGATCAAAATACTGGCTGTTTTCATCGAATTGCCAAGGTAGTAAATGCCAGAAATACTATCAAGCTTAACTTGTCTATTCCACTAGTGGCAACATGCTTACTAATCTTAATGAGACAGCTTCTGAAGTTGTGTCCCCTTATACAAAACTTATAGGTACGCCTGACTCTAATGTCTCTAATGGGGACCTTAATAGACTTAAACTACTTCTTTCTTGTAATCGGAATCAGAAGTGGTACCAAAAAATGAAATGTATTTAAAAAATAAAAAACCTAGATCAAATTGACAGAGCTGATGATTCCTTCGTTACTTCAAATTTCAATCGTACTTCCTATTATCAGTACACAGAGCTATTGCGTCCACCATTCATGATTGCTGCCTTCGTATTCGTTGAGATTAGATCTACTCTTTAGTTTAATAAGCTAATATTTTTTTTTGATCTGAAAAGGGGGGTTTATTATACTTCTAATCAGCCAGTCTCAAACATGGCTACAACATCATGGTTCACAAGTCTAGCTACAACATCTTTAGTTTAATAAGCTAATATTGCTTTTACAGGAAGAAGTAAATATCCACATTTTCTTATATACAGGAATCAAAACTAATATGGTTTATTTTGAATTTGTATAGATAATCAACTTGATTTTGCTTTTTGCTTTTTGCTTTTATTATGAATTTTTCAAGTTCGATTTAACATTTACAATTTAATTTATTAAAATATATAATAGGTTTCAACGGGGTACGTAGAACATGTAACATCTTACAAGGTCCGGGTATAAGGTCCTGTTTCAAGACTTAGTAGGTTAGTGCGGTTCGAAGTTTTAGGAATCTATTTTCCACATGGTAGAGTTCGGGTGCCACTAAAAATACAGGGTACCTAGACCCAAACACCCATACTATGTACCTTTGATCATTAAAGAAGTTCTTTTGATCGATAGAAATGATGGTAGTGGCAATTCAGCTATTATTTTCGCCACATAATGTTCGAGTTTTCATATTCAACAGTAAATAAATCAGACGAACTGAACAATCAGTACTAACACTAACATCATCATTGTAGCGCACCGCCAAAGACCTAATATAGTCTAAAAAGTCAGTGCTTGCCAATAATACTCAAGCTCAAGAGCCTTTTCTATAAAGAGCGAGACTTGAATTTGGGATTTCTATATCACTAAATTATATATAAGCGAGTTTTGAACTATTACTAAGATGATTAACGAAATTAATTGAATACTTTTCATCCACTTTTGAACTTGACTTGGTTGTCCTTAAGAGCACGCGTATGTGGAACAAATTTTTCACCGTCCACACACAGGAGGATGTTTTACCATTTTTCTGTGCCAGAGAATTCATTTTCCCGACTTATGAGCACCTTACCAATTTAAAAATTCAGGTAAGTTCACGTATCAGTCTGTGCGTGAATTTTTTCGATAAATAAAAGGAGGGTGGTAGTAGTGGAGATCGGACATTCCCCTACGTAATATTTAGATTTTCTTATTCACTCGAGCATATCAAATAGATTGAACATCCGGTACCAACATTGCCCTGTCGTTATACCGCTCACAAAAGCCGAGTATAGTCGAACACGCTGCAAGGTCTACCAAGACTCGGGTTCGAAGAAAACCCTCTTAGCAATTTCGCTTAAAGTAAAAACTTAACTCGTGATCTCGATCTCATCAAATTACATGATGCGAATTAACCAGCTATAGACTACATGCATAAAGAGAAATAGCACATACGATCTCATGAATTACGTAGGAAATGTATAAGCTTTCATTTTTGGCATATTCGTGCATATAAATATGTAAAATAGAATTAGGAGAGCAAGAATATTCTCTCATGTCGAAAAACTTGAACTTACCCCCAAGAAATTGAACTTGCCCATCTACGTCCAGACACAATCAGTGAGATATCATGCGATTTCGCAGAGCGTCCAACTTTGCCGTGGAGGAGCTAATGGAGACGCTGTCACGTAAACTCCAAGCAATTCACCGTGGATGGATTGCGACGTTTGTGGTTTATATACGAGTGATTTTATCACTCCATACACATTTATCTTTCTTTTATTGGTTAAAATTATAATTATCAAGAGTATTTTAGAGAGTTTAAGAGCGATACTAACTAATATTATTTCTTTCATACAATAACAGATAATATCTATTCTTTATGAATATAAAGATAAATTAAAATCGATTTTAATTATACATATGAAATTTCAATTGAACTAATTTTTCAATTAAATCAATTTTAATTAGCTGATGTACGCGATGGCGGACGTGAGAGAAGTAAGTAGACGGTGAATATTTAATCCCCTGTTAAAGTTTGAAAATTGGCATGTGGGCCCCCCACCTGCGAGCATTCCGGAGCCCTCACATAAAGTGTTCGAGCACCCTCTCATACTTGCTATATGTATATATTATATATATATATACACACACATATATTCACGCAAAAGATTTTTTTCACCAAAATTTATACACGCAAAAGACTTTTTTCACCAAAGAGCACAAAACCCGAACTTCACCCAAAAGAAATATTGTTGTCAATTATAATTCGATGAGCGAAAAAAAATACAGAAATAGTAATTCGACCAATTTATTTATAATTGTCTATGACAATCTGAATGTTGTGCAATTTTTTTTTGGGTTTCTCAGCATGTGTCCTGTACTCGAAAATTGGCTGACTAATCCAGATTCGGGGTACGGTCAGATGGTTTCCTGATGATCTCTCCCAAGAAGATCTACTACGTTCGAAGTGACTCAAGTCCGGTATCTTTATTTAAGCGATACAAGCATCTTCCACTTGAGCCAAGTTTCGTTGATAATGTTGTGCAATTATACCTAGAAAAGGATATACTTGTATGTAATGGATATATTTAAACGCACGCATCAATTAACAGACTGCCTATCAATCAACTCAGCAATGCTCACAATCCTCAGCATCGAAACCGTCTCCATGGAAGAGACGTTCCTTCACTACCTCTCTGCCTTCTCCGTCATCCTCCTCCTCCTCTTCCTGCCGAAGCTCCTGAAATCAAGCAGGAGGGAGAAGGCCAAGAACCCGCCCCCGAGCCCGCCGTCTTTGCCGATCCTCGGCCACCTCCACCCCATCAGAGAACCGCTTCAACGAACCCTTGAGAAGATCTCCCGTCGCTATGGCCCCGTGTTCTCCCTCTCCTTCGGGTTTCTCCCAGTGGTGGTCGTCTCCTCCCCGGAAGCGGTCGAGGAATGCTTTGGGAAGAACGACATAATCTTCGCGGACCGGCCCCGGCTCGAGAGCTGGAGGGAGCTGACCTATAACTTCACGGTTATGTTTTCCGCCGCTTATGGCCCCCACTGGCGCAACCTCCGCCGCATCTCCGCCCTTGAGATCTTGTCCGCCACCCGGTTGAACTCTTTCCTCGGGATCCGGCAGGAGGAGGTGAGGTTCCTGGTGAAGAATTTGCATCAGACCGTTACAGAACGAGGCGGTGTTTCGAAGGTGATCTTAAGGCCGAGATTGAAGGAGCTTACGTTCAACGTGATCATGAGGATGGTGTCGGGGAAGCGGTACTTTGGGGCCGAGGTTGACAACTCTGATGAGGCCGAGAAGTTCAGGGACATCGTAAGGGACATGCTCGAGCTGAGCGGGCAGGTGGATCCTGGGGATTTCGTGCCGATGCTGAGGTGGATAGGTCTGGGAGGACAGCAGAAGAGGAAGGCTGAGACAAGGAGGAAGCTGGATGTCATCCTTCAGGGACTTATAGAAGAGCACAGGAACAAGATCGAGGAAAGAACCGATCCTACTAAGACAATTATCGAATTGATGCTGGAGTTGCAGTCATCGGAGCCGGAAAGTTACTCTGATGATATCATCAAGGGCATGATCCTGGTAAGCCAGTAATCTCAGTTTAGCATGTAGCAAGCTCAAAGCATCTTCTTACAATCTCTGTTTGTGGAAATTGTGGTAGGGGAAATTAGGGGGTCATAGAATAACATCTTTGTTTATCATCAACAACAAATTTAGCCCTGCTAATCAAGAGCGTTGACTGTAATGGTTGGATATACATTTTTCTCATAAATAAAAAGTTAATTAATTTTATAAATGAAAAGTGCGAGATTTTGAGAATTTTAATCTTTAATAAACTGAGATAATTGGAATATTTAATATGTAAAATTGGATGTATCAGTTTTGTACGGTATAAAATGTTATATGTTTTGTCTGCAGTCTCTGGTGTATTCCTCCATGTCATGTCATGTCATGATGAGATGTACATAATACAAGAATGGCTGTACATCTATAAGTTGGTATTATTAAAGACGACATAAATTGGTTCAAGTAATTTCACCCTAATTTCTTTATTTAAAGGTTTCGTAGTTGGAGTCTTTGTCATAACGGAAATTTATATTGGTGAATTAATAAGTATGTCTAATTTGAACTGAATTAGCCAAAGATAGAAGGGAATTCTCAATATAACTTCATTTAAAAAAATGATATTATAAAGGAAATTACTTGTTGAATTTAAACCTAATTCAGCTATTCATACTATTCAGACATTACTAGCTGCTGGAACCGATACATCCTCTGTGACGATAGAATGGGCCATGTCTCTACTGCTAAACAACCAGGTCGCCTTGGAGAAGGCCAGGGCCGAGCTTGACAGCCGCATCGGCCAGGACCGCTTCATTGACGAGCATGACATCCAACGCCTGCCCTACCTCCGGAACATCATCAACGAGACTTTCCGGCTGTGCCCGACCGTGCCGCTCCTGCTGCCCCGCCAGTCAACCGATGACACCACGATCCAAGGTTTCGACGTGTCATGTGGGACAATGCTCTTCGTTAATGCATGGGCCATGCACAGGGACCCAAAGCTGTGGGATGGCCCGACAAGTTTTAGGCCGGAGAGATTCGAAGATCTGGACCATGGTAGCTATGCCCACAAACTGGTGCCGTTTGGTCTTGGGAGGAGGGGCTGCCCCGGGGCGGCGCTCGGCCACAAGATGGTGGCAATGGGGCTGGGAGCTCTGATTCAGTGCTTTGAGTGGGGAAGGGTGGGTGAAGAACTGGTGGAGTTGAGTGAAGGGACTGGACTGGCTATGTCGATGGCTCGGCCATTGGAGGCACTCTGCAGAAGTAGAAACTCCAGAATCACTAATATCCTCTCTCAAACCTAACACTTCTTCTTAAATTATATTAATCTTTTTAGTTTTCCTTTTATTTTTTCAGTGGCAACAGAAATCCACTAGGAAATAAATAAAAATAAAAGGATGATGTATATAACTCCCACAGCGAGTATTGAACTCAAAATCTCTTTATTATAATTCGAAATCTTGTACCACGAACCTCATCCTCTTTTTAGTTTTCTTTTGTCGCAAGGATTGTTCCATAGATTGTAATTTCTAAAATCCTACTGTGCTGCTGTACATACATCGGGGAGTGGCATTGCTTATGTGTAAGTCTTGTGATGAATAATCATCATTTAATTGAATTCAAGAGAAAGGGGTCTTTCATTTTCGTGTTAGCTTTTCTAGGCCTATAAACCCTTGTCTAACTAAAAATTCAACCTTAAAATTATTTTTTCTTTTCAATTTGTAAAAAGTTCTAAATTTAAAAAGAAATAAAGGAATATGGAAACGGCGTTTATTTTATTTGTGGTTTTCTCCAAAGAGTATTCTACCAAAAAAAATTAAACAAATGGGCATTTGTTCAAGTTAATGTCAAACAAATTTCCCAATGGGGATTTTTTATTTCCCTGAAAACATGATTTTTTAGGCAGTTCGATGCTGTGGTGGTGGTTGAGACTCGAGAATAGCCGACGTATACGGGAAAAAAAGGTGCTTTTGGGGTTTTCCCCTTGATCGCGGTCGAGAGTAGGGGACAGAATTCCATTGATAGATGATGAATTTCAATTGAAAAAAATGAGCAGCTTAATAATATTAATATTAGTTTCCATTGATAGATCTTTGGTTCAGTTACAAGATAGAGAGAATTCATATTATGATAACCTTACCCGGTCCCTTGGTGACCGACCGTGTTCGAACTTAAATCGATTAGATATTATTAAACTTTAAGATTTTGGTATTATGCTATGACCAAAAAAAAAAACAGAATATTTGAAACAACGTATCATCTTTTTCATCCCTCGTTAGTGGTTTAAACCGTTGAAATCGAACCACTTTGCCTAAGATAGAATTGGTCGAGTGTCCAGTTGGAATGGAAGGAGCGAATTAAACGGATACTGTATTATTAATGGACTAAAATGAACAAACACAAACATAAGGGACCGAATCTAGCATTCGACCACGGTGTCACTTGGATCCATGTAAACTTACTGCGAATCTTACATCACGATTTGCAGTATTTAGATGTAAAATTTATTGTAATGCGATGGTCCCGCATCGATCATGCCTTCGTTCCAACTTGGCAATGGCTCTATGGCTATATAATTCATTATGCATCGAATCCGGTACTTTTTAAGTCCTAGATCGAGAGTAATACTACCTGCCAATGTTCGAAGGGTCATGATCGTCAGGACATCGTCACGGAAACACTCCGACTCTATCCGCTGGTGCCGCTCCTACTGCTGCACGAATCCTCCGAGGAGATCATCACTGTTCGTGGCTTCCACGTTCCGAAGAGGACGAAGTTAATATTGAATTCCTGGAGCACCCACAGAGAGCCGGAGGTGTCAGCTGATCCGGATGAGTTCTCGCCGGAGAGATTCGAGCCTGGGAGCTGTGAGAGCGGTGAGGCTGGAGGGTGTGTAAGTGGGCTCCCTTTCGGGGGCAGGCTTGCCCTGGGGCAATGTTTGGGAGACGGACGGTGGGGGTTATCCTGGGAACACTCATACGATGCTTTTGAGTGGCGGAGGATTGGGGAGGAGCCGGTCGACACGGTGGAGGGGACCGGCCTCCCCAAAACTCCGGCGGCGCCTTTGGAGGCTCAATGTCAGCGTCGAGAAACAATGCCGCAGTTACCATCCAACTTACGGTCAATAATGAAGGTTTTGTTGACTTAATTCCGCGTTGAATCCGGGCAGATTTGCCCTATATATCCTTAAAAAAAAAAAAATGAATGGATTCATCTTATTTAAATGAATATGTTGAACAAGGTGGATTAATTGAGACGGAAGAATATCTCTTTTACTTAAAGAAAGTTTCGGGTTCGAATCTTGTAAATAAAAATAATTCACTTTGGGTGAGTTTATCCCTTAGTGTACCATCCTGGATCGAATTTGATTAGTCAAAGTCCGTTAGACTTTTAGGTACCAGTGGTTCAGATTAAAATGAATATGTTGAATTATGTTGTTGTAAAGGGATAGTTGATAAAGTAGGGGATTATTGAATATAAAGGAGAGGCTTCTGGATTTGTGGATTTACATATGTGAGGAGATTACAGGAGATCATTTTCAAAACCAAGTTGAGCCATAGCATGCCCACTTCTTCCTATGGTACCGTGGATTTCTTTTTAGTCATTCTGCAGTATAATACGCAACAAGGTCATGTATCCATATCTATATCATATACCTCTATTATTTTAAACAAATACAAAATAATTTTGCTTTTATTTTTTAAATGTTAAAAATATATTCGGTGAAATTTAGTTTATATAATTGGTCAAATTTAATTTAGAATAAAATACTAGAAAATATTAAGAGAATTTTTTCATTATTTTCATACTTATTCATTTTATTAACTTCTTGTATTCTCTTAATTACGTAATTTTCTTTCATTCTTTTAAAACTCCTCGCGAGATTCATATTTTCCAAAGAAATTTACTTTTCGTCACCGTATGCTCTCCCAACTCCTCGATTCTGATTCATTTTTTTAGCTCCGTATTTTTTTCTAACATCCTATTATTTCTTTGATCCTATTGTATAATTGATAATTTCGTGCGTAATACGGATGACCGTCTAGTATATATATGGGAACAACTCGTCTTAGATATCTTTTTCATCTTCGAAATTGTCCATTAACATAAAAAATTCAAATTTAAATAAATATTAGGTTTAGAAAAATTAAGACTATGATAGTAATCACAAACATCGAACTACATGGTCTATTTTATCCTCATTTTCTCCTACTTTCATACCCTTTCATTACATACAAAAAAAAAATCTAACTTTTTGCTCAATTTATGACAATTTTCATATTTGATTTATCTAAAAATTATGTACTCAATAAATTGATTGAATGGCCCCTGCAATCAAGATTTTATTAAACAATTTATTTACACGTTCATCTTCTTCATCAATTTTGCTAACTTTTTTTATTGGTAAAGGGATGGTAACAGTAGTGGCGACTCAGCCAACCCCTACTACGTAATCTTCGAATTTTTGTGTTCAACCGCTAGCATGTTAGACAAACTGAACAACCAATGCTAACACTGGCGACCCGACGATCTAGCACCACCAAAAGGTTAGTATATTTTTTAAGAAGCCGGTGTCCGTCAAGGTACAAGCTCAAGAGTCTCTTCTGATAATATTGTTCAGAACCTAACTCAAACATGTGATTTCGACCTCACTAAATCACCCGAAAGTGAGCTTTAATCCTCCGCGGAGGAGCACCACGTTTCTCTAGTATGCATACTGTGGAACTTCTCTTTTTCGGTAGTTCAAAGGGGGCGTAAAACGCCCAGTATATTGGGGAACTTCGTTATATTAAATTCAATGCGGTATCGATTGAACCCCCACAAAGAGATGTTCATCATATTCGCGGCACTCCAATTGAGAACAACAAAAAATCAAAATGGGCTGCCTTCTTCCACCGTTAAAGAAATTCTTTTTGATCATATTCTCCGTTACTTAATGTTGAACTTTCATATCCAAATCTCGAATATATCATGCGAATCGAACAGTCGGTGTTAATAATAACTCCATCAACGTAACACCGCCAATGGCCTAATGCAATCCAAAAAGTCGATATACGCAAATGCCCAGGCCCAAGAGCTTTTTCTGCTCAGAGCGAGACTCGAGTATGAAATATCAATCTCATCAAATCACATGATAGTGAGCTATGGATTGTTAGATTACGACCGTCCGTGGTGTATTGTTGAATAAATTAATTCAATACTTAACGCCCCTCTTTGACCATTTTTCTATAACTTAATCTCACCCTCTTTGGTCAATACGTCCGTGGTGTATTGTTGAACAAATCTGTCCCCGTCCAGACTCCGGATATTTTACCCTTTTTCTATATTAAATGAGCCGATCACCTAGTACCAGCATCTGCCTCGTTAATATATCACAATCAAAGGTTTAGCACAATCAAACACGCCACGGTGTCTATTGAGACTCGGATTCAAAGAGAATCCCTTCTATTAATTTTGTTTAAAGTGAAAGGCGAACCCGTGACTTCGATCTCATCAAGTCATAATCCTTACTGTGCGAATTGACCAACTAAAGACTACATACAAAAACAGAAACAGTACGTACATTCCCGAGAGTTACTTAAGAAATACATGATCTCATTTTTAGCACATTCGTGCATGTAAGAATATAAAATTGGGCGCCGGCCACGAGCTGGCAGCTCCTCTTATATAGAATAGAGTATTACATGCTTTTTGGCCAAGTAAATAGAGTATTATATAATACTACACTTCTACCAAATATATATATATATATAACAAAAATAGAGCAAGCACGTTCTCCTCATGTCAAAAAATTGAACATGCCCATCTACGTCTAGACAGAATTAGTAAGATATCGAGCATCATGTGACTGTCTTGGCCGGTGTCAAACGATTGAGGATATAGAAGCATGGTGGAGCTGGTGACAGTCAAAAGCGTCGGCTTTGCAGATGGTATCACATAAACTCCTAGCAATTCACCGAGGACTTGCAACCTTAATCCATCGCTAGGACGACTTGTGAGCACCACTGTTTTTCCTTAGGAAAAATGATACTTATTTATTATGAATATGCAAGGATGAATTAAAATCGATTTAACTTATACATGTGAAATTTCAGTTAAACTAATTTTTCACTTAAACTAATTCTAATTGACCGTTATACTCGACAATGGGAGGGAAGCAGAGGCTGAATATTTAATCCATTGATAAAGTTTGAACATTGGCATGTGTGAGCACATTCTGTATCCCAATCTCTTACACTTGTTATATGTATTTTCTTATGTATTTTCTATCTATTACTATAAGCCACAATATGGAAGTTTTGGTCTCTCTTTTTTTTTTTAATGACCCTTTGTCCTAATTTACATTCTTTATTATTTTAATCCACAATCTATATTATTTTAAAACAAAACAAGGTAATTTTAGAGTGGTTACTTAATCATTCATTCGTATTTTTCTCGATTACGGATTTTATTCAGCCAACCCGTCCAAACTTTTCCTCCACAACCATTTTTCAATTGTACATGTATTTCTCTGGTTTGTAATGACCATTACATAAAGGTATTTGCGGATAGTAGATCATTCTACATCTATATTATATTATATATTTTTATTATTTTCAATTATATACGATGATGTTTACCATGCGTACTACAGGTCATTATCTAATATATATACACACACAAGCAAAACATTTTTTAACCAAAAATATGTTCTTATCAATGGTAATTCGATAAATGGAAAAAAAAAAGTAGTGGCAGCTCAATCACCTTTTAAAAAGGTTACATAACAATATAAGTTGGTACCTATTTAGCGGCTTGCCAAGGATTGTCCCTTGGCATTAGTGTGAGTTGAATTAAGCAGTTCATGACTTAATCTCGTTAAATAAATATTTTTTATTCGAATTTTTATAAATAGAGAATATTCACATAAAAATATTTTACCTTTTTATGAACCGGCATAACTAGAATTAGTTGAAAAAAATATTGAATTTCTCATATATTATGCCGAATTTGTCATCTATTTTTGACATTTGTCTCATCTGCCGACTCATCACCTTTTTTTGGTAATTTATTCAGATCGGAGCTTCGATTATTTCAATGCCCATCAATCAATAGACTGCCCATCATTCAACCGAGTAAGGCTCACAAAATCCTCATCCTCTGAAGCCGGCTCCATGGAAGAAACCTTCCTCTACTACCTCTCCGCCTTATCCTTCATCCTCCTCCTCCTGCCGAAGCTCCTGAAATCAAACCGGAACAAGGCCAATAACCCGCCCCCGAGCCCCCGCTCCTTGCCGATCCTCGGCCACCTCCACCTCATCAAAGAACCGGTTCACCGAACCCTCGAGAGGATCTCCCGTCGCTACGGCCCCGTGTTCTCCCTCTCCTTCGGGTCTCTCCCCGTGGTCGTCGTCTCCTCCCCGGAAGCAGTCGAGGAATGCTTCGGCAAGAACGACATAGTCTTCGCAGACCGGCCCCGGCTCGAGGGCTGGAGGGAGCTGAGCTATAACTTCACGGTCATGGGATCCGCCGCTTATGGCCCCCACTGGCGCAACCTCCGCCGCATCTCCGCCATCGAGATCCTGTCCGCCACCCGATTGAACTCGTTCCTCGGGATCCGGCAGGAGGAGGTGAGGTTCCTGGTGAAGAACTTGCATCGGACAGTTACAGAGCAAGGCGGTGTTTCGAAGGTGAACATAAGGCCGAGGTTGCAGGAGCTTACGTTCAACGTGATCATGAGGATGGTGTCGGGGAAGCGGTACTTTGGGGCCGAGGTCGACAACTCGGACGAGGCCGAGAAGTTCCGGGACATCATAAGGGACGTGTTCGAGCTAAGTGGGGCAGCAGATCCCGGAGATTTCCTGCCGATGTTGCGGTGGGTGGGGGTGGGAGGACAGCGGAAAAGGAAGGTAATTGAGACAAAGGGGAAGGTAGATATGTTCCTTCAGGGACTGATAGAGGAGCACAGGAACAAGATCGAGGAAGGAACCGGCCGTAATAAGACGATTATCGACTTGATGCTGGACTTGCAGTTGTCGGAGCCGGAAAGTTACTCCGACGATATCATCAAGGGCATGATCCTGGTAAGCCAGTGAATCTCAGTTTATGCATGTAGCAAGCTCAAAATCTTCTTATAATCTCTGTTTGTGGAAATTGTGGTGGGGGAATTTTGGGATCACAGGATAACATCGTAGTTTATCATCAACAACAAATTTAGCCCTGCTAATCAACACAATTGAGTGTAATAGTTCAATATCTCTTTCGACCAAGTGAAAAAGTCGATCAATCTTATTAATGAAAAAAAGGGGAAAAAAGGGTCTGGAATTTTGACAATTTTGGTCCTTAATAAATCGATACGATTGCAGCCATTAACGGGTAAACTTAGACGCATCAATTTTGTTTGATATAAAATGGGCATCCTTTTCATATGTTTGTCCGCAGTCTTTGGGGTCTCCTCTGTGACGAGAAGCACATAATGAAAAGATGTTTGTGCATCATTGAGTTGATAGTATTAAAGAAAATATGGATTTGTTTAGATAATTTAATATTTGGTCTCGTTGAGTAAATATTTTGGATTCAAATTTTTGTGAATAGAGAAAATTTATATTAAAAAAATTGATATTATAAAGGAAATTACTGGTTGAATTTAAATTTAATTCAGCTATTCATATTGTGCAGACATTACTATCCGCCGGAACCGACACATCCTCCGTGACAATAGAGTGGGCCATGTCTCTATTGCTGAACAACCCTGCCGCCTTGGACAAGGCCAGGGCCGAGCTCGACAGGTGCGTGGGCCAAGATAGCTTGATCAATGAGCATGACATCCAACGGCTACCCTACCTCCACAACATCATCAATGAGACTTTCCGGCTGTGCCCAGCGGCGCCGCTCCTAGTGCCACATCAGTCGACCGGAGATGCCATGGTCCAAGGTTTTGATGTGCCCAGAGGTACAATGCTCTTCGTCAATGCCTGGGCCATGCACAGGGACCCAAAAGTGTGGGACGACCCAGCAAGTTTTATGCCGGAGAGGTTCGAAGGGCTGGACCAGGCTAGCTATGCCCACAAATTGGTGCCGTTTGGGCTTGGGAGGAGGGGCTGCCCCGGTGCAGCGCTCGGCCACAAGATGGTGGCGATGGGGCTGGGAGCTCTGATTCAGTGCTTTGAGTGGGGAAGGGTGAGTGAAGAACTAGTGGAATTGAGTGAAGGGACTGGACTGACAATGCCGAAGGCTCAACCATTGGAGGCTCTTTGCAGAAGTAGAAACTCCAGCATCACCAATGTCCTATTTCAACTCTGACTTTCCTTCTTAAATTATAAGAAATTTTATTTTATTTTATTTTTTTCAGTTATAGTGGAGTCCCATCGACCTACTATAAGGATAGGAAATAAATAAAAATAAAGGTGTACATAACTATCACGGTAAAAAAAAAAGAATATAAGATATTTACGGGAAAAAATCTCTCTAGATTTCATAACTAGGACATCCAAAAATATTGCTTAGTTTTCCTAGCAAAAAATATGTTGCTTAGTTTATTTGTGGTTTTCTCCAAAGAGTGTTCTACCAAATAAATAAATAAATAAACCAATGTCAAACATTTTCCAATGGTGACTTTTTTTTTTGAAACACCTGATTTATTAGTCAGTTGGGCACTGCTGTGGTGGTTCAAGTCGGACAATTAAGAAAATTTATGTTGGGAGAGCCTTATTCTCTTGGTAGTTGATCCTGCTGTGATGGAAAACTATTGTGTGTAACGTGTATAATCATGTAGCAGTGATAACGTAGTCTCATAATAAATAAAACTTAATTATTTTAATATTTTAAATAAGATTGTAAAAATAAAAATAATCCTAGAAATTGCTAGATCATATTGGTTAGTAATATCTTAAATAATTTGTAATATGATATATTCATTATATATAATAATTTTTCTGAATTTAGATTAATCATGATCTATTAATGTGTCATGGGCAAAAAAAAAAAACAGGTTCTTTGAAACAATGTCATATTTTTCATCAGTGGTTTAAACCATTGAAACAACGTCATGTGTGTGTGTGTATATTACCGACTCTGTCGGGCAAGCACCTTCTCCTCGTGTCAAAAATTTGAACTTGCCCATTACGTCTAGACAAAATTGGTGTAAACACTGGATTTTTTTGGGAGCTAATCATTACACACCTCTTGCTATCTATTATATAATATATACACGCACACATATATTTTTTTTTTAAAATTTTATTTTGTTATGTTTATTATTTTTTTCCTTTTTTTCTGTTTTCATCACATTTGAAAGAAAAATACTTAAAAAGTAAAAAACCAAGGGGGTGGGGTCCACGTGAACGGTGCTCATCATCCCTTTCCTGCCGCATGTTGCTTCCGTGGCAGTCACGGGAGGTTTCAGCGGATCGAAGCATCGGTCCCGGCCTTCTCGGCCTGGTCCTATCCATCCCGTGTCGATGCCATCTCTCCCGAGCCCTTCTCCGACCGTCGGTTTCTTTCTCCCTCTCCCCTCTTGCTCTCCTCGATCCGCCGATTTCTCCCAGCCTCCCTGAACAGCCCCTTCGCGTTTTCGGTAATGGCCGCTTGTTTCCTGCTGAAACCGAAATCCCATCTCATCCCCGATTTTCCGGCTTCGCTATTCCGGCCTCCGTTCCAATCCCGGTCCTGCCTTTCTCTCTCCTCCAACACCATTGTCTCGATCGCATCTGCTGCCTGTCGCCGTCTGTTGCAGCCCTAGCCGTCCCGTGATCCCTGCTCCGTGTCTCCCGCGGCAGTCGGCTCTGCTCCACAACGCCGCCACCGCCCACTGCCATGTTCTTCTCCTCTCCCTGTCTGTGTCGTCTGTCTTCTATTTCTTTTTATTTTTATTTTTATTTTTATTTTGTTTTCTTTTCTTTGATCTTTCTAAACCACTCTTAACTTTTTTTTTCAAACAAACCCAACTGAGTTCTTCTGTATAAATAAAGTCATTCACTCACTTTAAAAAGTCTCCATTTTTTAGTTAGACTCACATGTTGAGCAAAAAATTCAAGAACACACGTTCCTTCCTAAGTTAATTTGTCTTCGAATCCATCTCCGATTCGAGCAAGAGTCTAATATCGAGTTGGAGTTCTTTGCCGATTCGAGCCCGAGCCCGAGCCAGTCATCGAGTTCAAGTCCTCCATCTATCTGATCCCGAGTTGATGCCAAGTTCAAGTCTGCCGCCAATACGTGTCTGAGCCTGTAACTAACTTCAAATCTGTTGTCGAACCAAGCACGTTATCAAGATTGAGTCGGTTGCCAATATGAGCACGAGCACATAACCGGCTTCGAATTCGTCTCCAATCCGAGTCCGCCACTGAGCTCAAGTTCCTCCACGCCTCATCATCACTATCATCTTGGTCATAGGTATAAATTTCTCGATCGGGATCTAGAAAATATTCTTGGAGATTAAAGTTTTTTTAAATAATTTTTATTGTAAAAAATAAAAAAAATATTAAAAAAATGAGAAAATCAAAAAGAGGTAAAAAAACATTTTCATGTAGAGAAATTTTAACCATCCTCAAAAAAATTTTAGAAACCTTGTTAGCTCAATTTTTTAAGAGTATATATATAGTGTAGTTTATCTTTTAATAAAATATGAAAATTACAAAAAAATTAAAAAAAGGAAAAATCGAACATAAAAAGCAAAATTTTTATTAGTAAGATGGGGAATGACTAGAAATCGAGTTGTGAAAAATCGCAATGATGAAACAGTTGTCAAAATTTTGATTTTGCGAACTTCTTGAATTGTCTCAGTTCAGTCCAACCCATGTTTTGCAAATTTACGGATCAGCCCTACGTGTTTTTAGGGTCTAGGGAATGATCCTTGAATTTTTCAGGGCATTACAAATCAGCCCTGGACATTTGTCCCAAACTTTTCAGTTCAGTCCAGGATTTTCGGCTAATTTACAGATCAGTCCCTGCAATTTCAAATCAGTCCAGAAATTTTTACAGGGCCCAGAACTTCCTGAAATACTTCAAATCAGTCCCTGATATATTTTCAAGCCTTTCAAAACTAGACCAAAATTTTCTTGAATTTTTACCTGAGTCCCTAAATGGTTTAACTCGACTTCTATGTTGTTCCCTAATTTTCTTTAATTAACAACTTAATTTTAAGTTTTTTTTAGAATTATTCCGATGTGAAATAAATTGATCATGATTGACTTGTTTGATGGTATTGAGTAGTGGTGATCGATGTATATTGTTCAATTGTATATATGATGGGGAAAATACATGTATTTGAGTGCACCAATGTAATGGAGTGGATAGTGAGAAAGAGAGATGATGGTGAATGTATGTAACCTCGATAGTGGAGCCTTTTATTTTCTGCACCTAGATTGGGACGATAGTGACATGCTATGAACGTGGCACGGATTGCCGATTTACACTTTGGACAATCGATTCGAATTTTGATCAGAGCAACAATTGGACAAAGTAAAATGTGCAAGCAAACAAATGACCTACACTTAGGGACAGGTGTCAATTTTGGGCGTGTCTTGGCTCACGAGCTTCAAGATATGTAACAGGATTTCCGGACTCAAAATCTCGGTTTCAAGACCGATAAATACTTAGGCGGTTAGTATCATGATCACTTAGGTGAATAATATATTTCTAATCGACCTTATGACTAGTTCTTAAATGATTAGTGGTGACTCCAAACCAATCATGATCAAAGTTTCAAGTCAAGTTTCGTGCATGACTAAATTGATTCTTTTTATCAAGTCGGAATTTTCAACATGGGACCATCAGTGCATGCATCACGTGACTGATTTGGGTGGTGTCGACCCAGTGAGGACATAGAAGTGGGGTAGGAGCTAGCGACAGTCAAAGCGTTTGCTTTGCCGTGAAGGCGCCGCCGGAGACGCTATCCCATAATAGCAATCTACCGTGGACTAGCAACCTTAATCTAGTGCTAGGACTTGTGAGCACCATCTTTTGCTTTAGGAAAAATGATACTTATCGCTTATGAACATGTAAAAATCAATTAAAAATTAACTTAAATTATGTAAGCGTAATTTTAAATGAACTAATCTTTTTTTACCTAAATCAATTTTAATTAACTATTACGCATCTATAATGGTAGAGAAGTAGATGCTGAATATTTAATCTATTGTTGAAGTTTGAACTTTCGCATGTCTGCCCCCACCCGCGCACGAGCTTCCTTCACGACTCTTCACGCCTGAAAACAAAACAAGGAAGTGATGAGATGGGAGTAGGTCCGGAAATTTTCCAACAGCAACCTTTTATATTTGTTTTATATATGTACATACACGCAAAATATTTTTTCCCAAAATATATTCTTGTCAATGCTACTATGGTTAGTGAAAAAAAATTATAGCAGTGAGGATTCGTTCATTTTTCTATATAGTTGTCAATGGAATTTTGAATTATGCCTAATTATATCTACAAAAGGGTCACCGGTCCTTTTTTTTACACCACAGAGTATTTTCGGACCAGCCAAAACACATATCGAGACTAATCTGCGATTAGGTCGAAGTTCCTGGAAAAATTGTTGTCGACCCTCCTAACCTGGGATTGATCCTGGGTTACATATCAGCATAACAACTCGCCAAAGATCCTCTCTTTGCATTCAGTGTTAGTTGAATGAAACGGTTTAATAATTAATCTCCTTAAATAAAAGTTTTGAATTCGAATTATTGTGAACGGAGGATATTCATATCAAAGAATTTTATTTTTTTGGGTGTGCACACTGGTATCTAGAAGTCCATTGGACTACTGACTAATCCAATTCGAGCTGGATCGGCCCAATTAAGGGGTAAAACTCTCTCAGCATGAGTTTTCTCCATTCACAAAAACTCGAACCTGAGACCTTTGCTTAAGGGGAACAAGTACCTTACCACTTAAACCAACTCATGTCGGTTAAAAAGAATTTTATTTTTTAATAAACCAATTTTACTCCAACCAATTGAGAAAAGAAATTTGAATTTCTCATATATTGGGTAATTATTTAGGCAGGAGCTTCGATTATTTAAACCCCCATCTATTAACAGAGCCAATCATTCAAGTCAGCAGTGCTCACTGTCCGAAGCATTGAAACCGTCTCCATGAAAGAAACCTTTCTCTACTACCTCTCCGCCTTATCCTTCATCCTCCTCCTCTTCCTGCCGAAGCTCCTCAAATCAAACCGGAACAAGGCCAAGAACCCGCCACCGAGCCCACCCTCCTTACCGATCCTCGGCCACCTCCACCTCATCCGAGAACCGGTTCACCGAACCCTCGAGAGGATCTCCTGGCGCTACGGCCCCGTATTCTCCCTCTCCTTCGGGTCTCTCCCCGTAGTCGTCGTCTCCTCCCCAGAAGCAGTCGAGGAATGCTTTGGGAAGAACGATGTAATCTTTGCCGACCGGCCCTGGCTCGAGGGCTGGAGGGAGCTGAGCTATAACTTCACGTCCGTGGGATCCGCCGCTTATGGCCCCCACTGGCGCAACCTCCGCCGCATCTCCACCCTCGAGATCCTGTCCGCTACCAGGTTGAACTCGTTCCTCGGGATCCGGCAGGAGGAGGTGAGGTTCCTGGCAAAGAACTTGCATCGGACTGTTATGGAACTAGGCAGTGTTTCGAAGGTGAACGTAAGGCCGAGGTTGCAGGAGCTCACGTTCAACGTGATCATGAGGATGGTGTCGGGGAAGCGGTACTTTGGGGACAAGGTCGACAACTCAGACGAGGCCAAGAAGTTCCGGGACATCTTAAGTGATGTGTCCGAGCTGAGCGGGGCAGCGGATCCCCGGGATTTCGTGCCGATACTGCGATGGCTAGGGCTGGGAGGACAGCAGAAGAGGAGGGTTGAGACGAAGAGGAAGGTAGATGTGTTCCTTCAGGGACTGATAGAAGAGCACAGGAAGAAGATAGGCGAAAGAGCCGATCGTACTAAGACGATTATCGACTTGATGCTGGGTTTGCAGTCGTCAGAGCCGGAAAGTTACGCAGACGATATCATCAAGGGCATGATGCTGGTGAGCCGGTAATCTCAGTAATTTATTTGCATATATAACGAGTACAAAATCTTTTTACAAGCTCTGTTTATGGAAATTGTGGTAGGGGAATTTGGGGGTCATAGGACAACATCGTAGTTTATCATCAACAACAAATTTAGCTCTGCTAGTCAACACGGTTGATTGGATATCTCTTTGTTGTAAGTAAAAAGTCAGACTTATGAATTGAAAATAGGAAAAAAAAATGTGGAACTTGGAGAATGAACAGCATATACTGGGTAAACTTAGATGTATCTGTTTTGTATGGTATAAAATGGGGCATCCTTTTCATACGTTTTGTCTTCAGTCTTTGCTGGATTCCTCCGTGTCATAGAGAAATGGTTGTGCACCTATAATTTGATATTATTAAAGAAAACATAAGTTGATTTAAGTGATTCAAGGTTACGTTTCTTTCTATAGCAATCTTGGATTCGAATTTTTGTAAATAAACAAAACTTATGTTGAGGATTAGTGGACCGACCGGACTCAAATTATATTAGTCAGAGATATATGAGATTGATGGATATAAATTCATAAAAAATGATATTATAAAGGAAATCACTTATTGAATTTAAATTTAATAAAGCTATTCATACTTTCAGACATTGCTATCTGCTGGAACCGACACATCCTCTGTCACGATAGAATGGGCCATGTCTCTACTGTTGAATAACCCGGCCGCTTTGGACAAGGCCAGGGCCGAGATCGACAACCGTGTCGGCCAGGACCGTTTGATCGATGAGCATGATATCCATTCTCTACCCTACCTCCAGAATATTATCAACGAGACTTTTCGGCTGTGCCCGACCACCCCGCTCCTGTTGCCCCACCAGTCGACCGACGATGCCACGGTCCAAGGTTTTGACGTGCCCCGAGGTTCGATGCTCTTTGTCAATGCATGGGCCATGCATAGGGATCGGAAGCTGTGGGACGACCCAACCAGTTTTAGGCCGGAGAGGTTCGAGGGGCTGGACCAAGCTAGCTATGCCCATAAACTGGTGCCATTTGGACTCGGGAGGAGGGGCTGCCCCGGGGCAACGCTTGGCCACAAGATGGTGGCGATGGGGCTGGGAGCTCTGATCCAGTGCTTTGAGTGGGAAAGGGTGGGTGAAGAACTGGTGGAGTTGAGTGAAGGGACTGGACTCACAATGCCAAAGGCCCAGCCACTGGAGGCTCTTTGCAGAAGTAGAAACTCCAGCATCACCAATGTCCTCTCTCAACTATAACTTCCCTTTTTAAATTATAAAAATATTTTTTTCTTTTCTTAGTTTTTTTTTTTGTCTTTAGAATTGTCCCATAGGCTGTAATTGCTAATATCCTATTGTACTAAACACACTCGGATGGACTATGGAAAGAAAGAACTAGTGCTCTTTTTTCAAAAGGATCTCCAAATCTCTATTCTTTCTTGAATAGAATTTTTAAATCTTATCAAGAGTATAAACTATCTCGTTGTACGGATCATATAGATGAACAAGTATTTTCAGCTTGCTGTCCAACTGAGGATAGAAACTTCAATGCTACAAATTAGGTGGATTTTTCGGGAATTATAATTTGTACAGATGCAGCTTGGTCTCAAGGAAGAGCCACATTAGCGGGTGTAGCTCTTTTCAAAGGTAGCATCTTCTTATCATGGCTTATAAATTGCAGTGCTTCTTCTGCCGCCCAAACATAATCGAGATCCCTAGTATTAGCTTCATCAGTTGCTAGATCTAGAGGATGGAGACAAATTCTTTTTTGCTCTGATGCTTTAAATATTGTTAGGGCGATTGCCGAAAAGCAATCTCCACCGTGGGATTGCAAAGTTTTGATTCATGATTTTTTGTAGTGCTTCTTCTGCCGCCCAGGCATAATCGAGATCCCTAGTATTAGCTTCATCAGTTGCTAGATCTAGAGGATGGAGACAAATTCTTTTTTGCTCTGATGCTTTAAATATTGTTAGGGCGATTGCCGAAAAGCAATCTCCACCGTGGGATTGCAAAGTTTTGATTCATGATTTTTTGATGTCTTCACATTATTTCAATTCTTGGGATTGTAAATGACAAAATAGAAATCACAACACAGCTGCCCACAATCTATGTAAGTCTAAAATGATGTCTTACTGCACAAACTTACATATTTTTGTAGGCTATCCTTGTCTGTCTAGCTTTAGTTTGGTCAGGTAGTATTTTTGTGTGTATGTTTTCTTCTTTTCTTAAATCATTTTATCTTTACTTATCAAAAAAAAAAAACACACTCGGATGGGTGTGATTGCTTTTATGATAATCTTGCGATAAATAATCATCATTTAATCCGACTTTTATATAGAAATGAGATTTGACGTAATGACATCATTTTTAACTTAAATTGAAATATCATATATTCTTATTATTCAATTGTTTTTTTCATTTTCGTCACACTTTTTTTCAAGTTTATGAGCCTTTGTGTAGCTAAAAAATTTGATGTAGAATTATTTCTCCAAAAGAGGCTTAAATCTAAAAGGGAATATAAGAATTGAAAATGTTTTTTTTTTTAATTTTATTTGTGGTTTTCTCCTACGAGTGTTCTACCAAAAAAAAATGAAACGAATGAGCTTTTGTTCAAATTAATGTCAAACAAATTTTCCAATGGTATTTTTCTTTTGAATCACATGAGTATTGGGCAGTTGGATTAAACTGTTAAATAGTGAACTGACTGGAGTTTGGACCATTGAATCGTCCTGTCCAATTATACTTGGTTCACTATTGGTTGGGGGTATATTCGGGATGATCATGACCGGTATTACATGATGACTGTGCTATGTAAACTCCTACTTAGATCTTGAGATACGTAAAATCAATCCTTGAAATATAAAAATTTTCCAAGGTCAAAATCCGAAAGGAATTTAATATATATTACATACTGACTTCGTTATGTAAAATTTTATCAGACCTTAAGCCATAGAGCTGACATTTGAAAATTGTAAAAATTTTATGCCTGTCAAGATGTGTTCCCAATGACTTCTTTGTATATTCACACTAGTCGATGAGCAGCTTCGAATTCTGAGGCTATGGAGCAATGGAATGACAGTGGCATTATTAGGAGAAGGAAGGAATGGAAATGGGTGGGTTGGGCGAAATTAGCTTATGGTTGGATTAAGCTTAATACTGATGGGTAGGTGAAGGGTAATTCTAGATTGGCGAGGACGGAGGAATCACTAGAGATAAGTCTAGGGGCTAGCTTGGGGGTTTCATGTAGAATATAGGTATGACGACATCAACAGCGGATGATCTATGGGCTATCAAGACGGGAATCAAGGTGGCTTGGGAATTGGGAGTAAGGAAATGTATCTTCGAATCAGACTCGAACATGGTGGCTCGTGTAATACAAGAAGGTCGAACGGACCTGGGGTGGTACAGAGGCCTCCTTGGTGACATCCCTCCGTCTCTTGGATTAGGATTGGTTGGTCCTTGTGAAGAGTACTCTCCCTGTGAAGGAAACTCACACGTGGATTGGCTCGTGAATCAAGCGGTCTACCGAGACCTCGGGATTCGCAGGCTTGCAATTTGCCCTCCAGGACTTCATCCACTGCTATTTGCTAATATGATTGGGGTGGCCATAACTCGTTTATATGATCTGTAACTTTCTTTCATTCAATTTTATCACAAAAAAAAAAGGCCGTTTCTTTAGAAGCCCGAACATTGAAGAGGATCACCGACCTATTACCGAGGCCCAATTTCTGTTGCCAAGGTGAGAAGTATGCTACGCCCAAAATCAAGCCCACCGGACCATCCAAAGAAACTCCGTTCGAATCAGACAAATTTTAAATGATCTTTAGCTTATACAGATGCGATAAAATTGCTACAGTTAGCGTTGGTTGGATCGTTTCTTCTTACTATTACATCTCTCCACCGAAAGGATGCACTCACTCGCTGCAATTTAATTAATAAGCTGTGAAGTCTGATGGAACTGTTGGTGAATTGCTTCTAGAAGTGATCAGGTCTGAGTATCCCGTGTGCCTGTATCAACAAGTTCCTTGACTCATTACCTGAAATCTGCCCAATTTACATTGAGATATACCCAAATTGAATATATTCCTACAGGTTTCGAATCTACCCTATACCCGTGCACACGTCAGATTTCTATTTTCTCCCATTCTTTTTTTTGGTTGAATACATACGATGAATTCTAACTAATTTAATTTTAATTCAGATCAATATTCTGTTGAGTAAAACTACGTTACCGTGTTTTTTCTGGGAGTAAAAATGGTTGGCAATAGGCAAATTTGGAATCGACTCATCCTCTCCCTCCCCTTCCACTGCAACATCATCAGTTCATTACCCAGCTCCATGAGTTCTTCCATCGCCATGAAAACACCTTCAGATAAAATTAAAGGAATAACACAATTGATTCAGAATTATTCTAATTGTTCTTTGTTTCTTGTCCGGTCTCCATTGATTGTCGTCATCCGATTCCGTCCGTCCGGTCCTCCGACTCATCTCTCAGAACTAAAGCCTCCGTCCTCCTCTATGTACAGTACCAAAATTATTCCCAACATTTGAAAATCTACAAATTTGCTTGCTTCTCTACTGTCTCTCACTTGGGTCTATCTCTTTCCTGCGAGTCAATTTCAGCTCAGCTCGGTCGTTGCTATTGAACGAGATCATCAAGGACTGATGATCGATCCCTCCCTAAGCATGTTCCCTAATCGATCCTGCTAATTCCGATCCGCTTCAGCGCTGCGTTTCTGATGGCGTCGTTCTGGGAGCAGGGGCCGCCACCGCCACCGCTGCCGCCGATCTGCTGCTGCACCCCGCTCATGTAGCTCTTCACCTCCGCCCTTATCATATCCTGCATCACAGCCATGAACTCCGGGCTGAAGAACTGATTCTCGAACCCGTCCGTTGACTCGCCGTACCTGTGCCCGGTCCTTTCCGAAGCGGACGGTTTCGGTTCTGCGGCCTGGTCGGATTTCGAACCGGACGATGGCCGCGCTAGACCTTCACCGGGCTTGGATCCGGGCGGCGAGAGACTGAGAGAGATGAGAGGGTCGACGTCGGCAGAGGGCGCCGGAGCCTCCATATGGTGGCTAGGTGCTGGAAGGGGCGGGATGATGGACCCAGTTCGGGCCAAAGGGCGGATGAAATAGCCCGGGTCGCTGAGGTCGGATCCAGAAGGGCTGCTCGGGTTGGGGAACAGATCCGAGACGGCGGTGCCAGCGCCGAGGCTAGCAGAGCGCTTCAGGGGTTGCTGTGGCAGGTCCGCCTCGTAGCCCCTGGGGTCCTCCGCCATGGAAGAGGAGCACTTGCGCTTGAGGGTGGAGTTCCAGTGATTCTTGACGGAGTTGTCGGTACGGCCATTGAGGAGGCGGGCGATAGTGGCCCACTTGTTGCCGAACCTGGCGTGGGCGCGGATAATGGTCTCGTCTTCCTCCGCCGTGAAGGGTCGGTGCTCCACCTGGGGGGAGAGCTGGTTGCACCACCGGAGGCGGCAGGACTTACCGGACCTTCCAGGGATGGACTTGCTGATGAGGGACCAGTTCCTCGGCCCGTGAGTCTGCACCAGATGCTGAAGGGCTTCGTCCTCCTCCGGGCTCCACGGCCCCTTGATTCGATCTACTTCCATGGAAGAACTCATATCCCCCGAAAACAGAATATTCCCCGTAAACGCTTAAATTAGACGTCGACCCGATCGGTCGATTGATCAACAGGGGACGCCGTTGAGGGTTTTGGGTAGGCTGTGGCGGTTGGGGAGGCGGAGGCCTCGCCGTCTGGTACGGTGAAGAAAAGGGTGGAGGTGAGTGGAATATATACATGAGAGAAGACGGGATAGGGATGAGCTCACCGGTGATAACCGGTTGGGTCGACCGGTTTTGGGCTTGAAGTGGGGCCCTTCCTGGCACTGGGGCGGGCGGGCAGTTACCAACAATACAGCTGTCATTGGGGACACGTTTCGCAGCTTCATTCACAAATTACTAAAGATTTACTCGTAGTATACACGATATATATTATTTTAATAAAAATTATTAAAAATATTTATTTATTTACATATAATTAAAAAGAGTAATTACCAATAATTAATTTTTAAGTAAAATAACGTATATTTAACTTTTAAATTATATAATTATAATAGTAAAAATAAGAAAAAATTGTGAAAAGAAAGAAGTTATTTTATTCTAATCTAATAGCTAACAAATTTTAATTATGGGCATTTACAAAAAAAAAAAAAAGAGTGACAGCAAAATGTTATCTCTTTCTGTAAAGTAATAATAAATTATGTATATTCTATCTCGTTAATTGTTTACCAGGATTCTTTGGTATACAATCTCGTTTCACTATTTTAAAATTCTCCAACTTCTTATCATCACTAAACAGAATAATTTAACTAGTACCTTTTTCACTACGTTACTATGAGATAAAATTATTTAAGATTTTTCTCTTCGTGGCGTAAGAAAATATCAATTAAATTATAGACAATGAATAAATTAGCGTTAATCACTCTAATTATTATTAATCATAGTAATTTAATATATATTTTCTCACCTGTAGGGAATTGACCATATAAGATTTTTTTTTCCCATATTCCATGTATGGCATATATTAGTCTAGCCTGAACTGTATTTACCTATTAAGTGTAATATAAAATATAATTTTATAGGGAAGGTTTTTAATGTTGAGAAAAATCGTAAATTTTAATAATTCTCATATCTTACTGTGCATCGGGAAAATGGATGTCCTTTTTTTAATATTTTTATGAATATTGGAGAATTTATTCGAAGGTCTTATTTTTTAACGTGATGTAAGAAAATAACAATCAAATTATAGTAAATTAGTAGTGATTACTCGAATAATTGCTATAGTCTTGAGTATATTCTATTGATACTTTTTTATTTTTCGTAAATAAAAGAGACTCATATTTTTAGAAGGAGAAAGCTTTGCATGATGATTAGTCACATCAGTGAACTCTTAAACTTGATAGTAAAATATATATTAAAATTGTAAATACAAATTCTAAAAAATCACAACAACTCCAAAAACTCTATACAGTTAATTTCTATCGATATGTAACAATGCGGATGTGATATACACCGGACATACAAGACTTTGTCCCTATTATAAAAAATTAGGCAGATTTAGGATCAAAAATTGAGGCAATAATAAAATGGTAAGAGTATAAATACTTGCCAAAAACTTTTCTGAAGCTAAGGATGTAACTGTATATTATGTAACAGTGCTAAATTAGTATCATAAACTAATATAAATCAATCATTTTTATTTTTATTTTTGGGATTCTATTTTAAAAAATCTTAAAATAATTAAATTTTATTGATTATAACAGACATATCAGCAGTGTCATGTGATGTACTTATTGTACAAAATATTCTCTCCACCCATTAGATAAGATAATTAAGTTTCCTTAATAGCAAATTAGACACCGATCCGTGCTAGTACGAAAAAAATTAAAAATAAACAAGTCTAAAATGTTGGAATGAATTTATATAATTAAACTATTTATTTATAACTTGTTACAATCTGATTCATTTAAAATTCATTAACTTACAATAGTAAGTAGAACATTCTCAATTTTCAAAAGTATATACTATGTCAATTTTAATTTTTTTATTTTTATAATTTTAAATTATTTGTTCAAAAAATATAATAAATTTTTACTGCTAAAATTATAAATATTTAGTGAGATAAGGAAATCTAAGCAGTTTACGAAAAATCTTTTCGTTGACATGGGTGAGGAAAGATTACGGAAATCATCCTTTTACACTTAAACTAAAACTTATACACATAATAAATTTACTATTTAAATTAGATTGATGATAAATATAAAAAAGAAATAAATATATCAATCTCTTACTCTCAAACATCTGTATATAATAATATAGGTTAACAAAAAAATAAAATAGGGAAAATTGAGAATGGGATACAGGCTGGCTCCGTCCAGCTGTCGTCATTATATCCATACGCCGGCCCAACCGCCACATATAGATAACCGAACCGCCCCACCTCCCTTCGACATCTCTAACGTCCATAACCGTCGTTAGCTCAAGTAAGTCTAATTCCACTTGATTTTAAACCGTATTTTGACGATGTCACCAAAAAATCTTAATTCATCAAACCTTCCAATAATAATAATGTAATAAGAAAAAGTATTTCCATTTAAGATGATTTAGTGCAGTGATACTGTCCTTAATTTGAGACCAATATAATCCTGGATTCAACGATAGAATTTCATGTACGCATTTTATTATCTCTTCGATCTATCGACTTTCTAGGTCGTGTGTGTAACGTGTAGTGTGTACATCACCTATCAATAATGATGTATTACTAATTAGTAGAATTCAGTTATTTCTAAAATTTTTATTTTAGAATCTTATTTAAGAATTTTAAAATAATCAAATTTACTGATTTACACTAAGTACAATGCAAGATGAGCAAAATTGGAGTGGATGTAAGGGGTAGTGTATATCACATGATAAAATAATGTAGTATTATAAATTAATAAAATTTAATTATTTTTAAAATTTTTTATTTTAGAATAAAATAAATAAATTTTACTTTTAACACAAAGTACAAGGCAAGATGAGAAAAATTTGAGGACGAGTGGTGCCGTGCTGCTGTTGTCGATCTTATATCTTTTTTTTTTTGTCGCCAGCCACGGTATCCAAGCAGGCCCCACCAGCGGTGAGGTGGCATCTTTCAGCCAACCATAATTGACTAATCCGTTGGTCGCCCCGGGTCGCACGCCTGGCAATGGCGGGTGAGGCTCCCAAGAGGGGTGTCTGCGTACGTGAGGTCTCGAACCTGAGACCTCCTTAAGCGGCACCGAGCTGCTTACCACTCGGCCCAACCCCTCTTGGTGTTGTCGATCTTATATCGCCCTATATGTCTCTGCTATTTTGTTAGTCCAGCCTGTCACCCCGTCTTTCTAACGGCCATCCAATTACCGACACGTGTCGGTGATGAAGCCCTGTCCGACAAGTAACTGTTATATAATGCGTAACGAGTTCGTTGGGTAAAATTTTATCAGATCCTAATACGTGTAAAATTTTTATAATTTTAAATGTCAAATTTACATATGTATCAAGATTTAAATATTAATTTATAAAATACAGTCGTTATGTATTACACGGTAAATATTTAAACCGCAGGAGGGAAGCGATAAAGACGAGCGGTTTTATCCTCTCCTTCTTGGCTCCCTGTGGAAAAATGGGAATCCTGTTTCCATTTTATGAATAACCGAAAAACTGTCCGCAGTTTCCTGTTTCTTACTTTTTTATCGTTGAATTATTTTCTAAACAATATTTCAATTTTCATAAATATGAGAAAATATTAAGTACCTCCACGGAATAATGTAGTGAGAAAAATAATTATAATATTTTAATTAAATTAAAATATGGCACACTAGATGAGAGATTAACAATTTAGTACGTACCCACCTACCGGGACTCTAATAATTTTATCTTTATTTTTTCATGTTACTTGACAAGGTATGATGGTTGAAGAGTATATCAGTTAAACCCTTCTACTGTGAAATTATCCTCCATTTGCCGATTTGAAAGTGAGAAAATCTTCAATAATGTTCTCATAATAATGTGATAAGAAGTAAACTAATGCTATGATTAGCAGCGCTTACGGCAGCAACTGGGATGCCCATATACTCATTTTTTGTAGTTTAAATCGTTATTTTCTCATATTACATGATCGGATAAGATGATCTAGAAAATTCTCTTCCTATGTGGGTGTTGGCTGCTTGAATGGTGATATTGGGATTGTACTGTGATTAATGATAAGGTGTTGCATGCTGATTGACAGCCAGTGTTCAGGATGATATGTCTGTCCCAAGGAAGTGGACTGAGGGAGTTGCATGATGAAGGCCACTCAGTTTCATTGCCAGGTATTTGATTGATTGATTGATTAGAAAGTGCAATTGACATTCAACCAATTTTGGCAGCTCCTTCTAGGAGGGACCATTTCCATGGGCCAGTTTTTGCTCAAACACTGTCCATGGTTCACTCCTTTTTTCTCCCTCTAACCAAATCAATGCATCAATCCATGAAGGCAAATGGTAAGAACTTATTGTATACGTTTCGAATTTCGGGCAGCCAAACTGCAAGAACTTGTTACGTACGGCTCGAATGTTCTGGGATGAAGTACATATATTTTTAATTTGATATCTCAAACCTATTATGGTAACCATGATTCAAATCTCATGACAGTCCTTCCAGTGATAGCTAACTCTTACTCATGCCCCTGGCACGCGAGAGACCTCGATGCACCAGCCCTTCAAATGGATCAGTGTGTTGCGTTCATCCCTTTCTCAGGGTTGTCTTGCTCTCTAGCTCATGCTCTCAATATTTCTCCGAAGATGAGTGCATTATTATTTAACATATCAGTAAAAATATTATAAATATATGATAGATTACACATTAGAACACCCACACGTTTAATACCTATTATTTTATTATATATGTCTGTTATATAAAAAACTTTTTCTAACAGGCGCAACACTAACACGTCCAATGGATTGCTAGCATATGGTGCCTGTGCCACCACACAATATTTATATGATAATACAAATAAATTAAATTAAATAATTTTAAAAATAAAAAGTCTAAAATGGCAGCACAAATATCTGAGTTTTATCGTTGTGTATGCTAAGCAAACATTTTGCAAGATACCTCGTCGACCGGCACGTTTGTGGGCAGGGCATCACGTGAGTCCCCAGCACCCTCGCACGTGTGCAGGCCCTCAAAGGGGTTTTCCGCTTTATACCTGCCCAACTGTTTCCGGCTCGTTCTCGCTTTTTCATTTATTATTTTAATAATCGACATCGTCCGACATTGTTTTTCCTATTAATAAAGAAATTACCAACTTGTTTTCTTTCTTTTTTCCCTTTCCTTGTCGTGTTACTGTTGGGTCGTCGGCCTATAATTGCGATGTGATAGACAGAACGCACTTCTGACATCCTTTTTCTTCTTTTTCTTCACTTTAAGGAAGATGCCAACCTCTTTCTCTGTTGTTTCGTGAACTAGGGATAAGACAATAGAGCACGCCATCTTTTTCTCTTTTACCGATGTTCACGTGGAATTCTGTAATATTATGTGAGCGATCCATTGATGAAGTAGAATTAAAAGTGAGCTGTCGAATATGCGGGTTTTATATCAGTATAGAATATTGAAGACGGGTCTAAATTTATATTAAAAATACTATGTGGTCAAGTATTCATATATCGTATTATTAATATGCGATCTAATCGTTTACATATTAATATTAGTAAATTTAATAAAATCTTGATTAATTTAGATATAATTAGGCAAAATTCTATAAGAATAAAATTTTTTTAATCACATATTTTATCTGCTCATAATATTTTAATTCAGTATTTTACTTTAAAAAAGAGGTGCAAAATCACCGCAAGCGTTGAGATGGATTTGGAACTTGTTCGTGGCCTGATTTTGACTCACACCTATTGAGGGGTAGTTCTTGTGCAGATTAGCTAAGTATGGATTTCCCTCGAGGTCTCCATTTCTTCAATTGTACATTAATAAAAACGATTAACTCGCAACGGTTAGTACATGTGAATAGGATGTGTGTTCGGCTCGTGCGAAAATGCGTGAGGTCGGAGGTTTGATTCCCCCTCGAGCACGCCTAGCTCTTGACAAGATCACCCACACTTGGACTTACCTTAATTCATAGTACTATGGGGGTATTCTTAGATTTGAGAAAAATAAATTACTCGTTATTAAAAAAAAAAGAAATGGCTCAAATTTTCGGCATGCAAAGCCTATGTGCAGCAAATTTGCTCGTTTGTCACAATCCGTTCAGTATTTCTTCGAATATTGTGACTACAAATAATTCATGATTAGGTGGATTTTATCCTTAGTGAACCGACACAGCCAATTCAAACTTAACCCAGGTAGGACTCATTTGAATTTTTTAAAATATTGAGTGATACAAATAAAAAAAAAAGATTAGGAAATATTCTTTTTGAAAGGTTGCCATGATAGCTAAGCAAACTTCACGTCCAAGTCCCAACGGCCTTCGCAGAAATCAAACTTTTACAAGCTGTGCTTCAAAAGGAATTGCGTTTTGTAATTTCTTTTGGGCAATTGGCCAATAATACTGAGGGGGAACAAAAAAAAGCAGATGGAAAAAACACAAAAGAGAGCGCACACACAATCGTGACATAACTTTTAATTCGTTCAATCTTCAACATTTTTCAATAACGAATGAACAAACAATTTCGCGACAAAGTAGATGGAAATGAACACGACGGAAAAAATAGGGGCAAAAAAAAAAAAGACAAAACATCATAGTCGGGATATAGCTTTGAAGCACTAGGCAATCAATTCCATGAAATTCGCGTACTCATTGGTGTTGAATTCAACGTAGGGGGCAGGTCCACCACATCAATTTGTTGTATTATAAATGGTGTCATGAATTTAGAAGGGTAGGAAAAAAATGAGATTCAAGTGCCGAGAAATAAATCATATATCAGACCGTCAATATATTAAAATTTAATTTATGAGAGAACCGGATACCGATATTTTATAATTTAAATTTTCCAGCAAAAATGGGTCAATTTCTTGTAAGGACAAGTGTATACTTTACATGATATCAGATTCAATCACCACGGAGGTAAAAGCATGCCAGCTCGAGCCTCATGGTCAGTTGTCCCTCTTTGTCCGAGTATGGAAAAAAAATATTCAACTCAATGCAAGTTATTGCGGATGATTATTTAAGACTTGTGTCAGGAGTAAACACATCATGTGATAAATAATATACCGAGCATTCAATGGATTGAAAATTGATTTATAAAAGAATTGGGTATAATCACTTAATATATTATACTTTTAGGTCGAAATCGGCCTTGCCCCTTGTACATCGGGTGGATGTTTTACATAAAGAATTAGTTAAAATTGAACCCATTGTCTCGTGTTTGCAAGAATTGAGAGTAAAAGCATCGTACCAAACTACCTCGGCGGTGCCAATTAAATATGTAAGCCTAATTATTCATGTCGAGCCGTCCTACCCAGAAAGGGTTAGGGTGCTGGTTTCGGGTTGGATCCCATTAGAACAATTTCATTCGATTTAATATCTTACTTAGTAATCATTGTGTTAATTCGTGTACTTCTAAGGAGAGTTAAAAAAAAAATCCATAAACTCTCCCTGCCATTGGCCAGGTGATGAAAAAATACATAAAATTTTGATTTTTTATCAGTAAAAGGAAAATATTAGTAATAGTTATAATCAAGTCACCCATTATATAATATTTGAAATTTTGTATTTAACCGTGAACATATCAGATGAATTAAATAACTAATACTAATATTGATTCTATCAACGCAACATCATCAAAAATTTATTATAATTTAAAAAGTTGGTATCCACCTAATAATTATGAAATAATACATTGTAACTATTATTTTATTTCATCACACGATAAGGTAAGATTACTAATTTCGTTACCAATACAAGTAAGATTGCTAAATTAAATGGGCACGAGAAATTTAAGAATCTTACCGATAATCATTGTGATCCAAATGGAGGAGTAGGTTTTCTTTGTTACGGAGCCCGTTAATGAGATTTAACTATTCTTAGGATTTTTGGAGCATATCTTCTTTGTAATAATATTAACAAGTGACAACGTTTACGTGGTGATACTATTTAATAAAATTTAATTATTATTTTTTTAAAAGCTTAAAAATATAAAAATAATCTTAAAAATAATTATATCTGATTCAATTACATTACCATATGATATAACTACCTATGTACTGTTATGCGAGAATACTTCTCTAAATCCAGAGCATGATGAACCAAATCTTCTCTTTTAGCAAAATAAATTAATTTAAGTCAATATTTTTTTTCTGGTCGTTATATCTGCCCGAGTCATTTTCTCTCTCCTCAATGAGCAGTTACGGATAACGCTCCGACCAGGGTCGGAAAGAGGCGCAAAAAGTCAAACTGGGGCTGCGGGAGTGCCACGTAGCACCTAAAGGGGCCCACCAACGGCGGTCCTCAGCCGCTGCCTGCCACGCCAACTTGCTTGCCAGCTATATCGCACTGTCTGAACACAGAGATCCCTATTCCAAAGTCCAAAGATGAGAAAAGGGAGGGAGAGAATAATTCCCTCGGGATCCGCAAACATGCGGGGCCCACTCTTGTCTCTTTTTAAAATCTTAAATATTATTGCATTATAATAATATGATAAAAAAAATTAATTAAATTACTCTAATTAATATTAATTATAATGACTATTTAAATAATTAATACAAATTCAATGATTTATTATATTTTTATTAATATTTTCTTATATTAAGTGGTAAGATAAGATCAACTTATAATTCTTCGCATGCATTAGTTCCCTGACTAACTAGTCCACGCAAATGGCGTGATCGCTGCGCGTCGATGCTACGCGCCTGCTTTGGATTGGGGGGAACACCCAAAGAGATTCCCGTCTCGTTGGATTCACTTTGCGCATATTTAGCACGTGGTTAAAACAAATGAACATACCCGGCCGCCCGCCTCACTTCTGTCGATTGCTCCCCTTCAATTTCTAGCACTAACGGCGTAAACGAGAAGTTTTATCGTCCATCGTAGTTCTCTTTCTTTTTTTTTATATCGATAATATCCAGTATTATAATAACCGATTAATCTATCGAATGATGTATTATATTATATGAAGCACGCTATTAATCCTTAGATACCGGCCTTCAAAGAGAGTCAAACCTTAAACATGAACTACTGTATGTTATCCACTTACCAACGGATCTGCCTCTTGAAAACTCGTAAGTATGATTTATTTTTAAAGGAATGAGCACTAAAAGAATTAATATTCAACAAGTTGAAATGCTTCACCAAAATATATTGATTGAGATGGCAGAATGTTTTTCCCTATGAACAAGGTCTCGATTCGAGTCTTGTGAATGAAGAAAATTCAGATTATGAGAGTTTCAATATTTAGTGGACCTTTCCGGCTCGAACTGATTTAGTTAAGGTTCAATGGATATCTAGATACCGGTGACTCAGATCGGAAATGCTTCAATACTTCATTGTCTTAGTTTAAATTTGTTGATGGTCTTTGGTTGGTCTAATTTTGATGAGAGTCATATGCAAACCGAACCATTCATGACTATGGTGATAGATTTTAGAACTAAAATTTCACGCAAGCAATGACCAATTCGACTTCATTGTACAACATCATCTCCATATGTCGATTTCATTCACAACGCACGATGTCGGTACATATTAATGTCTTGGAAGCTTAGCTTTACCTAATTATATTTTGCAAGTCGGTTCCGGAGTTGTCGTGGTCGGAAAAGTCTTGGTTGTCTTATTGGCTAACGTCCGAGGGAATAGTGTACCGTTTGGTCCATTCACGGGCGGGTGTTCTGCCTGTCCAATTGGTTACATTTCCCTTCATTCTACAGGGCTCCTCAACTACTCCTCAGTCCACACAGCTGGCTTATAAAATTGAAAAAGATAGTGAGGAAGGAGTAAATATGCAATGGGTAATGTACACAGTAAGTTTGTTATATAAATAACTGTTCAGATCTTGACACGTGTAAAGTTAATTCTCGAAAATAGGGAAAATTTTACGGTGTCAAAATTTAAGAGAAATTTACAAACCGAACTTGATATGCATCACCACACTGAATATTCACTTGTGAGGAAGAGGTCTTGGTGCAGTTGCACAGGATGACGTCTCTCAATAAAGATGTTGTGAGTTCGATCATCACCGTGATAGCTACGTGCTCTATTATTTTTCTTTATTTTCTATCGTTGTATGGATCTCTATCATCATCGAGAGATATAAAGTATAATAAAAATCTTGCATGCTGTGCACTGTTAAAATTGAGTCCTATTCTATCTGTTTTCCTCTGTTATAAACTTAGTCCGTTCTATCACATGCTTGACATCGGAACTGACATGGTATTTACGCCATAATTTTTACCTCGAGTCATTCTTTATGCTGATCCAACACTGACGTGTAAAAATTAACGGAATTTACTAATTTAGAAATAAAAAGAGACAATAAGGGAGGCACGACTGAGGGAGTACATTTTCTAAGATCTTACATTCTCTTCTAGGATCGCTTGTCGTGCCGTGATCTCATTCGGGATTTTTTTTACCTCTAGGGCTTCGGTGTCAACACGTCGTCCATCTGATCGAATTCGAATCGGTTGTGCCCGATAACTTTAAATATATTTACAAGGAAACCGATGGTGCCAAGCTCGAATGGTCAAGAAGGAGTAAAAAGACACAGAAATTTTTTTTTTGTAAGAACCAAATTCAAGACCTCTTTATCTCAAATTAGGAGTAAGTCTTCTATACAATTGTGTCACAACATAACTGTAATTACGTAATAACACCAAAAAATAAAATATAATATTTTTAATATTTTTTAATAAGATTATAAAAATAAATTTTGTAGAAATAAAAAAAAATTTAAGTGATTAATATTATTGCATAAATATTATCAAGACATCTTTTTCGAGAGATGTAAATCGACTGGAGGGGCAACAAAAGACAATCATCAAACCCTATCCAAAGCCTATTAATCACTTATATTAATCAGTGAAAGTGGATTACAACTAACAAAGTATCCATCATAGACTTTTTATATTCCCGGCAAATACCTAATTAAAGTTTTCTTTTAACATCACGAGATATTCGGGTCTCGCCACGACTAATTTCCACCGCCACGTATGCACGTCTATAAGCCCATATGATATGATAAATCCATAAATACAGATAGATTCTGCTGAAATTTGAACTTTGAAAGAGAATGATACTTCATATTCTGGTTACCACTGGGCCAACTTCTTTTATGAAAAAAAAGACACCTACTTAAGTGAAATGATCTGCTCAAAACGGACAAACGTCTCTATCTCCTATTGAACGGGTACGGGGACATTTATTTATTTATTTATTTCTATTTCTTAATTAATAAAATTATGTCGTTTGTTATGAGATGTCCTTACATGCAGGGGTGGATTTAAGAGGTGAAATCGAGAAAATCCTTATATATATATATATATATATATTTCACTTGATTTTATCCAATTTTTTATTGAATTATCTTATTCCACCCCATGAATTCGCTATGTTAGTGTTCTATGTAGTTTTGCGCCTCTTGAAACTAAATTTCTGGATCCGTCCTTACTTACATGAGTGCAGCTCCAATATTACTAGTAAACTGATTCAATCGTTATTTGACGTGTTACTAAAAGGCATCACACAATAAATTTTTTATTTATTAATAATATTCATTTTTAAAATATGACATGGCACTTTCTATAGATATATTAAAAATTTATTAACTAAATTCACTACGTATATCTATCAGTTCGGCTCATAAAAGAATTTATCCCTGCCACTGATCATTAAATAAGTGGAAGAATATATTATGAAAATCGTTGAATTCTTTTCTTTAATGATTGTGAGTCGTTCGATTAAATTACAGAACAGTTCAACGGCTGGACTGCCAAAATTAATCTTCCCGTTAATTCCACATGTGCACCGTTAAATGTCACATACAAAAAGTTGTAACAGATGAGCAAATGAATGTTAATAACTCGAGCAATTATTGTACACTTACAAGATTCGAAGATGAGACATTGTTTAAGAAGAATGTGCATAGATCAAATCTTTAGTTTGAAACCAATGGAGCTGAGCATGGTTGACGGATCGGCAAGATGGGCCCATGGGTAATCGACAATGAGGCCCAAACAGATGGATAGGGTACCATGGGCTTCACTCTTTGGGCCGGCTAGAGCTAATCAGGCCCATTGTCGCTTAAACTTTCATGGTGGATTTGCTTTACGCGGATTTGTCTATGCCGATTTCTGCTCCTCTTTCAATGCTGAAATAATGAAGACGGCATCAAGAATAGGAATGGCAGTGGAATCGGACGGGTCGGGTTTTGACGAGCTAGACGCACTCTTTACCCTTAACAGGTTGACCCGTGCTCTCCCGCGTACAGGACGGGTCAGGATACGGGTCAACTCGATTACGGTAATATTAAAAATATGTAGTTTATATTATGTATAAATTTATACATTTGTATTACTACAGTAGAAAAATCTAAAATGATCAAAATTTATAGAATTTTAATAAAATTATTATTATCTAATTTATTAAAAATAAAACTACACATTAATCAAATAAAATTAATTTTAAAATATAATAATAATATAATCCAATGAAGAGGGTCAGGTCAAAACATAGACCCAAACTCGTTCGACGCATGGACGGGTCAGCCAGTTCTAGTCAGAATTGCCATCCGAAATCAAGAAAAGTGAGCACTTATCATGATTATTAAATCTTTTTCCCCTAGAAAATGTAAGCATGAGCCTAATAAACACTTTCCGTCAGATTATGTGTCAACATCTTGATTTTGGTCGAGTTTGAATTCATTACGTTGCCTCAGTCAACTTTCTGCTTGCATTAATGACATTCGATTTGTTGGATTTAAACGGTTCTTATGACACCTTAATTATTTTCCTGAAAGATAATCTGACATTCACAACTAAATTGCCATTTCCCAACACTTTCTCCATGCATCGATGTTCTTGCTCGAGATGTTTCTTTTCTTGACACTCTACTCCCTCATCGAAGTATCCATTATTGAGAATGAATTCCACATCACATAACATATAAAAACGATTCAAATTTATAAGAGATTGGGTATCACTAGTCTACAAGCTTGAGTTTTTCGATTGGACATGAGTCCAACCTCTTTATGGGTCAGGTAGATATTTCATATGGTATTTAAGTCAATCGTATTGGCTCCCATTACGTCAAGGCTGAGTGTGAAACTCGTGATCCGTTAATCCTAAGACTAGAAGAAAAGTGTCCGGCTTGTGGCCAATTGTTCCCCTTGCCTGAGTATGAAAGAAAAATACCAGGCTCAAGTCAATTGTTGAGGTGGGTTTTTTCAAAGCACGAATCAAGTGTGATTACGTTTTCACATCTCAAAATCAGATAACAAATAAAAAATAATCATGATTTATAAGAGATTGGGTACCGCTGACTAATAAATTCGAACCTTTTAGTTGGAAATGAGCCTGTCCTACTACTGGTTAGGCGGATATTTCGCACCTATCTTTCTTGCACCATTTTTTTACTACCAGCACTAACTAGCCATACTCACCGTGCAGAGTACGAATAATTGGCTAGTAAATAACAAAGCAAGAACATTTCTTTGGGATGCCACTAATGAATTTTTAAATCCAATCTTTGAATTTTTTTTTTCCATGGTGGAATTTTAATGGCTCCATATAGTTGACATTCATGGTGCCTCACTTTTATCCAGACAAAGAACTGTCCCTGTGGATGGTAGAAGAAATTCGCCCTCATCGTTTTTTTTTTTTTAAAGAGAAAAATCTCGTAGGAGAATGGAATTTCCATGAATCTTTGTGCCGGCGCGAACTGGTCGGGCAAAAAAGTCTTTCATACACATCAGTAAGACCCATTGAATTCATACACATCAATCAAACCCATCGAATTAGTCAATAGATTTAAAAAGCATTTTTTCTTAGAAATTGGAAGTATGCCCAAGCCAAATTTTCTTTTTCTTTTTCTTTTTTGGGGAGTCATTCATAAATTTATTTATGTGATAGTGTTATAGTCATAAGAATCCAATAGCAAGAGTGGCAGAGCTCGGGTTCACTAATTACATATTATATTGGGTGACATGATGGAGAAAGCCTTGGCTGCAATAGTATCTAGTGAGCATTATCCCTTGATATAACACATAAATAAAAGATCACCACATCTGCAATTCTATGAGAACGAATTTGGGCCACAAAATTTATGTTCCATTCCCCTTTTCTCACGTTGGAAAATTAAAAAAATACTAAAAATTTAAAAATTATAAGATACTCTAAAACATCCTAAAAAAAATCTCTGTATCAATTAGCAAAAATGTGAGGATGATGCTGAGAATTATTGAGTGCTATTGCAGCGAACTCTTATGAGCTTGTGACACAATGCGACAATGATGATGCTGTACCACTGTCGCACCCATGACTTTTTTTATGGTGAAGTCATTTGGGGGATTTTGTTGTAGTGAAAAATCTATAGGAGATAAAAAAAAAAATCTTAGATAGTCACATCTCACAGTGATGTGATGGGAAAGAACATATGAAATTGCTCTGATTAGTAACGAATAACGCAACTGTTCGATTGACTAACACTAATTTGCTCGTTTATCACAATACAATTGCATTTCCTCGCGTCACACGGTGAGGCAGGGCATATGAGAATTTCTCGAAACGAAACCGAATATTAGCCAATGAAACATTGATTGAGGGTCAAAATGATAATTGAATCTTGTCTTATCCAAACACCAGTTCTCTTTTAGGGTTGTCAAAGGCCAAAAATATCGCGTTGAAAAACAACTCATTGAATAGTCTATGTATGTATCCATTGCGCCGGTATAAAAGACTTCCAAAGTCATCAATCTTTGAAGTCTTTCATCCGGGATGACGGATACGCCTGGATGGAGCACCACCGCTAATGGTTTAACAATTTCTAATGTTTATCTGGAAAGGTGTGGCGGCTGGCCACCCAAAGTCACCATTCTATGAGATACTTGCATGATCTCAATTTGCTGAGTTGTTCGTTAATTATGTTAATAAATATTTAATACATCATTAGTAAGTATTACATCATTATTCATTTAGAATTTTCATTTTAATTATATTCGCTTACATGTAAAACTTTTATTGCTTAATTTCACCGCGTCATCCGTGAGCTCAACTCACCTAAAAATTTTTCTTATTCTCTTTATATCGAATCATTCATATTCACCAACTTGGGGTTGGCCTAATGGGAGGATCGACGGGAATTTTCCTATGGATCCTGACCCAACCGACAATTAGTCTTGAGGTACAGGCTGGCCCGAAGATGCTGCGTGGTGCAAAGAAAAAGAAAGAATCATTCATATTCAATCAATGGATCAATCAAGAAATTCTCTCTTTTTATTTTCATTACAAAAAGACATATATAAACTTAAAAAGTAAGGAAAAATAAGAAAGAAAGACAGAGTTTTATCGAGAAGAATTAAACTTAGTATATCTTATTTTTAAATTAAATTAAATTTTTTTATGAGTTTTCTTTTTTCATTTACTTGGAAGTTTCGTGACATTAAACCTTTTTACTTTTACGTCGAAAACAGATTTAATCGTATTAAACTTTGTTCCTTAGAATAAGTTTTAAAATTAGACTAGTGCTCTATGGATGTGAAATGTCCGCGAACGACTTGCGACGGCTGAGCATGGAGTGGATTAGTGCGATGATTTTGAGCCAGCAAGTTGCCGCCGTCAGCATCTGCCGGAAAACGAGACAGGATAATCGGGACCCTTATAAGTTCGACAGCTCTCTCCCCGTCTCCGATCAATCCCCGAGCTTCTCTCCTGCAAAGATAAGATTCAGTTGGCTGATCCTCGAGCCACCCATGGGCCCGCCATTTTCGGTCCTTGTCTTTCTCTTCATGTTATATCTTCCGCCGGCATCCTCGGCTCTAGTGAGCCTCGCCAGGGGCTCCTCCCTCTCCGTGGAGGACCCATCCGACGTCCTGGTCTCGCCGAACGGCGACTTCTCCGCCGGTTTCTTCCGAGTTGGCATCAATGCCTTCTCCTTCGCTGTATGGCATGGCGGACTCGGCTGCTCAGGGGATGGGTGCGTCCCTGTCTGGATGGCGAACCGGAACAACCCGGTTAACGGCAAGGGCTCAAGGCTGTCCCTGACGGGTTCCGGGGACCTGATCCTGACCGATGCCGGAGATTTTCCGTTGTCTGTCTGGTCGTCGGGCACTGGTTCCTCCAAGGCGGCGAAGTTGCAGCTCATGAACACGGGGAGTCTCGTGCTTGCCGGCGAGGATGGCGAGACTCTCTGGCAGAGCTTTGATTTTCCGACTGACACGCTTCTCCCCACGCAGGTCATTAAGAGGGACGCCCGTCTGATCTCTTGCCGGAGCAGGTGAGCTCTCGACGCCAACCTCCGTCGTCATTGACAGGAAATTCCAGTTCACGTTCATCCATGTCTGGCTTCATAGTAATGTTTCCACCTTCATCATTTGTCACAGATCGGATCATTGTTCTAAGCAGTCTTAAATCCATTCCTGCAGGTTCAATTACTCCGAGGGCTTCTACAGCCTCCACTTCAGCGACGATGACATCCTCCGGCTCGTCTTCGACGGGCCCACACAGTCCAGCAGCTACTGGCCACAACCGTGGGTGCCGGGCAGGTTCACCACCAATAGCAGCAAGTCCGCAGTCCTGGATCCGACCGGCCACTTCACTTCCTCCGACAACTACGAATTCTTCTCTTCAGACTACGGAGTAATACTCCCGAGAAGGCTCAAGCTTGATCCCGACGGGAACCTGAGACTCTACAGCCTCGACCTTGCTACTAAAAGCTGGTCGGTCACTTGGGATGCCCTCAACTCTATGGCATGCCTCATCTTCGGAGTCTGCGGAAACAACAGCATATGCAGCTATAACCGGACCCTGGGCCGGAGCTGCTCCTGTGTCCCCGGATATGAGAGGGTGGATCCCAACGACTGGTCCTACGGGTGCCAGCCGATGCCAACTTTCCAGCTCTCCGACCCGTGCAGCACTGATGTGGCCTTCTTTAAGGTCCCCTATGTAGACTTCTATGGCAATGACCATAATACAACGGTTAACACGACCTTCGACAATTGCCAGAGCATGTGCTCCGGCCTTTGCAGCTGCAGAGGCTTCCAGTTCACCTTCGACGGTGGAGTCTACAAGTGCTACCTTAAGACCGAGCTGTTGAACGGGAACAATCTCCTGAGCTTCCCGGGCGAGTTCTTCATCAAGTTCAATAAGTCGGTCACCTTCACCACGGACCAGCTCCAGAAGCGGACTAGATACAAGTGCACCGGCCGGGAACAGACGGTTCCAATCGATAGAAGGTACCCACGAAAGGGAAACAATGTGGTCGTCAACGTCATGCTCTGGTTCGCCGTTGCGGTTGCAGGAATCGAGATTCTTGTCGTGTTTGTGGTCTGGTTCTTCTTCTTCAGGAATCAGCAGGATATTGGTTACAGTCTTGCAGCTACCGGGTTTCAGAGGTTCGCATATGATAAACTCAAGAAGGCTACGAAGAACTTCAGCAAAGAGATCGGGAGGGGAGCGGGAGGGATCGTGTACAAGGCCGTTTTGCCTGACGATCGTGTGGCCGCGGTGAAGTTACTGAATGAAGCGACTGCCAGCGAGGCCGACTTCCTAGCCGAAGTGAGCACAATTGGGAAGCTTAACCACATGAACTTGATTGAGATGTGGGGTTACTGCGCCGAGGGAAAGCACAGGTAACTAAGCCTGGCTGACGCATTTTAAACCTTTAAAACATAATCTCGGACTGTCTTCTTCTGATTCTTGATCGACAGGCTCTTGGTCTACGAGTACATGGAACACGGTTCATTAGCAGGGAATCTCTCGTCACCGGAGCTCGACTGGAGGAGAAGGTTTGATATTGCGGTAGGGACAGCGAAGGGGTTAGCTTACTTGCACGAGGAGTGCTTGGAATGGGTCCTGCACTGTGATGTGAAGCCTCAGAATATACTCCTGGACTCGGAATACCGACCCAAGGTCGCAGACTTTGGGCTTTCTAAGCTGATGGATCGAGGGAAGGGCGCGAACACCGAGTTTTCGAGGATAAGAGGGACCCGAGGCTACATGGCTCCCGAGTGGGTTTCCAACCTGCCGATTACATCGAAAGTGGATGTCTACAGCTACGGGATAGTGATGCTGGAGCTAGTGACCGGAGTGAACCCGGCTATGACCGTGCATTCCCTTGAGGGTGGTGGGGACGTGAAGCACATCAGGCTCGTCGCATGGGTCCGGCAGAAGATGCTGGAATCGGTGTCGAATCCCTCTCGGGTGGATGAGATAGTTGATCCTGCCCTGAGGGGGAAGTATGACAAGAAGAAGATGGAAATCCTCATTCAGGTGGCTCTCCAGTGCGTGGCTGAAGACAAGGACACGAGACCCACCATGGGAGAGGTCGTCGAGATGCTCCTCCGGCACGAGAACGGTGATCGGAGCAGTAATGTCGGCAGCTGCTCCCGTGTTAGGAGATAAGAAATGCGGCACCTCCGGCTCCAGAAGACTTAAGTCACTCAGGCAATTACCATACACTTACAAGATTCGAAGACGAGACGTTTTTTAAGAAGAATGTGCGCCAAACCGGGTCAAGTGACCCGTGTTGGTCAATAGATGAATCTTTAGTTTAAAATCAATGGAGCTGACTTCTGACCATGGTTGACGGATCGGCAAGATGGGCCCACGGGTAAGCGACCATAAGGCCCAATCTGATGGATGGGCTGCCGTGGGCTTCAATCTTTGGGCCGGCTGAGCTAATTAGGCCCATTTTTGCTCAAATTTTCGTTGCGGATGTGCTTCACGCAGATTTTTCCATGTTCTCTTTCAATGCTGAATTGATAAAGAAGGCATCAAGATAGGAATGGCAATGTAATTGGGTGGGGAGTTCGGGTACTTGGAGACCGGACCCGCTCTGTACCCTTGGTGGGCTGAACCGTGCTCCGGGCTAGGTTACGGGTCAACTCCATTGCCAAAAAAATTATCAAATATATTAAAAATATATAGTTTAAAATATGTGTAAATTTATATATTTATAGCAGTATAGCAGATTAAATTTAAAATAGTTAAAATTTACATAAATTTAATAAAATAGAATGATTATTATCTAATTTACTAAAAATAAAACAACCCATTGATCAACTAAAATTAATTTGAAAATACATAATAACAATAATAATAATAATATATAATCCAACGGAGAGGGTCGGGTCAAAATATAGACCCAAACTCATCCTAACCCATGCACGGGATAGGTTGAGTCTGATCATGCCAACAAGTTTCAGCGAAAATTGCCATTCCAAATCAAGAAAAGTAAGTACTTCACATCTCAATTTGGTAGAGTTCGGATTCATTACGTTGCGCCGGTCAACTTTTCATTAATAACATTAATCACAATTAATTAATTCGAATTAATACGATATTATATCGCCTTAATTGTTTCTCCGAAAAGTAATTTCTCATTCACAGCCTAATTATCACTCACCAACACTTCTCCATGCACCTGGTTCTACTACCAATACTGGTGGACCATACTCACCGTGCCGGGAACCAATAATTGGCTAATCAATAACAAAGCAAGGAAATCTCTTGCGCCTGCCACTAAAGAAATTTTAAATCCAATCTTTGACTTTTTTCTGATCGTGGAATTTTAATAGCGGTATATAGTTGGCAGTCATGGCTGACTTTTTATTCAGGCAAAGAAGTCTCCCCATGGATAGTAGAAGAAATTTGCACTTTTTTTTTCGAGTTTAAACTACTGATATCCAAAAATTTAATAGTCTTTGTCTAATTCAGTTTGAGTAAGGAAGATCCACTAAGGGGTAAATCTCTCTCAATGTGAATTTTCTCCATATACAATACATGAACTCAAAATCTTACTTAATAGAAAGATGTGTCTTATTTCGTTAACCAATCCAATCCACTTTAATCACCCTTCTTTTTTTTTTTTAAAGAAAAAAAACTCAGACAAATAGAATTCCACGAGTCTTTGTGCACGTGTGAGCTGGTCGGTTTCACACACATTAATAATACCCCTTGAATTAGTCAATAAATTTAACAGTAATTCCTGAGAAATTGGAAGTATACCAAAGCCAATTTTTCTTTTTCTTTTTCTTTTTCCCGAGTTCACTCATAGATTTATTTATGTGATTTTTTTTGGGGGGAAGAATTTATGTGATAGTTTTATATTAATAAAAATCCACTAGTAAAAGAGGCAGAGCTTTCGGTTCATTAATTACAGGTTATATTGCATCAGATGATGGACAAAGTCTTGCATGCAATGGTGGTACTAAGTTACTATTATCACGTGGTATTACAGGCGAATAAAAGATCCGATAAAAGGTCACTACATCTGCAACTCTATGATAGGAAATTTGGGCTGTGAAACTTATATTCGATGGCCTTTTCTCCAATTAAAAAATTTTAAAAAAAAAAATCTCGATATCAGTTAGCTAAAATATGAGGAGGATGTCAAGGATTGCTAAGTATCGATTTTTTCAAGATTTTGTAAAATCTCTAGAGTTTTTAAAAAAGAAGGATTTGAATATATATTCCATAATCTAAATTTCTTGTTATGATATCGTTGATGTGATGAAATTTTATTAGTAATGCTGACGTGGTACCACCGTTACGCCCAAGACTTTCTCCGGAGGATGGTCGTATGAGGATTTTGTCATGGCGAAAAATCTCTAGGAGACACAGTGTTAGCCAACGAAACAGTTGAGGTTCAAAATGACAATTAAATCTTATCGCGTTGAAAAACAGCTCATTGAATAGTGTGTGTATCCATTGCCACAGCAGAAAAGACTTCAAAGCCATCAATCTGTTCCTTCATTATCAAGGAAAGGTACGTAAATTTGATCTTTGTTATAGGATATAAAGGATGTTAGTGGTTCAATATGGTTTGATGGAGAAAGCCTTGTGTCTGACGGGTATACCACGTAGTAGTGTCTATGTGGTATCACATGCCAATCAAGTTAAACTGTTTTTAGGATGATTTTTTCCCTTTTAAGTTTTATTAAAAGAATCTAAAAATAATTGAATCATATTAGCTCGTGACATCACGTCAGTACTAACACGTGGTATTCCCGTTACGCACGAGACTCTGTCGGTTTGGTGAGGTATTAGTCTCATGTTTGAATCCTCTCTTAGTAAAATTGTCAGAAGGACTCTCTTGGAGTCTAAGTATTGGCGGACACTAACTTCTTGCACTATATTGGGCTTTTGGTGGTGCTACGTCAGCGGAACCACTGTTAGCACTGGATGTTTAATTCATATGGCATATTTACGGTTGAACATGAAAGTCTAGACAAAATGTAATGGGGATGACCGGGCGGTCGTCATTATCACTCTCCCTTTATTTATCAAAATGACAAAGAAGGCACTCGGAGAAAGAGGGAAACCGAGAATCAAATTCAAGAATTCTTGACATCGGAGCACAGATATGATTTGTCAATTCTTTATTAGAAATTTGAGCATTTGTTTAATTTTCTTTTTCTAGTGTTTATCTGCAAGTGTTATTGGTGGACACTGGACATCCAAAGTCGCACGATTGATTGGTCTTCGTGTCAAATCATTCATATTCAATCAAAGAGACATCCGATAAAATTTTTCCTTTTTTCACCTAAACAAATGCGCATACTAAGAGGAAACAGAGAGGATAAAGAATCCCGCAGATGCAGTTAAAATCAGTACGACTTACTTTCAAATTGAGGTCAATAGCACTATGACTATGACAGACCCTTTTTTAAAGAATTTTTCTTTTTTCATTTGGTTTGAAGTTTAATATCACTCTTTTCATGTGATATTAAGGTCTTATATTTAATCTCATCGATGTGGCTTCTTATTCTTCTTTTATCTCTCTCTGTTTTTTTTTTTTTTTTACAGATACATACCTAAAGTAGACAAATGCATGCTTTTATTGGTGTGAAATGTCTGCGAACGAATTGCGACCACTGAGCATGGAATGGAATCGTGCGATGAATTATGGTGACATAGGTTGTTTGATTTTGAACCAGCAAGTTGCTCCCGTCAACATCTGCCGGAACACGCGAGAGGATACTTGGGACCTTTATAAGCTCAACAGCTCTCTCTCCGTCTCCGATCAATCCACGAGCTTCAGATTCAGTTTGCTGATTCCTCAAGCCACTCATGGCTCCGCCATTTTCGATCCCTCTCTTTCTCTTCATGTTGTATCTCCCGCAGGCGTCCTCGGCTCTGGTGAGCCTCGCAAGGGGCTCTTCCCTCTCCGTGGACGACCCGTCCGACGTCCTGGTCTCACCGAGCAGCGACTTCTTCTCCGGATTCTTCCAAGTCGGCATCAATGCCTTCTCCTTCGCTGTATGGCACGGCCGACCCCACTGCTCGGGGGACGGCTGTGTCCCTGTCTGGATGACGAATCGCAACAACCCGGTTAACGGCAAGGGCTCGAGGCTATCCCTGACGGGTACCGGGGACCTGATACTGACCGACGCCAGGGATTTTCCATTCTCGGTCTGGTCGTCGGGCACTGGTTCCTCCAAGGCGGCGAAGTTGCAGCTCATGGACACGGGGAATCTCGTACTCGCCAGCGAGGATGGCGAGACTCTGTGGCAGAGCTTTGATTCTCCCACTGACACGCTTCTCCCCACGCAGGTCATTAAGAGGGACACCCGTCTGATCTCTTGCCGGAGCAGGTGAGCTCTCGACGCCAACCTCCGTCGTCATTTAGAGGAAATTCCAGTTCACATTCATCCATGTCCGGCTTCATAGTAAAGTTCCCACCTTCATCATTTGTCATTGATCGGATCATTGTTCAAAGCAATCTAAATCCATTCCTGCAGGTCAAATTACTCCGAGGGATTCTACAATCTCCACTTCGGCGACGACGACGTCCTCCGCCTCGTCTTCAACGGGCCCACTCAGTCCAGCAGCTACTGGCCGCCACAGTGGCTGCCGGGCCGGTTCACCACCAATAGCAGCAAGTCCGCAGTCCTGGATCCGACCGGCCACTTCTCTTCCTCGGACAACTACGAATTCTTCTCTTCTGACTACGGAATAATCCTCCCGCGAAGGCTCAAGCTTGATCCCGACGGGAACCTGAGACTCTACAGCCTCGACCCTGTAACTAAAAACTGGTTAGTCACTTGGGACGCCTTCAACTCCATGGCATGCCTCATCTTCGGAGTCTGCGGAAACAACAGCATATGCAGCTATAACTGGACCCTGGGCCGGAGCTGCTCCTGCATCCCCGGATACGAGAGGGTGGATCCCGACGACTGGTCCTTCGGGTGCCAGCCGAGGCCGACTTTCCAGCTCTCCGACCTATGCAGCACCGATGTGACCTTCGTGAAGGTCCCCTATGTAGACTTCTATGGTAATGACTATAATACAACAGTTAACACGACCTTCGACAATTGCCGGAGCATGTGCTCCGGCTTGTGCAGCTGCAGAGGCTTCCAGTACACCTTCGACGGTGGAGTCTACAAGTGCTACCTCAAGACCGAGCTGTTGAATGGGAACAATCTCCCCAGCTTCACAGGCGAGTTTTTCATCAAGTTCAATAAGTCAGTCACCTTCACCACGGACCAGATTGAGAAGCGGACCAGGTACAACTGCACCGGACGGGGACAGGTTGTTCTGATCGATAGAAGGTACCCACAGAATGGAAACAATGCGGTCGTCAAAGTCATGCTCTGGTTCGCCATTGCGGTTGCAGGAATCGAGATTCTTGTTGTGTTTGTGGTCTGGTTCTTCTTCTTCAGGAATCAGCAGGATATCTGTTACAGTCTTGCAGCAACCGAGTTTCAGAGGTTCGCCTACAGTAAACTCAAGAAGGCTACGAAGAACTTCAGCAAAGAGATGGGGAGGGGAGCAGGAGGGATCGTGTACAAGGCCGTTTTGCCCGGTGATCGTGTGGCTGCGGTGAAGTTACTGAATGAAGCGACTACCAGCGAGGCCGACTTCCTAGCCGAAGTGAGCACAATCGGGAAGCTTCACCACATGAACTTGATTGAGATGTGGGGTTACTGCGCTGAGGGAAAGCACAGGTAACTAAACCTTGCCGGTGCACATTAAAACATATATAATCTCGCGCTGTCTTCTTCTGATTCTTGATCGACAGGCTCTTGGTCTACGAGTACATGGAACACGGTTCGTTAGCAGAGAATCTTTTGTCGCCGGAGCTCGACTGGAGTAGAAGGTTCGATATTGCGGTAGGGACAGTGAAGGGGTTGGCTTACTTGCATGATGAGTGCTTGGAATGGGTCCTGCACTGTGATGTGAAGCCTCAGAACATACTCCTGGACTCGGAATACCGACCCAAGGTTGCGGACTTTGGGCTCTCTAAGTTGATGGATCGAGGGAAGGGCACAAACCCCGAGTTTTCGAGGATAAGAGGGACCCGAGGTTACATGGCTCCTGAGTGGGTTTCCAACCTGCCGATTACATCGAAAGTGGATGTCTACAGCTACGGGATAGTGATGCTGGAGCTAGTGACTGGATTGAACCCAGCTGCGACCGTGCATAGCCTCGAAAGTGGAGGAGACGTGAAGCATATCAGGCTCGTCACATGGGTCCAGCAGAGGATGCAGGAATCGGTGTCGAATTCATCTCGAGTGGATAAGATAGTTGATCCTGCCCTGAGGGGGAACTATGACATGAAGAAGATGGAAATCCTCATTCAGGTGGCTCTTCAGTGCGTGGCTGAGGACAAGGACAAGAGACCCACCATGGGGGAAGTCGTCGAGATGCTCCTCCGGGACGAGAACTGTGATCGGAGCAGTAATCTCGGTAGCTTCTCCCGTGTTTGGAGATGAGAAATGCGGCGCTTCCGGTTCCATAGGACTGTAAGTCATGCACTCATGATTAAGCTCTGATCGAAATTAGAATTTGTCCATTCTTTCTTGCTTAATTTGTATTTTGTTTCGTTCCTTCTGTCAATTTGACAGCGATGAAGGAGCGTCCGTGATTCCGAATCATCTTGCTCTCAAGCCGGTTTAGCAGAATCACGGATTTTGTTATACGCCTGAGAGTAATGATTCAGAGAATGTGTCCCTACATTTGCTGATAACCGAAGATGGCGGGCGCCAAAATCCAAGAATTCCTCGTCCATGCAAAGCTTGAAAAGTACACTTGCTGGAATGGTCAAATCACTGTGCTTTCTTTCGACCTGTTTATCCTGGCGCCATATCATTTCCCTAATTGACAACTCAATTGGCCTGTGGTGCGCATAGTAATCAAGGTTAACTTGTACGTTAGGTTCAGAGTTCGATTTGCACAAGAGTTAGTATGAAGGATTTACACGGCCTGTTCATGCTGTAAATATAGGGCCATGAGAAGGGCTCAACTTCCTACGACGGTGGTTGAATACCTCAGTTATTAAAAAAAAATTCCATTGAACTCTGCGTGTGAATTCCTGGATGTTCCCAAGAAAAAAGAGATCGGAACAGAAAAGAGAAAAAAAAAAAAACGCAAGGCCAAGTTGGAAATTGGAGACCAGAGAAATACAATAGGTGTGTGTATACCTATATAGAGGTTTATCCGTATTATGCATGATATATATTATCTCAATAAAATTATTAGAAATATCTATTCAAGCGAAATTGAAGAATAATATATATTTAACTTTCAAATTAGTGGATTACATTCGTAATTTATAATATCGATTACTGATAAAAGAGTGAGAAACAAAGTGTGATAATTAAAAATAGATCTTTAGAAAAAAAGACAGGAATGTGGTGCGAGAGAGGGAAAAACTTTAAGTGAGAGAGAAAAAAGTAGAGTGTGAATAACGTAATTAGAAGTTTAGAAAAAAGTGGAGTGTGAAAATTAGTTTATTAAGTGGATATATTAAAATAATAAAATCATCCTCATTTAATTATTTATTAAATAAATTAGATGAATGGTAATTTTAGAATCGTAAAGAGATATCAAAATTACTTTAAATTTACATATAATAATAGGATATAATATAATATAATGTAATGAGTAGCCTTATGAAAGAAAAGGCTCTAGATGGCACGTGTGAACAAAGTTCATTTCATCCTCAAAGGTCTCTTGCCAACAAATTTTAGGTGAGTGGAATTCATATGTGACACTGTGAATTTGGTGAATGAATATTTGATAAGTAAATAATTTCAAATTATGTTTTAAAAATAAATATTATTTTAATTAATAAAAAAAGTGATATAATACTAAATGATAATGCATGAAACACTTATTTATAAAATTCATAAATAACGTGATAAACTGAATTCACATAAGAATCTCTTATCTTTGTTATCAGGCAGAATTGTCAATAACAACGTAATAAAATTCCTGTAGATGTTATTGACCAAATTTCTAATCAAATCTTTGAACCTTTTTCCTGGTGGAAATTTTAATTTCCACACGGAAAAACTAAAAGACAAAATAGGGGTTGAGATAATTTAATAAAAAATTAAAATTGTTAATATATATAATATATATATTTTTCCAAGTTTCAGAGAAATATGCGCTTCCTTTAAATCTATTATTACCCTTGACTTAGTCAATGAATATTGCAATATTTCTATAGGAAGTTGGAATTTTTGTTTTCTGATCATAAGTGGGAGTTGAAGAAGATGGGTGGAAGGCGAAATTAATGAAAAAACATAAAATTAAGGAGCACATGTGAATTTTATTAAGCACAATCGAATTGTAATCTTCATATGTAAAAATCAATACATCAAATTCATATTTTCCTTACCCGAAATTTTGACTTGAGGTAAATTCTGTATAGCAACATTTTGGATATCAATGGAGATAGTAGGGCTGAAAGCGGCATGGGTCGGGTGGGTTTTTATTTGTAAATAGTCGGTTCACAACTTTTTCTAATGGTTTTTTTCAAGTCTATGTTGGAATTTGATTTTATTATTTTAGAAAATAATATTTTAGACTCGAATTAATATTGTTGTTGAGATATTTAATTATTTATTAGATTCTCTGTTTTTTTATTTTAGAGTGGACTCAATAGTTTTTGTCCACAATTTCGTCCCCCAACTTCCATTCCGTCTAAGACATGAGTCTGTCGCCTCCTTACCCTTGACGAAAACCTGACGTGGCAGCTGATGGAGCCAGCCGGTGTTTATTTTTGCTGATGCCAAATCAGAATTTAATATTGAATAGCATTTAGGTCCCTGAACCTTTATCTTTCTAACGCTTAAGGATATTGAAAATTTTTATCGCAATCAAAGTTCATAAATTCACACTTCATCTAAAACTTTAATTTAGTTTTTAATCTTTCTAAATAAAAACTTATATGAATACCATCGTTGTGCTAGCTGCTTGTGATTCTATGTGATTCTAATGCAAGTGTACGTACCGTACGTTTAATATAAAAGTAAGAACAAGTGTCATACCACATAATTCTAACTTAAATCCAATTAATTACTTAAATTAATATAGTTCTACCATATTTAAATAATATAAAATCTGCTGAATTATATTGTATTGTAATTGGACCGTTAACAAAGTAGGTGACTAAACTTAGATAAGCCTCTCATGTTTCCGGGCTTACATCAGTGAGGGGACTACTGGAGACGGGTCCGGATTTATGTCAGAGATTATCGTATGGTCAAACGCTCATATATTATATTATTCATAGTAAATTTTACAATAGACTGAGCACATTTACATCCAAAGGCCTAAGCTATGAGGTGATCGTACTCAGTTCTCTTATAAACTAATTATTATTTTTTAATTTGATCGATGTGGGATCTAACACCGTTCTCACGTGCGGCACATTAAGAGGCTTACCCAGCTCTGACACCAAATTGAACTATATCCATTATTATGAGTGGACAGTTAGCGAAGTAGATTGGGCTAGAAGGAGATGATGATGATGACAATAATCACCTTATAATTGTGGAGAAAAATTATTGAGGTCCTCAAGTGTTAGCTCATAACAAAATTCGAGTCCTAAACTGTTAGTCTACTCGTTAAATAACGAGTAGAAATGGGCATGACATGATTATTACATATAAGTAAATATGTGTTTCGGCCCGTTTTACAAGATTAACCGGTTTAAATATAAACTAAATGTAACATAATCATAATGGTTTATTATGTTTAACACACAAGGTTAAATGCATTTTTTTAATCGAATTTAATTGTGTCTTATCGCAGGTTCAACTTGATTTAATACAGCTTACTTATCCGAGTTATGCATATTAAAACATATTTAGACACGAGGCACATTTATATTCAACCTTCAAATACAGTTTTAAAAATTCAGAACCTTACGCCCATTCGACGGGTTTTGTTTATAGTGGCGGAAAATCTTTAGGGAAACAAAATTGGATGGTAGCCGACAAAATAATCATTGGCCAATACGAGAATATTTAAAATAATATCAGCTCTATTCTCTGGTTGTCAAATTCAGAGCAATACATATCCAATACGAGAATATTTAAGTGATAAGGCACTTATTATCCTTAAATAAAGGTTTCGAGTTCGAGTTTCTATGAATAGAGAAAACTTATATTAAAATAATTTTATCATTTAATGGACCGACTTGACTTGAATTTAATTATTCGGTAACTTTAAAAACTTTTAAATACTAATGTTACAGAATTCTCAAAGTAGCACATTGTGTGGTTGTCTGAGTAGCGTATCCATTACTTGGGAGACCAAGACTTCCAACTCTTGGACCATTTCATGGGAGGAGAATACTTCAACTTATATCACACTTTTCCTAAATTATTAGGGAATGTTTTGGTTTCTTTCCTACACGACTAGGAAGAGTAAGATGAAGAGGGAAATAAAGAGATAAAGAAAGTTTCATTGAGAAAAATTAAATTCATGACCTCTTGATTCCAGGGTGGACCCGATTCAAGTCTACCAAACCCTCATTCTTAGCGGCATCTGATTGGATAAATTACATTATCACATGCTTTGTGTACGTACAAAATGGTTGCGAACGGAGGAAGTTTCCGTGTTCAAGCTAATGGGTTGTCTAATGGTTCATAATCAACGTTTTAAAAAAAATAGATTCAATAGTACGTAATCATATTTTTTATTTATTTAATGGTCTAATAACTGAATCATACAATTTTTCTTGAGCGCATGCAGCCAACAAGCAAGCGAGTGGCTGTCATTGACTTCTGCTTATAAGCTTCACAGGTCTCTCCGACTCCAAGCAATTCACGAGCTTTTCTTCTCCAAATATTCAGTTTGCCGATTCTCTTGCCTCTCATGGCTACGCCATTTTCGATCCTTCTCCTCTTTCTCTACCTGATATGTCTTCGGCTCGCATCCTCAGCTCCGGAGAGCATCGCAAGGGGCTCTTCTCTCTCCGTGGAGAACCCGTCCGACGTCCTAGTCTCGCCGTCTGGCGCTTTCTCCGCCGGATTCCTGCGAGTCGGTGACAATGCCTACTCCTTCGCCGTATGGCACAATGGGGCTGCGCCTGCCTGCTCGGGCGACAGCT